>CM057810.1:104174409-104774409 GCA_030067965.1 Latrodectus elegans
CAAATAAATTTTGTTCAAATTTATAAAGGCTGAATTATTTATAATTATTTATACCACGTCCTATAGAATTGAAACAACTATCCCAACGAAGTTTATTATTACTGAAAAGTTAAATAAGTACAATATCGTTGGTTTCATGTAAAGACATTCAAAACAGTTCTTAAGAAGTAGGAAATCTCCGATCACTTTCCCAGATGTAATACACTTTTGCGTTTCTTTTTTGTCCTGTTTTGTTTTGTTCAGTGTTCTACAGATTTATGCAATTGCTGTCTATATTCCAACTATACACAGAGTTTTCTGTCTCCTAAAATAAATACTTATTAAAAATTTTAAAAACATTATTCAAAAAAATATTAACGTGACGTATTGGCTACAGATGGTTCAGTAATGTTTGTCGAAGTTTGAAAGAAATGCTATATATATATATATATATATGGCTGAAAAAATATTTATGTGTGTGCTTCATGCTTATTTTTTATATATTTTTATGTGAAAAATGTATTAATCATATGATAAAAAGTTCAGAATAATAAAATAATGCATATAACTATTTTTCATCTCTTTTAAAATTATACTTCAATTAATTTATGATTAAATCTATTCTTAAATAAACAAATAGTTAATTATTTTTATAGTTTAACTTAATACGAGGATAATTGCTTGATTTAATTATGTAATGTTATTATAAATAGTAATAGAGCAATTTAAGCAAAAGACAGAAAATTGTACTTTTTGTAAATTGCATCATTTGAATCTTCTTTCCTTTTAAAAATTTGATTAGTTTAATTTAGAGAAACAAAACTCATATTATAACTATTTTTTATTTATAATATAAATAAGAAATTGTTTTAATCAGATACATGAGTTGATTATGTAAAACAAAAGACGTGTTTCTTACACGAAATTAAAAAAGCTTTGATGAAATCAGTGAATATCTTGATCAATAAAATGTTAACATATTCTACTCAATACAAAGTAACTGTAATACATTTTTGTGATACATTATTCATCTTTATCTCGTTGATACACAATTAGAACACTGTAAAAATTTCTATGAATGATCATTCTCGAAATTCTTTTCTTCTGGTTAAAAAATTGCGGAGGTTTCTTTGTTCTCTGCAAGCAACCGCTTAGCTTGGAGAATGTTTAAATTAAATGAGACCACCTTCCATAAAGGACACCTTTGTCGATTTTTACTTTCATTTTTCTTTCGCTCGGTGACAAAAGTATCTCTTAAGAAACTTCTGCTCCTCCCCCTCCTCGCTTTTAAGTCCAGTATCCTGGAAAGGA
The DNA here is from genome assembly GCA_030067965.1 of Latrodectus elegans. NCBI lineage: Eukaryota > Metazoa > Arthropoda > Arachnida > Araneae > Theridiidae > Latrodectus > Latrodectus elegans. Next base: position 104,175,700 of record CM057810.1, read on the forward strand.
ATAAACAAACAATAAAAGACGCAACTTGGAATGCAGTGGAAAAGCGACATGGACGTTGAGGAGGGAATTTCCTACCACATTGAATGACAATGAAGTAAAAATGGTAGCAAGTTCATTCAAATGGTAATTCCTGTCTTTTTCATCTTTAGGACGTGGGAATGGGGCTTAAGATGGCGCAGAAATGTATCAAAATACGTCGCCGAAAGAGAGTGATACGCGTTGAAGAAGGATTTAATTTTAAGTAAAGGTAATGAAAATAAAAAACATTGCCCAGAATAACCGTTCCTACTCAAAATGGTAAAAATAAATGCGAGATGAAAAATATTTGAGAATTTATATTATATTTGAGAGAATTTTGAGGTTAGAAGTTTAAAATGCAAACGATAAGAATTTAAGAAATAATTCTTTATTTTCTTATTCGAAAGGCAGTCATTTTACTACTAGCTGATAAATTCTAAATTTGGCCGAAGACTAAATGTATTGCAGTTTCGGCGTTTTTCATTCGAAAATTTAAAATAATTTTCAAATTCTAAAGATTTAAAATATGTATAACATAAACAAATGTATATTTATCTAAACAAGTTGAAATATTTCATCGGATTTCTAATTATTAAAAATTAATCGAAAAGAATTTCAGGTTGTTATGGGATTAAACTTGTCAGAATCAGTGAAAAACAATTCAAATTTTGGTTTACCTTGCATGAAAAAGAAAAGAAATTATTGTTTATCATTATTTAAGAAATATATTTTTCTCATGCAAAAAACCTCATGTTATATTATAAGCTTTAACTCTAAATTCTTATAATAAAGGATTTATAATAAATTTATAAAATATTTTGGTTTTTATTTTGATCTTTAGGGACCAACTGAATGCAGTTTCAATGTATTTTGTGGTAAAAAATATTATATTGGATATTACTTTGTAGATTAATGCTTGAATCATGATGTTTTTAATTAGAAATATTTAATTCCTGTATACAGAAAATCAGAAGTATTATGTCAATTTCATATATATATATACATATATATCTGATCGGGATACAAAGAAATCTCTAGAACACCATTTTTAAGCATAAAATTTTTTACAATAATTACGATTCTTATCTGACATTATAATTGTATTTACCTCAATGAAAAATTTTTTTATTTAATTAGGAATCTTTGAATTTTAAATTATATATTATAACCAAGCAATTTTAACCAATAAGTTATTAATTTAAAGTAGAGTATATTCTTCATCTTATTTCATGATTCAGATTAATTATTGTTTATTAGCCATTGCATATATTTTCTTAAGGCCGGATATTTGAATTGAAACTGTTCCTGTTTTAAATACGAATCGGGGAAGATATTGCAAATCAATGATGAAATATTATTAAATTGAAGGCAATGAATCAATTTTACTTGGAATCTTAGCGATAGTACTGATTTGGACTCCAGAAGTAAATGCTCATTAAATTTGGCAATCTAATTTGGCATCTTAATAATTTCAAAAGATTAATCAATTCGCTCATATTAGTATATATACTCTCCATTCAGCTTATTCCGTCACTAAGCTCTTTGACCAATAAATGATTCAACATTGTGATAACACTAAAGTACTCATTTATATTATAAATAACTCAAATATTTTCGATTTTAAAGAACATAATTTATTCTTACCTACCTTCCATCTGTAGCACTAAGCTGTAAAAAATGAAAGAAATTGTATTGTTGTGATTTATTTTAGTATCCGATATCATAAAGTTATTAAAATCTTATAGAGTTCAGAAAGTTAACCAAAATTTTAAGGATGTATCTCTTAATAATTTATTACTGAAAAAGTTGCCAAAGTTTTAAATTTTTTTACGGAATTTTTAATTCATAAAGGAAGGTGAAATAATAAATGGTGTATTAGAAATATATTGCACATTCATGGAAAACACAAGAATAATTTCTTATAACAAACTGTTCTATTGGTCTTAAGGTCATATATATATATATATATATATATATATATATATATATATATATATATATATATATATATATATATATATATATATATATATATATATATATATATATTATTATTATTATTATTATTATTATATATTATTATTACTTTCTTGTTGGAAATATATCTCACTAGAACAACGCCTGATGTGTAATGGAATGTACTGACCATATAATTAAACTATTGTGATTCCTACAAATGGTTCAATGTAACCACCTCTAGAAAATAATTCAGTGGAGACTATAAATCAAACTTACGATCAGGACATTTTATGCTTTTACCTAAATAGAACTCTCAGTAGAACTCCAAGGAAACATGCAAATTCATTTTTAAGGTTTTCAAGCAGTTTGAGGTAGTGTAGTATCATCCTTGTTCTCCCATTTTATTTGAATTAAATATTTAACTGACTACTTGGGAAACTGTGTAGAATATGTTACATAATTTGCTTATCTAATAACATTTTTATCACCATTCATGGTTAAATAAAGAGTTAAAATTAAGATCAATACTTTATATTAACGTTTCAGGGTACACTGCATCCTGCATTTTGAATTTAAGAGTTATATAATAATTTTATACAATTATCATTGAAAACTTTTTCTCAATACTTTTTTCTTTCTCTCTGAAATTACAAATTTTTGTCATGATAAAATTAAGAGAATTTTTTATCGGCTTTGGTAACTTTTAATTTTAAAGTTTCCGCCAACTTAGTTCTAGATTAAATTTTATCGAATCACACAGCAAAACATTTTAATAATATATCAGAGAAATATATCGCTCTCTTGTTTCACATGACCGCGAAATCTAGTACACAGATTTCGCGTGTGTGTGCACGAAATCTGTGTACTAGATTTCGCGGTCATGTGTCACACAAAAGTGTACACTCTCTCTCTTGACATTTAAAATTTCATTTTATTTTTAAAGTATTCATTGGAATAATGATCAAATTATTCTCACACTATATTTTTTTATCTAACTAATATTTAGTTTTTTATTTGATATAAAAATGAATATTTGTAAAGTCTAGGACAGGGATGGCGAACCAATGGCACGCGTGCTGCAAAGGGCACATTTGAAAAGTTTCATGACACGCACAAAAACAAAATTATTTTTTATAAGTTATCTTTTTTGGTATAAATGAAATAAAAATTATTAATCTACACTTAATTTATAAATTATGATATAAATTTGTTGTTCTTAATGCCAATCTTTGTATGTTAACTAGAATTGACAAATTATACATTTTATTATTATACAATTATTATACAAATAATACAAAGATTGGATGTAGTATGGCTAACAAAGTTATATTTTTTTACTGATTTATGCTCTCACTTAAATGAATTAAATATAAAACTACAAAGTTTTAATAGAACAGTCATAATGTTTGATTTAATCAAAGCGTTAGAGAAGTCAAATTACAGATTTTTGTTCGTGATATTCTTTCAAATTCATATAAATATTTTCCGAATACAAAATTATTTTCTGCAAGTGAATGTCACGAAAAGCCAAATAAAGAGTTCATAACGAAAGAATTTTCAATAATAATTCAATCCCTGACCCAGGTATTTTCTGCAAGATTTAAGCAAGGGAATTTAAAGAAACTTTAAAATTTATTTTATATCCTGATACAAAACAATTTGAAAAATTAAAAGTCCTTGAGTCGTTAAATTTTAATGAATTAGAAATGGAATTTGTTGAATTTCTGTCAAGTATCATATGGAACCAAAAAATTGTTGATTTAAAAAATGATTTAGAAATTATTGAAAGTAATCGATTATTGGATAAAATAAAATTGCAGAATATGAAATTCTAACTACATGGAATTCAGTTCATGACACATTTAATTGCTTAAAAATATTAACAAAGGCAATTTTATCAATATTTTCATCGACGTGGGCATCTTAATCTCTATTTTCAGAATTAAATTTTATAGAAAATATAGGACTAGAATGACGGATGAGTCGATCCCTGCAAGCGTACTGTTGAAATTAACTTGTTGAAAAACAATTGTGTTTAATGTGAATTTTGTTTCTAGCATATTGCTTTTTGTAAAACATTGATTAATAAAAATGTTTAAAGGAGAATTTCTTTTATTTGTTTATTTAATTATACGTATAGATTCTCCACGCTATATATATATATATATATATATATATATATATATATATATATATATATATATATATATATATATATATATATATATATATATATATATATATATATATATATATATATATATATATATATATATATATATATATATAACATTTCGAATGAAATTTTATTGTGGCACGTTACTTATTTAAAGAAGAATTTTTATGACTTTGTGGCACGGACATCGAAAAAGGTTCACCATCCCTAATCTAGGAATTTTTTTTTTTTGATTATTTATCTGGAATGGTTGTCTTAATATAATTAAATTATAATATATTATCTAATGAGAGAAAAATTTAAGAAGAATATAAAGTTAAAATTAAAATCAAGATTTTTAACGTGCTAATATATTCTATCTATACGTTCTGAGAATTCACTATTTCCTTAATTAGTAAAACGGAAATTTTTAAGGATTTATTTATATATTTCAGTGTAATACAATGTTAGTAATTCGTAACATTTCAGTAGGCTGGTAATATCCTCAAAAAACAAGTTTTTGTTAAATTTTATTGTTATCAATTTTGATATTCCGCATAATCTTCAATTCAACTTTGTGAAACTTTTTATTCTCTCGCAATACTTGTGAAGTGTTCTAGAAGCAACTGAGAGGGAGAGAAAGCAGTTTAATTCTCAGTGTCACACACAATTCTTATTAATCATAAAAATTATGCATAAATTAATTGTTAAAATAAATGTAATCTTCCTATTTATGCATTTAAAATGTCTTTAAAACTGCAAGAAATTATAATTTAATAAGTTACATTTTATTGGTTACCAATAATGTTCTTTAAATAATGTGATTACCAATGCAATTTTGATCAAAAATAACCTTCTTAATATTTTTAGAAAAGTGCATCAATAACGAAAAACTATTAAGAAAAATAAATAATAAAAGCATCAACCAGTTAATAATGCATATTTATAATAAAATTTCAGCAAACAAACCACTTTAACTTGCCAATAGACATAATATCTAGGGGTCCTCTTTGAAATTTACAATATTAATTCTACCTTATTTTTACTATTAAACCAGGGTTAAAAAAGTGGATTATAATGCTCGCACATTTAAACTTCCTTCCATTTAATTGAAATTCCAACTCATTACTCAGATCTAAATGTTTAGGAGTCAAACTTGTCCTCATAAAACGTGAATTGCAGGGGCCTTGCTCATATTTATGTCACCGAGGCTTCAGCAAATACAACCCCGCGATTCACTCAAGAAAGAAATGAACTCCATTCGACAGTTTTAATCCCATTGATTGTATACGTAGTGGCAAAGTTAATGGATATGTCACTTTTTGACACATCCAATTTCCTTTACCCTGACGCTAGAACATTATGAAATTCCTGGGAAGCTGAAATAATAATCTGGAAATATGCGCTCAAATATCTTCTTCAAGAGAGAAAAGTCAAAGTATTCGAGACTCTTATCGAAAAGATGGCACAAATCACGTTTAATGAAAAAAAATTAATTCTAATTTCTTATATGCACATCAAATTGCTTTCAAATGCATTTAAATCAAATTGTTTTTCTTATTATTTCTTTTCGCTTGACAATTTTGTAGTTGTCTTTGCTAATGGTAATAATTAAAAAAACGCTGAAATTCTTTAAAAAGATCGAGAATTATAACAAACTAATAAAGACAACCTTTCGCAAAATATTATCAAACCTTCTTCATTAATTGGCTTAAGTTTAAAAAAATGGATTTGAATAAATTAATAGGTATTTGTTTTTAAAAACGTTATTTTGTTTTTTCTGGTAATGTATGTAAATATTTTAAGCAGAAATATTTTACGCGTTCTATCTCTTATTTATTATTTTACATAAAAGAAAAATATTTATTAAAAACTAATTTAATAATAATTTATTTAAAGTTAAAATTATTTAGTTTATTTCTGTAAGTATCTTTACTGATAAAGCTTTTATAATGTTAAATGCTTTTATATTATATTATTTTATTTTTAACTCTTGCACACAACTTGCATCCTTATTTTTAATATATGAGATTTTAATTTACTAAGAAAGTAACTATGGTAAAAATTCGTTTAAAAATAAAATATAAATTTTTTATAAGAACAAAATATTATTTATCAGTAAAATATAATGCAACTTTAATTATAGTTATCTTCATTATTTTAATGTTATTAGTGTCTTAAAGAAAATAAATAAATTAAAAATTTGTTTTACATTATTTAAGTAAAACAATATTTTTTTTTACAAATATGTTTGTTTTTCTCGGAATAAAATGTATCTTATCGAAGTTATAAAAGAAGATATAAGTAGATATGAGGCAATGAAAAAATAATGATTTGAATTTCTATCCCAGAAGGTTATTGTCACATTTTTTTAAGAAATTACACTGATATATTTAAGCAGTTTTCACATTTTACTTTTATTTTTCTTTCTATAATTTTGTTTTAATATTAAAAAAATAGTAGAAATATATTTTTTTAACTTATTAGAACATTTAATTTAAATTAGATTTCAATTGCACATACTATTCACTAAAAACATTTTACTTTATTAGTAAATGATGTTTAAATTAATTTTAACTAAATAACTGCATTTATAAATCTTAACTCTCTGTAACTAATTCTATTTATAGCTCAATTTTTTAATTTATGCTCATCCATTTTCATGTTAAAACTGTAGTAAAAAATTTTCCATCAAATGAGAAACACAATTACTTACAGATTTAAAAGTGCAATTTTAATACGCATGATTTTTCATCTATTTCACAAAATAAATCATTAGCAGTATTGTGAATTTCGTAACTCAAATTTTTAACATTTTTCTTTGATTTAGCTTAGAAATTTTGTTTGCCTTAGGTATCTTTTGTCCAGAAACTAAAACTAAGCTGAGAAGAAACAAATCTGTTTGCCCTGGATATATAATAGGAATACGTCATTAATTTTTACGCAAACATATTCACCTTTAACAAACTCATCATCAACAATATTTTCATTTTATGTATTTAATCACCCATTACTGATAAATTGCTTCACAAATTGTTTCTAAAAGATACAAAGCTGCTACAGCCATGTCTTTTGATTAATGGTGCTCTTTTATTCATAAAATAAACTTTTCTGATTATCATTTAATCATAAAGTCACCGGATGATATCAGCATATCAGAGATTATTCTAAAATATTAAAACAAAAATTAACTGGTAATTCGACTTGGTATTCAGAACTACCACAAATTTTATTTAAAAAAATGTTTGCTATTGATAAAATTTGTATTCTTAAAAGTTTTCAATTTCAGTATTTGAAATTATGAATATTTTTGTTAAATAGTGTAAGCTTTTTCTTACATTTATTAAATTAATATATCTGAGAACTTTTTTGGAAGTTGATAATATCTATAAATTTTCTAATTAGTATGTAAACTAATTATCAATAAATTACACACTGTAAATGCTTTCTATTTGCTTAGAGAGAACATGAGACTTTATAACAATAGTATTTTTAGAAAACAATTGTAAATCTACATTAAAAGAATTAATTAAACGTATTATTTAAGAGACTTTATGGTGTTGTTGTTTTGTGCCAGCAAGGTTGGCAATATGGGGTGCTCTGCTCCATTTTTTCAACTGAACCGTAATTTGGTGTGGGATCCAGCTTCCTCGGTACACACATGCCCGGTACCGTTTATAGGGTAGGCAACTATCCACAACGCATCCATACAAGGAAATGGCAAATACAGGAAAGAGAGCGAAATTTCCTCCATGCCTGATGTGTTATTCGAACCCAGGATCTCCCTATCAGCAGTCAGGCACGCTGATCACTAGACAGAGTGGACAGCTAAGAAACCTTATGATCAGATAATAAGGCCAAGATCATTGGTGAATCAAATGCAGCCACTTTTTGCATTGAATCATTTAAAAGACATCAGATTTCCATAGTTCGGGAATAGAATACCTCAAGTGATAATCGAATCCTGAAACTGTCAAACCGAAGACCGAAATGAAAGCAGTTCTGTAAAAAGTTCAGGTACGGGGTTAATCAAACGGCAATGTGATGTCCTAATTCTTTTGAATTTAAACTTAGCAGATACCACATATTTATGACAATGTCAAATATCATATGTCATATATCAAATATCACATTCCTATGTCAAATATCATACATCAAGTATCACATTCCTATGTCAAATATCATTCATCAAATATCACATTAACTAAAAAGTATTACTAACACATAAAGTACATCATAAATATTTTAATTTGATTTAGCATGATTAAAATATTCATAACGTATAATTTCCCAATATTTGATCAAGTAAAAATTAAATGAATTATATTTATTTTCATCTAATATATTTATGTGCCAGTTTTCTACTTTTATTAACTATAAACACTGACAAAATTGTTACAAAAATGAAAAACAGCATTTTGTTAAATTAATAATGTGTATAAGTAGAATATACAATAATATGCTTGAATTCTATTAAAATAAAAATATTGCTCTATTAAAATTTCATGACATGTTATTAAATTTATGTTAATAATTATTTTGTAAAAAAAATAGAAAAAAAAGTTAAATGTTGGTATGTCAATTAGGTGGTTCAAGGCAGTATCTGATAAACAAGAAAGACGCAGAATCTGACAAATCCTTGTTAACATCATCGAGTAACAGCTTTTTAATCATTCGAAGTCTTCCCAACTTTTAAATTGTTGATTGGAGTCCTTAAAATTTTATAGTTTTACAAAAAAAAAAAAAACCGCCAATTTTTGGAAGCCATATAAATAAAATATTCCTTTCTAACGATCTATGGGCAAGTTACTAAATCAGCGTTCTTCGCATCCAAGGTCAGATATTATCGTAGTTATATCGGATTTAGATAGTTCTTCGTACTTATTTCTATCGTCGGATGCTTTAAATCACCCTGGTAACCTTGTGATTAGGAAAAATGATTAAATAAGGAAGTCAAAACACGAAATGATATTCTTATGCTTCACTATCGGAATAACATTGAACTACATGAAACTTTTAAAGCAAGTTGCCTCTCTCAGTTAGATACTCAACTAATTATCTTGATGACATCTTTGATACGTGGAAAATATAAATCATTCTTCAATCGCTATTAGGTTGATAGTACAAATTGATATTCCATCTGATATTCTTATATTCTTACATTTCACTATCAGAATAACATGAAACTACATGAAAATTTTAAAGTAAGTTGGCTCTTTCAGCCCGATAGTTAGATATTGAACTAGTTAACTTGCTGACATCTTCGATAAGTGGAAAATATGAAGCTTTCTTTCAATCATTAATAGGTTTGCAGCACAGGTCCAGATGTTGGAAAACATTTTGTTACTTCCCTTTCTCCTTTAAATAATTAGAAGTATTTAAAAAACAAAAACAAAACACAGCACAGGTCCAGATGTTGGAAAACATTTTGTTACTTCCCTTTCTCCTTTAAATAATTAGAAGTATTTAAAAAACAAAATACCAATGAAACTAAATTTGCTCATACACCGAAATAGTAGTTGAATGGTCCAAGCTCTAATTTTCAATATAACAATCGTAAATTCGACATCTTCCTCACGAGTAGATATTTGTAGTGGTTTGGAATTAACTTAAGCCGCAGATTAGGCTAATTAGCTGTCACGAGCAGAAAATTATCGTAAAGTGATAAACAAAATTCAAAACAAATTTTAGTCATGCATAACGCCATAAATTTTATATCATGATTAAAATATATCTAAAAAATTTTTTTCCTAATGCCCATTGCCCTTAGGCCGTTGTCCTATTCAGATCTATAATGGGCGAAGTGAAGGCATCTCATATAGTTCGGCACCCACTGGGTGTGCTATCTTCGCCCTGAAAGTGAAGTGATAAAGAAAGACAAACACAGAGAAATATCCATGCCTGAGCCAGTATTCGCTCTCTAATAAATTGGCTCTCTAATAAAAAAATCTAATGGATTAAATCATGGTTCGAATTCTCATCTGTTATTCACTGTTTCAAATACTTTTCTTTTTAAAAACCTTTATATTTTTAATAGTAAAGATCAAATATGTAGGGTTATTTAATTAAATTAAAAGTATTGTGTGACATATTTGCAATACATTTAATCAAACTTACTAATTTAATAAAAAAAAATGCGTACATGATATCGCTATGAACACTCTTAATATTTTTATTGAAGTTCATGCAATACTGTCGTTGACTCTTAATGGCAATGAATAAGAAAGCAAAATACAAAAACTTACTATTATCTCAAAGAAGGAATCAAATTTTCCTTATTTACCATTAAATAGTATATTTTCAAAATTATTTAGTTTCAATAGTCATTGATAAGCTAAAATTTATCAATGCATGCATTCGTTTTGAGTAAATTTAAACAAAATCTAGCTTTCTTGTATTTTATTACAAGAGCGTAAACACTATTTAGCTTATAATTAATATTAAAAGATTGTTCTACATTTAATCTTTCAAATCTGAATAAATAATTGAAGAATAATCCAGATTACATGAATTCATGTTGTAAAATACGTGAAGATATCATTATTAATTACACTACACGTACCAAACACATTTATTATGCGATTACAACAACATTAAAACTAGGAAGTCAGAAATAAGTTGAAAAATAAATGTACTTTACAAGCATTTTAATATAAACAATAAATTTGGCAATTTTTTCATTTAAAAAGAGTGGAAGAATGCCTTAAATAAACTAAAATCTTATATTTATGAATACATTAAAACGCACAAGCACACCATTGTTTTTAGATAATTCTCCAAATAGTTTTTTTTCCCAGAAATCGTAACATCAATGATTTTACACTAATTTGTTGACTTTTCTTGGTTACAGGAACAAAGTAAATTAAAGCCATCTTTAATTACACTCATTTGAATTTATTTAATGACTGGAAAAAAGACCAGAAGAAAAAAGTCATTTTATTTGTTCTGTTCTAAAATAAATTTTCAGCGTTTTCTTTCAAGGCGAAATTAAAGCATTGTCGAAGAAACTGTTTTAGTAAGATTGTATTATTATGGTATGTTAAAAATGTTTTCTTCTTTAGTACATCGAGGTTTTGATGGGATCCTGCAAAAATCACCAAATAGGCAGTATCATTAAAAGAATGTATTATTTGGAATTTAGATGTGTTCAATGATGAACCAAAAGTATTTTTAGTTATAGAAATTACTTTTTAATAATATTTGTACTATTTTCCATAAAAAAATTGAATTATTTTGAAAATTTTCCAATATTTTTGACAATAATTAGAATCATTAAAGTACATATTTGGGAATGTTACAAAAATGTACACGTGAATTTCTTTTTATAACCTTTAAAATGGTAGATACTGAAATAGGATACATTTTCTGATTCAAAATCCGATTACTAAATTTTTTTAGCAAGATTGAATATATTCATGCATATACATTTAATGAATTTTTATAATAAGCATAAAATTATTTCAATTAAACTGGAAACAATCTTCTTTTTTACCAGTACTAGTATTTCAGGATTACTCAGGCTCACTGATGTATTGAAAGCAGAATATTTATATTTGTTTTTCTGATTGAAAACTGTTTTTGACAAAATTTTGTTGGTGTATTTATTATACACATGAAACAACGTGTAAAATTATTAACTTTATGTTATTGTCTTCAAACTAATTTCGAGTCCACATTCTAGTTTCTATGCGATAGGTTCAACGGTAAAAAATCCGAGAAGCATAATTTTTCGTGAATTTCATTTACTGCGAAAATTCTCATTCTTGATTCTTAAGAATTAGTCATTTAATGATTCTTAAATTACCTATTATGCAATTCATTTAAGTCTGTTACATTTCAGTTTTAATAGATTAACTCCCAAATCCATACAAAAGAAATTTTTAATTTACTTTTATTTGAAACAGAATGCTATTTAGAATCTTATAGTACAACTAAGAAGTACATATATGAATGCTCAAAATAAAAAAGGTTTCCATACACAACATTTTTCCATATAAAAAGGTTATATATGGCAAGTATTTTGGCGATCAATCTTGGCAGTTGAATAATCTGAATGAATCGAATTATTAATGATCTTAAATAACATTATTTATCTTCAAGAACGATAATTTCATAAATTAGGATTAATTGTTCAATACTTTACGATAGTTTTTCAAAAAGCGAATAAATTTTTTAAAAATTGTAATCCCCTCGTTGGTTTTTAAACATAAATTGAATATTCTTAGTCAAAAAGCAATAAAAATTATCTTGTTTCTCCTTCTAAGATTTTTAACAGTAAGAAAAATAAACATTTAGAGCAGAAATAATACATTAAACTACATATATTAAGAGATTTATATTAGATATAAAATTTAAACTTTGATTCGGTTAATTTTGAAATTATATAAAAGTGCTCAAAATAAAATGCTTTGAGAATTAAATATTATAATATGTTCTTAATATTCTGTATATTTGTTTATTGAATTTTAAAAATTTTTATCATTAGTTTTTAGAAATTTACGATGTATTACATGTCAAGATTGATATGGAATTCTGCCATTTTCTGTTTTCTAAACGGAAATTAAAAAAAATATATTGATGAATTTAAGTCTTGTATATCATACAGTTATAAACATCTTATTCGTTCGAACTTTTATAAACATTATTATTTTTGTTAACAGAGCTTCGCTTGTTGTCTTGCACCAACTAGACTGACAATATGGGGTGCACTATTTCACTTTTACAACTCAACCGTAATTTTGTAATGAGTCTGACTTTCTCAGTACACGCGTGCTATAGGACCCGTTTACAGGGTAGGCAACCATTCACAACTCATTCTTACAAGGAAAGGACAAAGAAAGGAGAGAGAAAGTACATCCATGCCCTAACCAGGATTCGAACCCAGGATCTCCCTATCTTCAGTTAGGCACTCTGACTGATAGATGGGCGGCAACAGCTTTAGTTCATAAATAATAAGAATTTTAAACTGAAGTATTTTGGATATATAGGGATAAAGTTACACTACTCTGACTCAGACTACATTAAAATATTGCTTACAATATATTAATATTTCATGTATTTTCCGTTTTACCGCGACCAGACTTGCTGCAAATATCATGGTTGGCTTTCACATATCTGAAACACTATAAAATGTTTTCCGCAATAGTAAAATTTATTTTAGAAAAATCTACCGTGTGTGTGTGTGTGTGTGTGTGTGTGTGTGTGTGTGTGTGTGTGTGTGTGTGTGTGTGTGTGTGTGTGTGTGTGTGTGTGTGTGTGCGTGCGTGCGTGCGTGCGTGCGCATTTTGAGCTAAAGGATTATTGAATGTATTAAAAGTTCTTTTTTGTTCCTCAGCCCACAACTGTGCTTCATTTCCAAATGTTATTTATCTTTTTATCACATTGATATTATTTCTTCATGAATCTCTTGCATAAATAACTGAAAGACTTGGAAAGTATAAAGTATTTTTATGTGTGCCATTATCCACTGAATTGGAATAGTCAGACTGTCAAAATATTAAAAGTACAGTTATTCCATGGAATTGGTATGTTCCCATAAAAACGTTATGATATTTTTTTTTTCATATGAATGCCTTTCACTCTCCAAAAAGAGTATTTTTCATTGCCAAACATCAACTACATATTAGAATTGTTCTCCCAAACCCAGAAGCCAACGGCGGAAAGAAATAAAGGGAGTTGGACACCAACCAAAAAAAAAAGAGGAAAAGACTTCATCGAGTAACCTCTATTCGAACGGCGATGAGTTATTTGAACTTGCTGACTGTATTTATTCGACATGCAGCAGTGTTCCACCTTCTCTCTCTCTCTCTCTCTCTCTCTCTCTTTCCTACTGTATTTTCAAACGGAGGTTTCACATTTTAGCTTCGCTTCAAAACAAGAAGCGTGTAGTGAAACGAGGGATTTGCGGCCGACTCTGGCAAGCGTCCAGCGCTCTCCTGACACAAATCAATACGTCTGCAGCTGCCATATAAAAGGCTTTTATCTACCGCTTTGTGGGACGCAGTTAGGCTTACAATCGAGATTCACACGCGTCTGTAGATACACAGATACATACTCCAGCGTTTATATAACTCTCGGGATATATCTGTTGTTCCCCTTTCCACCAAAATGCTCACGCGCCTCCGCGGGAGGATACGGTCACAGTTGGTTCCAATCGAACTCGCCTTTATCGATGCTTCGGTTTTACGACGTGTTTGATGCTTACCTACGAATTTATTTGTAGTCAGTTATATTGGCTGCTCAAAGATTTCTTGGTTAGAATTATTAAAGATATGTAGAACTAGCCACAAAGAAATATTACAAGTATTTACAGTAACAGTTTACAGATGGCTCTAGTAAGTTTCTGTTAATCATTCTTGCTGTGTGTGTGTGTGTGTGTGTGTGTGTGTGTGTGTGTGTGTGTGTGTGTGTGTGTGTGTGTGTGTGTGTGTGTGTGTGTGTGTGTGTGTGTAATATTCAATTCTTTATTATATTATCTATTATCATATATAAAATGGTATATGTTTTTTTTTTTTTTTTTTTTTTTGTTCAAACAAAAATACATTGTTCAGAAACCGCGCTTAAAATTAAATTAAAAATTAAAAAATTCAATATAAAACATAAATTTTTACCTCAGAAATATTATATTTATCATTTAGAGGCATTAATGTTTTATACAGTAAGGAGAAAAAAATTTTAATTCAATTCTGTAATCTTTGAGCTTCTTAACTTGTTTTTATCACACAATTCGAGTTCAAGTGTGATGTAATATGTATCTTTATTATTTATTCATAAAAGAAACGAAAATGACTCAATTTTGATCGTAAGCTAAATAATTTACTCATTCTGCTCACCACTTTTTCTCATTAGAAATATTTATAAAATGGTAAATTAATGTATCTTAAAAAAATACCTTTAAGACTCTGCGCTCTTTTTTGTTCGTACAATTTTATTAAAAAATCAAGTATAGTATCATTTGCTATAAAAATTATTTTAAGAAAAATGAAGAAATGCAATTTGTTTTTATTGAGTATTTAATTTTCACCACTAATCTCTCTCTGCATCGAAATATAAAGTAAAAATTTGGATTATCAACTCCGTTTGATACTTATCATACAGTGCACCAAAGTTGCTCGTAATAGGTGATTTTTATATAAATATAATTACAATATCATCAGACATGAGCAATTGGTCTTTAGAAGAATGTTCCTTTTTTTTTTTTTTTTAATTACATTAGATTTTTTTAGCTGCAATTTTGTAATCACATTTTCTTGAGACTCTAAGACATCAGAGATGTATGCCTTCATATTTTTCCAGAAACACTGAACAAAAATTAAGTATTTAATTTCTAGCGATGCACAATTTTAAGGTTAAAAAATGTTAATATTCTTTTGTCAATGACAAACATAGCAATGAACTATCGTCAGCTAATTGCTCTGTGCTTCCTTTTCAGATGTACGTCACCTTCCAAAAATATGAACTGAAACACCCGAACAACTGTGAGCTGAACTTCATCGACATCTACGAGCAGACATTGAGCGATGACACTCGAATGGCGCAGTTCTGCGGCACTGCCACCGAGCCCCAGAAATCGGATGGCAATCTTGTCTATGTCCGCTATTTCGCACAAGCAGAGGCCATAGATGGGAAATTCGAGATCGTGTACACAGCATTCAGAGAATCTGGTATCCTTCCTCTACTGAAAAATTGCATATCTTAAAACTAAACTTTGGTATAATCCTAATATAGGTACCCATTTGGCGCAGTTTTAAAAAATGTCGCCAACGTGCATTCATGACCATCAGCATAAGTGAGACTTTCATAATCGAAATAATTGTGGATATCAAAATGGGAATATATAAGCAAACTATTTTCCGAATGTTAATGTCGCCTAATCCATCACGTTACGAATACTAGTATTAAGTCGAAATTTTCATTATGTTACCAAACAATGCTTTGAACAATTCCCCAGTAATTCTAATAATTAAATATTGAATTTACTGAAATTCAAACTTTAAATCACACATTTTTTTATTAAAATATTTGCAAACATATTTGCAGTTTTTTTAGCAATTATCTCATAAAATCAGCTTACAGACTCAGATATAGTAAAATTTATTTTTGTAATATAAAGCAAAGTTGATACATATGTACAGAGGTCACGATACTATCCATTTAATTAAAGACAAACTTATAGAAATAGGAGCAAATTTTTATACCTATAAAATCATTCAAACATTTTATTGTTTTCAAAATTATAATTTTTTTGGAGGGGGGATTCTGAAGAATAATATTAAAACTTTTAAATATGTTTTGAGATCTTCAATTTTCTTTTCTTTTTTGTTATCAAATTTCAAAATTATAAAAACATATATGCATATACTTTCTAAGGAATTAGAACACCTTAATTAATATTACATTGAACCACCTTTTGCACGGATATTAGCTGTTATTCGTTTAAGCATGGAGTCTGTGTGTTTCAGAAGTGCATTTTAAGACCAAAGAACACCATGCATTGGCTATCCAGCTTTTTAGTTAATCTAGATACATTTCATAAAAAAAGATAGCAATACCAAATGTACCTTTACACCATATCTCATATATTTTCTCTTGGATTAAGACCCGGGCTTTTCGAGTATCAGACATTTGTACAATGCGAGAAAATCAAGATTAATCCACTGCTCCATGAGTTTCTCATCAAATTCGATGTCTTTCATAAAAGAAAAATATAGTATAACTTAAACCTATAATTCATTACCCTTGAATCCGATCACATTATCCATTTTCTATCATCAAGTGTGTCTAGTGTCTTTTTACCCAACAATACTGCAGGTAAGTTTTTCCATTTCAGATAGAAATTAAGGGCTTTCTCAAAGACACCCGATTATACATTCCTATCTTTTATAATTCCCTATCCACAATTCAAGCTGAAATATATGGAGAAGAGTCTTAGTTGGCGATTTTTGTCATTTGAAGCTCAGCGGCGTCCCTTTCCTGTATAATCCTTCCACTGACTTTGGAAAACTGTGATCGAACATTCTAATGTTTTCTGGATGAGCTCTGTGGATTTTAATTCCAAATTTTGGATAACGTCGTGAGATTTTGCCTTCGAAATCGAGGCATCCATTGAACGAGTGCCAACAATAAGCCCTTTTTCAAATTTTGAGATCCGTAGTTTTTCCCACTTTACTTTCTTCATCGTAAAATAACTTTGTTATACAAGTATTTTACCCGTGTAACTCACTTTATAAAAAGTGGAAATTTCAACTTTAACATGGATTTAAATGAAAATCTCAAAAAATTTCTTATTCATTGGGTAGTTAATATACGCATACATTGACATGTTTAGGTTTAATGTAAGCCAATTGCTTACACGCTTTTCTATTATCATTCATGTAAATTATTTAATATTGAAAATTATTCAATTAAAAGAGATGTTCAGAAGCATCAAAACAATTATTTGTTTTTCGCTATAATCTCTTAAATTTAATAAGTTAAACTCAATGTGATTCAACACTTAATATTTTACACTACTGACAATAATCAAAGTATCATTTCTGTTTTTATGATTATATCTTTTAGAAGTTAATCGATGATAACCAATAAAATAATATTGTAATTATTGTAATTATCTATATATATATATATATATATATATATATATATATATATATATATATATATATATATATATATATATATATATATATATATATATATATATATATATATATATATATATATATATATATATATATAACTTATGCATTATTGAAATTTAATAAATAAAAAATCAAACTGAATTTTATGATTTAGTTAGCTTTTGTCCAAAATATGTATATAAAAAAATTTGTGTATATTTTAATGTTTGTCTTATAAAGTAACTTTTAAAAACATCCAACGTTAAATGTGAAGAAAATCAAAAGAAATAAACGAGAAAGTAAAGGAATGTAAATTTCGTTCGAGCCATTAGAATTTAATTGTTGATTAAATTCAAAAAGTAACTGCTTTGGAAACAAATCGCAAACTAATTCAGTAAAGGCAAACAATATCGGTTTATATTTCTACTATATTTTTAAAAATTATATTTTTGCTGTGCATAAGTGTTTTAAAATATCGTGCACAGTATAACTTGAAATATTCTTATTTTTTAATTTGATCCAATAATAGAAAAGTTTACCTTCATAAAAACACAAATTATTCAATGTTTTTCTAATTTCTAAAAAACATTTCCAACTTATGTTTTTCTAATTTCCGAAAAACAATCTGGATTATCAACTAAAACTGTTTCTCTCTCTCTCTCTCTCTCTCTCTCTCTCTCTCTCTCTCTCTCTCTCTCTCTCTCTCTCTCTCTCCACATGTTAAAAAAAATAAATAAGTTTAGTAATACTATTAAATAGTGTAAATGGCGATCGTGGCAAATATACACCCTTAAATGTATATTAAGAAAACCAAATATGATTAATTTATTTTTTTATTGGAAAAATTTGAACCGTTTATTCATTATCTTTTCATAAAAAATATATAAGCACAATATTTTTAGACAAAGCAATCATATATAATGTATCTAATTACCTTAACTTTTAATTAAAAAAATAATTTTTAGCACAAGAATTTTATTTTAAAATAAATTTTATGAAATAATTTGGAATTTTATTTTACAGGTTGAGAACTTTATCTTGTTGACAAAACAATATTATATTAAACTAAAAATATGGAATTTATTTTCAAAAAACTAATTTTATTTAAGTCATTTGTTACTTAGATACAACATATTTAAGTATTTTCAAAATGGCCTCCTTGGACATCGATATAGAGCCTTAAGTGTCATGTCAAATTTTCTGCAATGGGCCGCAGTTCATCAGGCCTTAATTTAGCTCATTCTTTCTTAAGAATAGGCTTTAGGCATTCCAAATTCGATGTGGCTTAGAGCATACTCTTGATTGCAGAATAGACCAAACACTATAGTCCATTGGGCTTAAGACAGGTGTATAAGGGGCTACATTCCCACACTCTGAATTTGCTTTAATCTAGCCTCAAATATACCAATTATTTGTCATCGTTGTTTTGGCATATTATTTCAAACAAGGAAATAAAAACTATCTATTTGTTTTACTAACATTAAGATTTCTTAAGCAAATGATTTTTTTATAAAAAGGGGTGGACATGAATTAAGCCAATCAAAAGCAGTACAATTTTGTCAACAGGATAAAGTTGTCACCCTGTAATGACATACTTTACAGCCATTAAAATCTCTGCTGACAAAATTGGGAAGATGAGGTTCTAAAAAATTTCTTTCTTCCAGATAAATGCATTCCAACCGAGTTCAGTTGCGATGATGGCACCTGCATCGACAGATCTTTGAAATGCAATAACATGTTCAATTGCAAATACCGATATGATGAAGATTCAGCTTTGTGTACTCCTGGTAAAACGTCATTTATTTACATGTGTCTTACTTTTCAATGAAATGATGATATATATTATTTACATACATCACTTATTTTCAACAATTTACCTCAATTGAAATTTACCGCAAAAATTAAACTCACACATTGATTCTCTTGTGAAAAAGAATACATTTTTATCAACTCTTTACAAGAATAAATGGCGAAACACATTTTTTACCCACTTTTCAACTTCACCGTCATAAATATTGAATTAATTACTCAAGATATTCTATTTGAATAAAAAGTAATTCTTTTATTCAATTTCTAAAAGAATTGTAATCTTTTTAGAATTTGAAAAAAAGAATTTGAATAAGAGAATAAACTACTCTTAAAGAATAGAAATCCTTTCTTTAAAAAGAATAGTAAAAGTAATTCTTTTTATTCAAAAAGAATATATTGAGTATTTTTTTCTATTGAAGTAATTCTTGTATATAGTGTGTGTTCTAAAAAAAATATATGATATCTATAAAACTATCCTTAAAGCCCCTATTACATTAGAGTTGCGAATATTTCAGTTTGAGCAACTATTAGACTTAACATTATGTGACGCGACTGCTCAAATTTCAGCAATTCGTTCTCATTGCTCAATAAATTACAGATTTTTTTTAACAGCTGCGCAGTTGAAATTTGTACATTATTTGTTCTCGCCAAGTTTCAAGCCAAATGGAAGTTATTGGCATTATAAGTTGCCGAAAATCAAGAGCTTTTTTGTCCATGCAGCCGCAACTCGGGCAATTCATATCGCCAATGATTTTGAAAACTGATTAAGTTTTGCCTTTTTTCGCTAAGCGGAAATAGTGCAAAGAAATGGTTGTTTATTTTTATTTTATTTTTGTTGTCATAATTCAGTATTAACGAACGATCGTAAAGTTTTCAATTTTTAAACATCAAATTTAGATTTAGAATGAGCATATTAATTTAAATTTATTTAACTACTTAAAAATTTCACTGCGTTATAATGATTATTTTACAATTCAAATTACTTTGTTTAAATAATTTGATAGTATTTTCAAATATTTATTCAGATATTCTTAATAAGATATATTTTTATGTAATAAAAATGTCATGCAAAATTTAAACCTTTATTATCGAATTTAATGAAGAAAATATCAAAATTTAGTATTATTAAAATATCGTATATTTTTTATTTCATTTTATTTTTAATTAACTTAATTTAAATTTTATACAATTTAAAATTAAAAATTTACATTTGAAATTGTAAAAACTAACCCGTTTTATAAAAAATGTTTTTTTTTTTTTTTTTTTTTTTTTTTTTTTTAGCTTTGGTAGATACTTTCAAGTAGAATTAATTCAAAATCTTGTTAATATTTAATCTGAAAATCTGTGTGAATGACGAAAATATAGTTAAAACATTATATTGACTAGACTTCTTGAATTTCCATTAAATAGTATTCATATTAAATACTTTAAGGCTGAAATTTGAGCTATGACATCACATAGTATGAAGTCTACGGGAATTGCTTAAACTGAAATATCGGCAACTCAAATGTAATAGGGGCTTTAATGTACAGAATATTACAAAATATTTGCTTTCATTTTGACAAATGCACTTTTTTAACTAAAATTTATTGACATACATAAAATTCATGTTTTATTTTTCCTGCATATTAAAGGACAATCATGTCACCTCGTCTCAAACGTGTGATAAAAATTTCAAAAAAATTTTAATGTTGTCGTAAGCAAGGCAATTTTCTTAAGATTCCAAAGAGACTGTTTACAGATATCGCAATTATTAAAATAAAATTCTATTAATGAATGAAATTTTTAAAAATTTAAATTGTCCTTGCCGATTTAAACTAATTATAAAGTGGATGTTTTGTCATTTACTTTTTCTACTGTTTTGTTCATGTGTTAATGTCTTGAATCAATGGAAAACGGCTTCTCAAACTGATGCTTTGGGTCCCCTGTTTGACGCATTTTCAAAAAGTCGCCAACTGGCGCGTTTTTGCGTGTTGTCTCGTGGAGTTGAATGCTCCGAGACACTACGCAAAAACGGTGTTTCTTTGGCGACGGAACCGAAATCCGTGTTTTTAACGAATTTCACCGTTGACATGGTAACGAAAACAAAAATAATGTTTTTTTTACGAATTGTATAACAAAAAATACACATATAATTGTATAACCAAAAAGACAGGATTGCCACAAAGAGTGCATTTAGGATGCAATAGTCAGGGTTAACACGCTTGCGCGTCTATCGCCCATTTGGCGAGAAAGGGGTACCAAAGCCACAGATTAACCAAACCATTTTCATTTACAAAATGAACTCGACATTATTCTCAGACATTCCATGATGGAATTTGCCTTGTTTGATGCAGTCTAAATAATATGATTTGAAAAGAGGCAGCAAAGTCGTCGACAAGTCGGATTTTACAACGCATTCTCAATACGATGAGACATAAAGGGGATATTATCTGACATCATGAATATTTTAAACCAATGAGGATCATAATAGAGTGGCGTACTCAGGATCTCGACTGTAACGAAAGAAACAACCACTTCATGGTTAAAAAATGCTTCATTTTTAAAACTTCTCTTTCCAATCAATAATTTAGAATTTTTAGAGGGTATCAGAACTATTTTCTCTTTTAAATTTATGAATGTTTAAAGCTGACGCTGATAACGTGTGCTTTAAACAATTTAACCTTTTTCATATTAATCTCTAATGCACCTCTCTGAAGTATTATTTAGACTCCTATTTATTGCATTTTTTCATGATATTTTCATACATTCAGTATCCATTTTAAGAAAAATGTCCCGTTTCTTTTAATTAATTGAAGTTTTCAGATATTTTGAATTATTTACACATGCAAAAAAAAAAAAGTTCATTAGTTATGGAAGCAGATAAATAGTCTCTATTTTTGGAACATACTTTATATGACTATAAATTTATTAATGGGTTCAAATATAAGTATTAAAGAAGCCGTATCCTATTTAGGGCTAACTTAGAATCACGGACTTTATTTTAACAGGAGTAAAAATTTGGAAGCTTTGGATAGAATGTCATTCTCTAAAAAGTTAATTGTACTTTATAATTATTTTGACTTTTTTTTACACAAAGTTTTGTGCACAAATTTCTTTATGATGATCTGCTGTAAGCAAACTTTAATCATTGATAACATAGGAGGAAAGAACTTAAAAAATTTACAAGCTTTTCAAAAGTATGGAAAATATTGAATCGCAGTAACCGAGACAAAAACTAACTCAAAAACGTTGATAATTACTTAAACCTGATACTAATAATTAATTACTTTGATAATTTCTTAATTACTTCTGAATTTAACTACGAAAATTTTAAATAAAATAAGAAATCAAATCGAGGCACAGGTGCTGTATAATCCATGATTTTAAACTCTGAATTTTTTTGCGATGAAGAAATGTTGACAAAATGACGTATCGTGACGTAAATACTAGGGTTACCAAAATAGAACTTTCTGCATAATTTTTATAGGTCTCCATATGTATGACGTAACAGAAACCAGGTTGCAAGATACATAAGAAATTCCGCCAAAAAATCACCACTCTCAGAATTTGGCGCATGGATTATACGGCACCTGTGCCCAAATCGAAATTCTGAATTCTGCTATGTCACTAACTACAAGTTAGAGAGAGGTTTGGTGACAGATTTGTCCGTACACCTCTAGAAAAATATCGCCATTTAAAATAACAGATTTGTTCTAAATCTTGGGGATATTCTTATATCCAGATATGGCCAAGATTTTCGTCAAGAGATATCGCTTGTGAATTTTCATTTCATTCTCCTTCGGTTTTCTTTTTAGGTCTAATGCTCCGCTTACAACGTTCTAGTTCTCAAGAAACTTTATTTGTTGCGCAAGTAGTAAACAATAAAAAGTACACAAGAGTTGAAAAGAAATGCGCATCATCACTTATCGCATATATAAATTACACATGGGCAGTCAGGTTTAACCTTTCTTTGCACATACATAACTGTGTGAGGAGATCCTGGACTGTACATTAAAGTTAACGGGTGCCGTCGCCCCAACACCTAGTGTGATCTACACTTCTACGAGGTCCGTGAGGGCGCCACTATCGTGACATTTAACAAGGCAAAGAAAATGTGCTTACAATGTGGTAGCAAGAAGTTACAAAACATCTTAAGGGGTTTTAAGCCCTGTTGAACATCAGGCAATAGCATTAAATATTTTCTCTGAGTTAAATGTAAAATATAACATGATGACACATGCAACAAACAATGGAGAAAAAATTTACAATCAATGAAGACAGTTAACAATTTCTAGGGTAATTATGGCATTAAAAACATTATATACATTGAAAGCAATATTATAAATAGTATGAACAATTATGAAAAGGAAAAAAAAGGGCATGATACGAAAGTTGATAACTATATACAGGCAGGCAGTTTATAGAAGTTTAATAAGCAACTTAGCTTTTAAAAGCATTTTAGGTTTACAAAAAAAAAATTTAAGTGTTTCTGAGGTAATGAAAGGGAATATGGTTCAAAAAGTTTTCAAGTTCTAAAGTGGGCTCATAATGTTCAAAAATTTCAAACAATTCGGAACATATAGTTCATAAATTTCATTAAGTTCATAAAAAAATTTTATGCACCATTACTAATTGTAGAAGAAAGTTAACTTTAAGAATAATTTTCTAACTCGTCTGTGGAGCCTTCTAGATCGTCTGTGTTCTTGAACGTAGAGCCAAATTTTCGCCTTGGTTATTCTTCCTGAAGTTGATGATGAATACCGTTTTGACTTTGACCCGGGATTTCACTTGTACTTGGCGGTCTAGTTTAACTGTTATGGCCGTTAGTGATAAGACTTAGGTGCCACTTAAAACTCTGAGATGAAGATGACTTCATCATAATGATCATCAACATCTTCTGTTGACTTGATAAATCACATCTTATCAACGTGATTGCTGAATCACAAAAATACTTAGTACGTTCTTTCCAGAATTGGTGGAGAAAATATGCATTCTATTTTGAAAATGATTAGAAAAGTGCTAATCTTGCACTTTATTGCATATACTGCTATAGTAATAAAGTGTTATAAGAAAATTCTAGGACCTTTTCATGCTCTTTGTATATATTTAGAATTATAAACTAATTAATAACCCTATTTAAAAAAAATGATATATACAGTTAAGCATTATCTTCGAAGTTCATTGAGATATCCTACAAATTTTTGTTATATTATGTACAATAATAAATTATATGGAAAATTATACACTTTTTAAATGACAAAAATAATATTTTAAGTTATCATTTTTTTCTAGATTATGCTTACATGTAGATTTTTCATATCGTTTCATATAACTCTCGTCATCAATGTTGACCCAAAAATGTAACAAAAGAAAAAAGTTATTTTACTCTCGCTATAATAAGATATTAATTTGCATTTCAATTTGATGAGCTAAAGAAAATGATAAAATAGTTTTTCCTTTATGAAACTACATCAAGAATTATTTCAATAAAAATATTTTCCCTTTATAAATATATATTAATAAATAGACTACTTTCTTGTGTTTTATATTAATTTCTCAGAAAAATACAATTTTAACTATTACTTTTTTTCAACAATATACATCTGATAATTTTAATAACACTGAAAGAAATAATCTGAAGAATTTTGACGCTATAAGCAAGTTGATATTATATGCAACTTGAGTATGAACTTGATTACGTTAACATTGTGAACTTGATTATTCTTGATCATAAAAAAATAGGTACTTACGTATTAGCGTCACCTCAGCCAGTTTTGCGCCAAAATTTAAGTAGAATCAGCGTTTAACTCATAGTTAAGAAACTTTTTTTTCAATTATGGAAAATGTAATTAAAAAGAGAAATGTTTTTGATTATAAGAAAATTTCTTCCAAATTAGTTCTTCTTTAAAAGTTGCCATGACGCTAATACGTAAGTATCAAAAAAGTTGTTCAATTGAGTTGCTGATGTCATGGTATCTTTAAATCCCATTTCTCATTCAGCTATGACAGCAAGCCGGATGCTAACCTCTGAACACATGATCACTATTCTGGTGGTCTTCTTCGCATTGGTGGTGGCTATGTGTGCTTCTATCGTCATCACCTGCTACAATAAAGTTAAGGATCGGCGCGAAAAGAAAAGAGAATACAAGATGCGCCGGTCCAAAGAAGTATCCGTGGAAGGCGAGATGGATCGAGTTCTCGCCAACATGGATCCAGGCCTGGAGGCTGCTCTGGCAGCACAGGCAGCAGAAATTGGTGCCGCAAGGAGGAAAGTACCACCACCTCGATGGATGGACGATGAAGAATCAAATGGTTGTTATGTTCCAGAGGTAATACTCGACTCTTGCATATCTATACATGAAGCATATTTAACATATGTGACTTACAATTTTATATTTTAGCTTATTTGCCATCGTAGTAATTCTCAAACATTCAGCAAGGAGCTATTTTATTGTGGATACACAATTTACAAATATTTTTTATGGTACATTGCAGAAAATAATTGGGTATTTTACCAATTTCAAGAAGCATTCTTAAATAATGTAAGCGAAACTAAACGAACGTTTTGTTTCGTAAAAAAAAATAAATAATATTGAAGAATAATGGAAATTCAAAGGTATGCAGCAAATAAAAGAATATGAATAATTATCTGAATCTGAATAATTATACAATTAAGTATAAATGCCTTTTTTTATGTATTGATGCTTAAAATTCAGATTATTTTTTCTTCGGTACTTACGGAATATCGTAACAATATTGTCGACACTGAATAAAATCACCGTAACTTCAGAAATTGATTATGTTGTCCAGAATATGGAACGAATAGTCAAAAATTATTATATGTGAAAAATAATTAACTATAAATCAATAATAGTTAAAAAATAATACTAATAAACAGTTTATCTAATTCTTGGTTTTATGTCATTATATATCAATTAGGTTTTGATGGAAAATATGACGAAAAGTGATTTTATGATGGAATTTAAACAATCTTTCATCTCTGTCTTTTTTTATTATTATTTTTTTAAATTGTTTATTTATTTATTTATTTGTTTTATTTTGTCACCATACAAATTCAAAAAAGTAAGATTCGATAATAAATCGGGCTAAACAAATTGGTGAGTTATCCTGAATATTGGCGAGAATTTTCTTTTATTAATTATTTTTTAAAATGTTGGGAAATTTTAATGATATTTCTCCTGATGATTGGTTGATAAAATGGTGAAAAGATACTTATTATACCGTGTATCACTTTGCCCAAAAAAGTAAGAAGCTAAAAATTGCAAATTTTAATCATTCTTTTCAAAATATAGTGGGGAAAAAAGATCAATTAATTTATAACTGCTTTTAAATAAATAACTAAAAACATTTTTCAAATTCTAAGTTTTAAACAATTTAAAACAGGCATGTGCTAAAAAATATAAGGTTAAATTTAGCAAATGAATATAAAATGTGAGTGCGATCAGCAATTACATATCTTTACCTTTGCTACATATCTTTACCTTTGCTACATATCTTTACCTTTGCTACATATCTTTACCTTTGCTACATATCTTTACCTTTGCTACATATCTTTACCTTTGCTACATATCTTTACCTTTGCTACATATCTTTACCTTTGCTACATATCTTTACCTTTGCTACATATCTTTACCTTTGCTACATATCTTTACCTTTGCTACATATCTTTACCTTTGCTACATATCTTTACCTTTGCTACATATCTTTACCTTTGCTACATATCTTTACCTTTGCTACATACCTTTACCTTTGCTACATATCTTTACCTTTGCTACACATCTTTACATTTCTTATCCTTTGCTACATATCTTTACGGAAACATCAACAGGATAATATGTATAAGTATACCAACAGAAAACCATACGATATTTACAGTAACATAGTTTTTATGGTTTCTGAACAACTAAAATAAATCAAAACTATGAAATGTTCTCTAAGAAACATATGACAAATCAAATACATATTCATCATAATCAAGTTTGATTTTTTACAGATATCTATTTATCATAAATTGATCTATCACAAAAATAAATACCAGTACATTTTTCTTTTTTTCTTGTGAATTTAATTTTAAATTATTTTCCCAAAAATTAATTTAAAATGCATAAAGCAAAATATAGAGATCATTTGAATTCACCATTATTTAATTCTCAGAGTGTAATAAAGGATAAAAAATATTATGTATATGAGAATGAAATATTCTGAGCAATTCTTTTTTTAAAAATGTGAACGTTAGGGGAAAAAATATTTATTTGTATTGAAACTAAATATGTCCAAGCCATGTACATAAATAATAAAATAAATGCGATTTTTATCCCGTTAGAAACTAAAAAGCTACCATATCAAATGGAACAATCAATTATTTGAGAAAGAACCTTTCATTACTATTTATACGTTATTAATGGAGTTTGAAGATTCACATTACAACATATGTGAAAAAAATTCAGAGTACTAATAATTTGCCATAATTTTATATATTTTAGAGAAAGGAAGAATTACAAATTAATATATATATATATATATATATAATTTAATTTAGTAACAAAAAATCGCCATAAAAATAATAAAATAGATAAGAATTCACGACCTAATGCTTAAATTCTTAAAGTTAAAATAATAAATTAAATTAAATTAAAATAAGATTTAACAAAAATTATTTGTTTTGAAATTTACCAAAGAGTAAATACTCAATTTAATGACTTTATTGAGATTATATCATTTTTTTATTTATAATCAGCTTTTTTCAATCTGATTATAAATAACGCGGTTTGTAGAGAATTGAGATAATTGTTTTATTTTAATAATATTTGGAAGATAATTTGGTGCAAACTTTATTTTCTGGAAACTCTTAGGATTATTCAAATGTGTCACCTGATGATATAATGTAATCTACTTAAAATTAAATTAAGGGAAGTAAGACGTTGTCGACATTGACAAATTTGGATATTTTGTACCTAACGGAAGTGTGTATTAAGGCTAGTATATATAATTTATGAGTTAAAGTATAGCATTTATGGAAAGTACTAGTTATAAGCTTTCTAGCAAAATCAAATTTAAATAGAAACATGCATATATTTAATTTTTATGACTTTTTGAAAATATTGCATTCATTACAGTTTTTTAAAAAGTAGGTTACCTTAAGGTACCTTAAAATAAATTCTTGATGCAAATTTCATAAATTTGCATACATTTATTAAAAATGTTTAAGAATTAAACAAAGTAATTTATTTTGCAATATATGCATAATAACATACAAGAGCAAAATATGTTAAACGTTTCGAAAATTTTCAAAAATTCAAAAATTTTCACAAAAACTTTTCCATAAATTATTTTTTGGCAAAAGCAAATTTTAAACACTTTACTACATGCACATAAAGTTCACACATAAGCACAAAAATTTTAGAAGATTTGATGCATTAGTTTTTTTACGAGCGTACCTATGTAATAAAAACATGCAATTTGAGAAAATCTCAAAAAACAAAAAAATGTACTAAATTCTTATTTTTAAACAAAAATTAAAACTTCCGGGACCATAATCTGAATCCATATTAGCCTCAATGCCTCCCTCTTTCTTTTTTTTCTTGCCTTTTCAGTGATCTTGCATCTTTATTCATTTTTTTGATGAGATGTTCAGCTTTTCGAACACGTATGCGATCGATTTCTTGCAGTGCGTCACACATATTTTACCAGAATAATACCCAGCTCCTTCAGCACCAAAGGTTCGGCTGAGAACCCCTTCATTAAAACAGATGACTGCATCCATTACTCCGAGTTCTAAGGTTTCTTTTCCCACAAAAGTGTTCTTGGGAATCCTTTCCCACACACAGTTGTTGAAGGACTCATTGCAATTTTGTGTGCCTCCATGGAGCATTTCTTCAACAACTCTTTTGACGACAGGTCACGGAAGATTTTTTGATAGCCAAGAGCACTGCTTCCGGCAATGAATGCTCATGGACATAATTTCCTCCTTGAGCAACACTCTTGTTATATTTACACCAACTCTCTTCCCCAGTAGGACATAGAGCGTGCTGAGGATTTCTGTCTGTTGAGAGTTTATGAAAATATATAGCCCAAACAGCTTTTGCCATTTCATCTACAGAGGTTTTAGCATTGCGACGGATAGCGAGACCATAGTACTTCTGCAAAAGTAAAATCTCAGCATCAGTTAGCCGACCTCGCCCAGAAATTGCCTTGCCGTCTGAGAGTTTCATCCCTTTGAATTCATTCTTCAAGGCTTTCAATCGTGAGCCCATTCTCTTCTGGACATGGCCCACACACTCTAACTTTTCAACATCTGTGTCACCATACACTTTTTGCTTGTTTTATTTTCAAGAATCCTTTGAGTCGCCATCTCCTAAATATTTGGTATAGCGCACATTTCTCGAACATATGGAACGATTGAAAATGCGAAAGACACCCTCTGTCTCCATGCCACCGCTTGACCTTCGTAGTTCTTCTGGCAATCTTCGCAGCTCTTTTCACTTTTTCTTGCATTTGAAGCAATACTGACAAGCATTCAAAGTCTATCACCTTTCCGGTATCCACACAAATAGCTGTCACAACCCCGTTGGTGAAGTGTAGCCTCTCTTTTGCCACGAGCCATCCACAGATACAGCAATATCTCTGACATTATCATTAGCTTCAACAGCATTACTTACAGCAATGTCCATAGACTTTTTACAGACAACTGTCAATCCATTTTTTAAGCTGTCATTGAGCCTCTCAAAGTTTCGTGGAGGAGGAGGTGGGTTCAGGATGGCACAAAGAGTTTCTGCAGCATTTCTGCCTTTCCGTATGCAAGGCATTGCATATGTCAGTCTAATGCATGTCATATTCTAAACTAAATATGAGGGATGTGCATGTTGTAAAAGAGTTTTGACAGACTTTGCAGTGAATGTTTACAAGAAGCAACACCTCTGCGGCTATGTAACTCTTCATTTACAATGAAAGACTCCGATGAATTGCACTGTTTACACACGAACATGTCGTTAATCAGACTGTTTAGAACTTTAACACTAATAATAATATTTACATCTTGAGTTGAATTATTTTCAAAGTCATCATTCATTACAAAAGAATTTTCAAGCTTTTGTTTTGAAGCACTCTCAGCTTCAGGTACACTGCTTTGATCATACTTCGTAGTGTGTTAATTCTAATGCCTCGTCTTACTGTTGAAACTTCTCCTTTGAGGGATGATAAACAAACAATTGATAAGAATTTAAACTCAAACAGAGTTATAGAATTAATTATAATAATTAATCAGCAGATTAAAAAATGAAGCAGCATAAATCCGAACTAATAATCACAAGGCAAATCATAAAGTAAACACAAACAACGCAGCAAGCAATGTAGAACAAATCATTCACACAGCTTGGAATTTTTATTATCTTTAAATGTTAATGCCAGATTCAGAAAAAAAAATAACGGAGGTTATACAAATGATCATTTATTCACTACTTTTCTGTTGAATTGGTACTGCAATGGTCATATTTGAAACCGAAACTTTTCTGCAAGGGGGCGTGGCACTGTTTGTGTACGTTTTTTTTTCGATTATTTAAACCATTAAAAAACATCAAATAAATGAGTGTTATACATTTTTAGATTCAGAAAAGTATACTTTATTTAAAATAACTAAAATTGAAAAATTGATTTTTTGAAGGTTAATCAGGTCTTACTTCCCTTAAATTGCTAATGTATTTTTATTCTTCCTGATTTGGAGACTCTTGACTTTGAAAACTTTTTAAACGAAAGGTAACAATTCAAATCAAGTGAAATGTGAGGAAAGCAAATAGTTTTGCTGTGTTGATGCAAGGGTTGATCTGAAATTTTTGAGATACGCGCAGACGAGAATTTACAAAATAAAAATAACGGTTTAATTTTAAATACAAAGTATTTTTACACAGAAGACGATTTTTTACTGACTTACTTCAACTTGTTTAGCATAGAATAAATTTTAAACAGAAGAGAAAATGGAGTTGACACGAGAACATTTTCGCGCCATGATTTTCTACGATTTTAAAGCAAGATTAAATGGAGAAGAATGGGTTCAACAGTTGCAATTAGGATTTGGTGATGAATCTCCAGCTTTTGCTAAAGTATTCAGATGGTTTAGAGAATTTAGAAGAGGTCGCAATTTTCTTCAGGACGAAGAACACACAGGAAGGCCGCCACCGGCAGTAATCCCGGATAATGTGTCTGGCATACGAAAAATATTAATGGATGATAATCGCTGTACCTATCAAATGATACAGAAGGAACTTAACATTGGATCCACAACCATACACAAAATCATTCATGAAGAATTACATATGAAAAAAGTAGTTTGCCATTGGGTTCCCCATAATTTAACTGAGCACCAAAAAGAGTAGCTTGTCAGAATTAGTAAAGAAACTCTTATGCTAAATGATCTTTGCTAAATGATGGTGGCCACCGCATCATTTCTAAAATTGTAACAGGTGGTGAAACATACATACCGGTTTTTGACGTTCCAACGCGTCAACAAAGCAAAGTATGGGTCTTTGAAGATGATCCCACGCCGACAATGGTAAAAAAACAACGCGCACTGAAAAAAGTGATGTATGCCCTTTTCTTCAGAAGTACGGGATTGGTGAAAGCCATCAAGTTGGAAGGACAGAAGACAGTAACAGCAAACTGGTATACCACTAAATGTCTTCCAGAAATTCTACAAGAACTGAGTGTTAGGGGACTAATGTTTCTCAATGACAATGCATCTTCACACACACCTGGATTAACATTTGAGTTTCTTAAACAAAAACAAATTAAAGTGATCGAACATCTGCCGTATTCACCTGATCTAACTATGTGTGACTTTTGGTTATTCTTTAATCTAAAAAAGAACTTAAGTGGAGGTCGTTTTCATTCAGAAGAAGAGATTGATGTGGTTATAAATGCATTTTTATCATCTATTCCAAGAAATGAATGGCTTGAATCATTTAATCTGTGGAAAATTCATCTACAAAAGTGCATTGATGCTGGAGGAGACTGCTTTGAACGCACCTAAGTATAACTTAAAAAGCCTAGTTGTATCTCAAAAAATTCAGAGCTACCCTCGCATTACACTCACAAAAAAAAGAGATAAAAACGATTTTTAGTATGCATTAGAATGCGATTGAACACGTTTCAATATTTTAGCAAAACCATCGACTATTAAAGCAGGATGTCCTATTGGTTATGAATTTATAAGAATTATTGCTGACTGTAAAATGATTGCTGTTTCCACAGTTGAAATGCATGAGAAAACTGCCCACTCAGTTTTCTGATTTCTATCTTTCTTGCCCACTATTACTCGAACAAACCACATTTTTCATTTTAAAAAAACTTGAAGATAAGAGTAAATCTTTACTAATTCTTCTTTTACTGAAAATTATTTATTAGATAATCTATGAATTCAACGCATTGCTTAAGAGGGTATTGTCAACAAATTTAACCCTATAGTGCTTAAAATTCAGCTTCACTATTAGGTAATATTCTGAAAAATTACCGAGAATGGATTCAAATTTTCTGCTGTCATTTGTTATGAGAATATCATTTATTTATGAAAAATAGGCATCAAGTGATACAATAACTGTGGAAAAGATATGTGGGAAAATCTGCCCAATATGCATCAGCCGAGTCTAATGTATGGACTCACATTTAATCCAAAAGGTGCATGGAAGAAAAATTGCTTAATACAAAGAATGTTTTCAAAATAAATACCATTTTGAAATAAAAAATAAAACAAGAAATATTTTCTTAATAGTTATTTTTACTTGAAAACCTAGACTTAAAGCTATTTTTGATATAATTCCTACCAATGTTAAGGCATGTATCGTATCATATAACTAATTTTTTTTTTAAATCCATCCAATAGAAATCGGCCACCTAAGTTGACAACCATTGCATCATGGATGCTTTAACATTTTCATCATTGTCGTGGCGCTGACAACCCATAAACTTCTCCAAATGTTGTATTAAGTGATATGTACTGAGAGCTAGATCAGGGCTTATGAAGGGGGTCAAGTTGCTTCCAGCTGAATAATATGATCGGGTATTGAATTTGATTGGTTACATCAGGATGGATATTTTCATGGAGCAAAACAATTTCCTTACTCAGTATGCCACATCTTTTGTCTTAGATGGCAAGATTTATTATTAAGATCTTACAATACGTTATATTATTTTATAATGTCTCCTAGAGGAAAAAATACACGAGCAGCATGTCTTTTCTGTCCCAAAAACACAGTAGATATGAATTTTCCAGATAAAAATGTTTTGCTTAAACTTCAGTTTCCTGAGTGATGGTGAATGTCACCATTCCATGAATTGCTGCTTTATTTCATACATTTTTTTCCAATGGTCGGGGTATATCGGGATGTATTGTCCATTGCAAAAAACATCACCAATAGTTTATAAATATTTTAAATGTTTGTGATGTATTTAATTATTATTTACTGAATTAATTTTTGACGAACCACAACTATTAAATGTATCAATGTAATTTGGGAGTTTTAATAAAAATTATAAATTGTTTTGTGTAGGAAACTGTTTTTCGTAAGCATGAATACATATGTGCAACACATACTCAATGAAGTAAAAATATTTTTCTTTGCCTTTCAGGTTGATCTGAGCATCTTTCACAAAAGTCCGAATGGCGGTCACGTGATCTGCCGAGACAGGGAGAACAACGCAGATGGTGGAATTCACATTATTAGCAATTCTTTTCCGGACGGCATCAACCCCATGTGCAAAGAGCACGGCTGCCAGAGGAGGGGCAGCTTCTCGCCACCACTGCCTCCTCCTCCGCCCCCACCTCATGTACGTCGCACACCCATGGAACACCACCACGACAATCTTGTGTGCCAGAAACACAACACCTACCGCTCATACCTTGCGGAGGAGGACGAGACAGATGACGTCGAACAGACATCGGTAAAAGCAGCAACTGTGCCTTTGTCCTTGCCCTCGAAGTTTCGGGCCGAGGCAGTAGTCGATGACGGACTCGACTCGAGTCGGCCACCAAGCTTCGATAGCACGAGGTCAGCCCCGGATGTCATAGTGCACCGCTGATGAAAACCCCCATATCAATATAATTATTGCTCTTTTCAATATACTTGTGCACAAAAACAGATCGTGTATTGTGCATTGTTACTTTACCACCTACAGGGAGTGAGATGAAAAGAAAACAAAATGGAAACCAAGGTGATTTAGGATTTTCAACTTTCCAAAGTAGCATCTTTTCTTCCGATGTTCTTTTTTCTCCTATTACATTCCTGTCGTGGCATTTTTTGCTTAAATATTTGGACAAAAGTGACAAAGCAGTTCGTCGAGGCAAGGGGTGGGCCCTGCATCCAGCCTCCGTGCTCCACGGCCACTCTCAGTTTGTAAGCAACAAGGCATTTGGCATGGCGCGTGACACTGAAAATGCCAAACTCAATTGATTATTTCTTCCTTATATTTTAAATTGTTCATATTTTAAAAATTGTTGCCGGCGCAAGTCATATTAATTACTCTTAGAACAGGGCTGAGTTGCCTATTTACGGGAATTCATCGATTATAATACTTAATGATTTTATGGAAAAATATACGATATATAGTCACATGATATAATATTCATTATCTAGAAGGAATTTTTCATCTTGCCCATAGTATAATTTAAAATAAATTGTAATCCAATAATATCTGCAATGTTAAATACAAATAATATTCTTATTGGTATAGACTACAGCGAATTTATTATTTCGCATTGTATTCTAGAATAATACTTAACTTGAGGTTTTACCCAAGAGTTCAATACGAGTGAAGCATTTTATAGTCAGGTATCAAATTCCGTTTAATACTTGCTCATTTTTAACTTTCTCAAATACGGGAAACCTTTAACTAGAACCGATTAAATTTACTCTTGTAAAGATTTTGATTAGTTAATGAAAGAATTTTTCAACAAGTGATTATTTGAACTTTTGCTCAGGTTCCAGATAGGAACAACCAAACAATCATATAGTATTTCATAGAAAAAGGTTAGCTTTTCTTTAGATACTTAGCGTTACATTTATAAACAGTGATAAGAAAACTAGTTAACTTGAGCGAACTCAATTTCCCTTACGAATGCATTAGTTACAGCTTGATAATTAGGGTACTTAATTAGCAAAAAATTAGGACAGTACTTAGCTTTTAATAAGCTTTAAAATATAAAAATGCAATAGAGCATTTATAAAGAGGTGAGCCGTGGGTCAGAAATGCTTTTAAAACAACGAGTGATTTGTTTTTCTTTTTGCTAAATATCAGCATCTAGCCCACCCCACAGATTAGCAATAAACTGCTTTTACAATGCCAAAGATTTGAAAAATGGTGCTACTATATAATTACTTGACAAAACACTGAACATATAGAGCAAGCAGACACGTAAACATCATCCCATTATGGTATGCTTCTGAACTTCTGTTTTTAAGAATCAAGTTCATATTGCCCTGCTCAAGTAAAAAAAAAAATCTTAGTTTTTCCCCATTGGTGCATTCATTACCTTTACCTTGGTTTTCTCTCACAAGAACTTATAGTCAGGCAGTGTCTTCCACACAGAGAACAAACAAGTTAAAAAAAAAAAAAAAAAAAAGACTTCTTTGAAGCTGCAACAAAATATACTGTCTTCTTTTCCCATTTTTAGTTTGCCTTTGGCACTTCTCATAAGCTTTGTATATCTATGAAGAAAGAAACAAAATGAAACTTTAGTACTGGAGATATCTTTAGAAGTTAAGAAAAAAAAGCATGTTGCCAAACTATTTAAACCAGAAGATTATGGAAAGTTGTTCATATTTATAGGAAAATTTTACAGGAGATGTGTGCATTTATCCTGTCAGTCAAAGTCTCATCCTTTTTGGACTGCCAAAATTCTATGTACAAAACAAGATTCATAGAATATTAGATCATACTTTTATATATATATGACATCCTAGCTTATTTATTGATAAAATTCTTTCTTGTGTCTCTTTCTTTTAGCTGACATCAACAAAATATGATATTAAAATATGTTTGCTAATACTA
Organism: Latrodectus elegans; assembly: GCA_030067965.1. Lineage (NCBI taxonomy): Eukaryota > Metazoa > Arthropoda > Arachnida > Araneae > Theridiidae > Latrodectus > Latrodectus elegans. The sequence goes on from CM057810.1 coordinate 104,212,297, forward strand.
TGGTAAACTTATTTTAGTAGCAAATACGGATATAATTTTCCAAAATTTCATTCAGTGAACTCGAAATTTTCAATCAATAGACGAAAATGAGACTTTTAATTATACTAGCAACTAATTAACATAAATCATTAATACTAAGAAATTAAATATGTAGAAAATCTCTCTCACTAATTTAAATCATTATTACTAAAAACTATATATGTGAAAATTCAACACCGACTGAGGAAGTTTAATACTTTGAAGCATCAAATTAAAATTAATTTATTTTTCTTGAAATAATTAATGCTATCATCTTATTAAAATGTTAGACAAACTTCACATTATAGAAAGAAAAAAATTACAGATCTATAATGTATTTGTTATAATAGTAGAATCAATTACACAGAGGAATTAAGAAAAAGAAAGCATCAATCGAAATTTTCCTCAAAAATTAAGATTTCTTCATAAACTTTTATTTATTCTTAGATAAAAGTTTATGAAGAATAAATAAAAGCTAATAAATAAAAGCTAAGAAACATTTATATATTTATATCATGAAGCATGTATATCGAAGCATTTACAATATTGAGGATATATTTAAAAATATATTATCAATATATGTATTGTAAATACCTAAAACACCAATTAGTATCCGATCGTTCCCAATAAAATAAAAGTTCACACAATTACATTAGATAAATAAACATTTTTTTTTCAGCTTCTAAAATTACTCCCTTTATTTAATGAAAAGAAAAAGAATCCTATTCTCAAAAAAATAATTGGTTATGCCCAAATTGTTTTGTAATTCCAAATAGAAAATAATATAAAAATAATGTTTTGACCATTAATATTATTCAAAATAATCAAATAAATTATAATCTAAATTATTATATTCACACAAATGAATTTTTCCATAAAATAACGCAATCCATGTATAGTAAAAAATATGATGTGTAAAAAAAGCATAGGAAATAGTAAATGTCAAAGTAAAAAAGCTGTAAAATCCTTAAAAGGGCAGATTTTACGTTATTTGGGATTTTATTTTGAAGTCATTTGATTTCTGATTCTCGAATAAAAAACTACTAAAAAATAACTAAATAATATATGAACATGTATAATGGAATGAAGAGGAGCAGACAAAAATATGTTAATACATCTTCCTAAAATAAAATTAAATATCAAAAAATGCCTTGAAAAAGTTTCTCTATTTCATAATTGTTGTTGTTCTCGTGTGCCAGCTAGGCTGGCAAATTGGGGTGCGCTGCTCCACTTTTCCAACTGAACCGTATTTGGTGTGGAGTTCGACTTCTTCAATACACACACATGCTATAGGAACCCGTTCATAGGATATTTAGCAATTCACACACAAGGAAAGGACAAAGACAGGATAGAGAGAGAGAGAAAGTGCATCCATGCCTATACCGGGATTTCAACCCAGGTCCTCCCTATCAGTAGTCATACACGCTGACTACTACACAAGTTAGCCGGCTATTTCATGATTTTTGACATTATATAATATAGTTATGAACACAGAAAGGAATTATGCATGAATTAATGCATTTAAATTAGTTAATAAAAAAAATGTTTCAGAAATTTCATTTAATGAAATTTGACTTTAAATATTTTATCGATTCTAAATTAAAGTACAAATAGATTAAATTATTAAAACTGATTTCTAGAGCTAGCTAATTCTGCCGACCAAAGCTCCCAGGTACAGAATATTTACCAATCAGTTTCAGAGCAAACAATCAGGTGACGAGAACGATACCATAATGGGATCATCTACTTTCCTCCACAATACACAGTGGAACATTATATCAGAGTTTTTTTTTTTTTTTTTTTTTTTTTAAAAAAACTGAGCCTTCTCACCACGATCTTCGGTTTGGTTTAGATATCGACAAAGTCCGATCACGAGAATTACTTTTTCCATTCGATTATGATTGGCCTTGAAAGTATAATTTGTGAGTAACATGATCGCTTCGCATCGGATTTATTGGAAATGTCAATAACATTATAGAATAAATCTCTTACCTACAAAGTAATTTAAAATTACTTTAGATAGATTTGCTCATTTATTTAAGAAACTCTTGAAAAATACCTTTGGTTAAAATTTGATTATTAGTGCATGATAATTCCTTTTCATCTCAAGAAAATTCCATGAAAGCCAAAATAATAGCTAAAACTCATTTATACATTTGAAAAAATAAAGTTCTTCAAAAATAATGATTTAATGGTTCTTCGTTGTTTTTTAATACTCTAATGGATCTGCAATGTTCTTCAATAGTTTAAGTAGTATAGATGATTCTTCAAAATTTTAGCAAAAAATTATGTTTTTTGGTGAAAATTTTCAAATGATTAGTCTATTTGACTATCAACTGTTATTTTTTGCTGAGTACAGGGGCTGATTACATAGAGATCCCTAAGTTTAAAGTCGATTTTGAACTATTATACACATTGCAACCCTAGAAGGGATCGAATCCACGAACTGTTGAACTGAAAGTTTGAACGCTAAACATTCGAATCCCTGGTCGAATTTTTTTCAAAAGAATCCATTGTAGCGATACCCTATTTCTAGTATATTATAGACAAATTTAAAGATAGATAGAATCCTTCAAATCACATAGGTGAACAAAGTTCAACGTTGGATATCAGTCTCAGAAAAATAACCATTAAAATAAATTATGTCCTGACTGTAAAAAAATCCATTCAATAATCGGATCAAGAAATGAGCAAGAAATTTTAGCACCTGTCTTAAGCTAAAAAAATACAAACTATTGCATTCATTCAAGAATTAGTAAACAGTAATTAAAACATTCTTTACATTTCACTACAGGAAAAGTTCAATATTTTAACTACTTAATAAATAAAGGGTGAGGAAATTTTCTCCAGACCATAACACGCATGGTAACTGTTCAACGACCGACCACAAAACTTTCAATTCCACAGATTTAACGACACGTATATCGTATGCACTCACTGGGTCTTTGGCAGCATTGGCAATTGAACCCAGCCCTTCCGGATGAAAGACCGATGCCCTAACCACCGGGCTACCACGGCCCTACATTCATTGTAATTATTAAATTTAACATTCCGTTACAGAAAAATATGGTGGTCCTGCTGTTTGGTGTAAGAATCAGTGGATGAAATTTATTTACGAATTATGGTGCACTAAGCCCACAGCCAGTATGTGATTTTAGTAGGCTGATCATTCACTGTCTTTAAATTCAAAACTAAATATTTTATACCTGCTGCTCTGGCAATCTGTACGTGATCTGCACCAGTCAAAAGCAAAAAACGATTACGTTTGAAGATTTTAAGTTCAAAATTTAATAAATTACCTTGAAATTTATTTGTTAGAATTGAAAAATAATGTAGATATCACTGCAAATAAACAATCAAGAAATTGTATTATTTGGGAATGTATGGAAAATTAATCAATGTATTCTCAGCAACTAAGTCATTATAACAAATCTCATAAACATATGATCCGAATCTTAATGTCTCCAAATATATCAAGCCACGGATACCAGGGTTAAGCCCAATTCTGTCCCTAACTTTAATTTTCCGATTCGAAACGCTTAAAATCCTAAGGTCGTTCAAGACATCATCAAGCCACCTGTTCCTTTGCCTACCCATTGGCATATTGCACATGGGCTTCCAATTCAGACCAGTTATCAGATGATCTCTCAATGTGCCCAAGCCTAGAAATTCTCTGTGCCTTGATGAATCTTGCACATATTTTTATTATCTATAAGAGCTTCCAATTCATAATTAGTTCTAACTCTCTAACAATTATTATTCTTTTAGTGTCAAAGACTCGAAGCCTTATCAACAACTGTTCATATTTGAGCTGCTTTATTAGTAATAGGGCCTCTGAGATCCAATTTTCTAATAACAAATTCAAGTATTAAATTAAAAAGTAAAGGCGATAATGCATCACCTTATCGGACACTATTATTGATATCGAAATTTTTTGAAAAAAAAATATTCGGAATACGTGATACTATTATCCTTGATAATTAACCGCTGCATCAAAATAAAAGTAGCAAAAACTCTCTCAAGCATTAGAGAACATTAAATAAATAGTTACTAATTATGGTATCGTGGAAAAGAGAAGTTTATTCTGTTCCATTAGTTTACTTCCAATTACCAGATAAATTTTTTTATATTGATCGCTGTTAGAATTCTTCGTATCATGTTTAAAACAAACCTTCAAGTTAATTTTTAGATGTATCACATGTTGTCACACATAAGTTTTGCAGTTTGTAGCTCTCATGTGACAAACAAAAAATGCATAGTAAAACAAAGAATTACAACGCTTAATAGACCGTTGGTTCTAACGAGCATTCAATTGAAGTTGTTCTAATCTTACTGGCAGTATTAGCAAGACTACAACGACTCCAACTGAATTCTGTTTTTTGCTTTTCATTCATAGTTTGTTCTTGATACAAATAATTTGGCATGTTTATCATAATTTTATGTCGAGATAAACATTTCGAATGCCTGTTTCTACTAGTTAAGCCATTTAAAAGACAATCAATTCTCGTTTTTAAATATCTACCAAATAAAAAGATTAACAGTAAATGCCTTTTTCCTTTCGAAGACGGCGCAGCATGTCTAGTTTTAGTCTATTTTCATTTTTAAGGAAATACTTTTACATAACTTGAATTTAAGTAAAACTCACTCCTCATTTTAAGGTTATTTTGTAGCAAATTTTCAATTAATTTTTCATATCAATTCTACAAAATTTATTATGTTTTTCATTCAATATGTGTGTTTTACTACAGTATAGCTGACATATAAATATTAATTACTAAAATATGTAATGTCTTCAATTTTGCAAATTTTTCACTTGTTTTTATTTTTTAATTTTAATTCAAATCGGTTAGAAGTGCCAAACTTGTCACTTTTTTAATGATAATTTCATAATTATCAGGAATAGAACGATGTAATTTTCTATGAATTTACTTTTTATGTTTCACTTCTTTGAATGGTATATTTTTAAAATAGGAAAAAATGGTATAAACAAAAAATGGAAAACGAAAAAAACAGAAAGGAAAAATGAATTAAAAGGGAAAAAATGGAAAGACATAGGTTTTTAACACTTGATTGCTTTTGTAAAATAGTGGGAAAAAATGATTTTCTATTTTTTTTTTTTTTTTTTTTTTTTTTTTTTTTTTTTAATATTTTTTCTGCATTTTAAGCCACAATTAATAAAATATAAAAAGAGAATATTAACGTTTTTAAAATAAAAACACTTTAATATTAAATCTAAATAAACATTCTTAGGAATTGAAACACAATTAAGTTATATGCTCAAATATGATTAAAATCATGGTTTATTTTGCTTCAAAATGTAAAAACAACAAACCTAATATACTATCATAACTTCAATGCTTAATTGGGTACATCGCGAAATATGTTGCATGGTGAAGCATATGTGTTGAAACCAGGTAGTTAATAAACTAGGTAATAATGTAAGAAAAACGACAGAACCTGTAAATTAAACTACTTTCTGCACAGATACTTTATAATCCAGGATTCCAAATTCTGATTTTTTTAGCGATGAAGTAATGTTGCCAAGATGACATAAATACTAGGGTTGCCAAAATAAAATTTTCTGCATAATTATGATAGATCTCAATACTATGACATAATAAAAACCAGGTTGCTAGAAACCTACGAAAATTTGCTAATAAATAATCAATCTCAGAATGTGGCATCCCGGATTATGCGGCATCTGTGCCCTTCTTTCAGTTACATGTTTGTCAATTTTTTGTAAGGCCTTATACATCAAAATTCTTCGGGAAGAAACATGCCATTAACACTGCAGACCGTGCTTAGTGAAATTTTGAATAATACACTAATAAACAGAAGGCTCTGTAATTTTTACTGCAATGTCCATATATGTTCTTTGCATTATGCAAGTTTTTTCAGTACCCAATGGTGAGAGAAGCCAAATCAGCAAAACTTGGGTCTAAGTAAACTTGTTCTGATCCCTTTGGGACTTTAGTTTTCCCCTTGCGTCATGTGAATGTCTCGCTATCATAAAAATCTTCTCGTAGAGCACGTGACAAGTGATCAAATAACGTGTTATTATTATGTTGTCTAACATGTGATGCGAAAATCTTCTATGTTTAAATTTGAGAAATCTAATGGATTTCTATTTATAATTCATTTATTTTAGGTGGATTGAAACATTTTCTTAATAAAATTTTACTTCACGTATGAAAATAAAATTATGAGAAAAAAATTTTTTTCATTGGATGACTTTTTCTCCTCTTAATTATAAAAATGAATATGAACCTCTAGTGTAGATTTGTTTTAGATTGAATTAATCTAAAACTACCTCTAATTGCTACATAATTATTAATTAATTAATAACTATGTAGTTTAAGCTTTCACAAAATTTAATAACAATAGTGATTAAATTAATAAATATATATATACAGGTACTTTATTTTTTAATTATTTATATATATATATATATATATATATATATATATATATATATATATATATATATATATATATATATATATATATATATATATATATATATATATATAAACACACACAGAGGGTATTAACACATTTTTAGAACGATTTCGGAGCCGTTTAATTAATGTTAAAAATGTAAAGATTATTTTTTTTAATGATCTGATAGCCATTTTTCTGGACTATAAGTCTGCATCGTGATTTCCATGATAGAAGAGCTTTTTGCAATATTTCCAGTGGTATTGCTTTCCATTTCTTTTCCACTACTTTCCAGAGTCCATCTATCGTGCTGGGTTTGCGTTTAGAAAAAGCCTTTTTTAACAGACCAAAAGTACAATAGTCCATAGGTAAAGCCTCAGGAGCATTCGCAAAGATATGTTGAAAATGTATACATGCAATACCTGTATTAGTCATCATTTTTTCAAGGAATGCAGTGGTAGTTTTCGAAGTATGACACATAGCTTTGTCTTGATGAAGTTTCTCTCTTTGAAAGTCATTGGGATAAAGAAGTGGAATTTCTTTTGTAAATATTGGGCATAAAACCTTCTCCTGATAGTATGAGTTGATTTTAACATTTCTTTCCACTTTTCTTATTTTTAATTTCCCATTGTAGGAGAAACCTGCGACATAAGCCCCTTACTGAAACTTTCTTTACATTGACGGAAACAGGTTTGTACATTTTTTTCTCCTCATTTTCTATAGTAAAAAGATCTTTTTTAGTTACATTCATTTTAGGTAAACCCATGCTTCATCAAGGGTCACAATGGTTTTCCATTTATCTCCTGATAAGTGGTTCTCATATAGGATTCTACAAAATGTTTGGCGTTAAGTCACATGTCTCGGCAAAAGCTCGTGAACAATATGTTTTTTAGCATTTTTAAGTTGTAAATACTGGTTTATTATTTTATTTATTGTTGCTACAGATGTATCTAAAAACTTTGCAATTGATTTCTGTGTTGGCGAATTTTCTCTTGCTACCAGCGATTTCACTTTAGAAACATTTGAAACAGTACGTACCTTTTAAGGATATTCGTTTAGAGTCTTCTTTCTATGTAGAAATAATGATTGACAGTTTTTACCTGTCCGATTAATGTTGCTTATTTTGCACTTAGAAATTTTAATACCATGCATTTCACAACGTTTTTGAATTCTGGTATAAAAATGTTTATCTTCGGAAAGCGCAAAAACATATCCTTCAGTTCACAGCATGCTTATATGTGATATTATGAAAGAAGAATAAATTTAAAAGTAGCAGACGATATTTCTCATTTCAAATAAGCTGTTGCCAAAAATTTTATTCTATACCATTTTCTTTTTTTTAAATTCGTTATCGAAATCGTTCTAAGAATGTGTTATGTATATATATATATATATATATATATATATATATATATATATATATATATATATATATATATATATATTCTAACTCCCTTTTTCTCAATTTACCTTTATAATTTCTAGACTATAATTCCCTATATGATTTCTAATTCAAAATATATCACTAAACTAATTCATAAATATATCAATAAATTTAAATCAATTCCTAGATACAAACCAATCCTATATCTATAAATATTTTAATTCGTATTAAAGAGATTAGTTTCTTTGTATAAGTTAATTAATATAATTCCTAAATACTTTATATAAGAAACAAAAATTATGAAACATGTAATAGTAACATACTTAATAATGGTTTTAATATACAAATTTCTTACAGTATCTTAAAAAGTATCAATATTAGTTGAAAATTATTAAAAAATATTTCAGTTTTTAATTAAATATATAAACGTGAAAAATTAACACCAATTTTAATATTTAGTTCATATGTGAACTATCATCTGCAATGGAAGATATACGAAACTAAATTTTTATATTCTAATTGATTATTTGATAGTTCAATTGATAACAGTAATTTTTTTTAATAATTATTGTTATACAAATTGTTTTCTGAACTCATATTTGCAACCCCTTTATTATTATAGAATACTTATAAAACATCACATCATCCTTACAAAAATATATCTATAATTTTCTTTATTATAAAATATATCATATCACCTTCATTACATAATTTTCGAAAAAGTAAATTTAATGGTACAACTTAACATTATATAAAAAGGAATTTAATGCAAAACATTTGTCCAACTTAAAATGTTTACTAATGTGTCGAAACTATTTTTAGCTTTTTATGTGGGGTTGCATAACTATTTTCTTTTTTACATTCTATGAATCATGGTATTTTCTAATCAACAATTATTTCATACAGGCCGACCAATGGCTGAGTGATTAGCGGTTCCTGAGCTGTGGGTCCCTTGTTCCAACATAGATGTTTCTTATTTCTCTGTTCTCTCTCTGTTTCTCTGTCATTTTTACTTCAGGTGTGACCTTGTCACCTGACCGTGGGTCAAAATTACGAGGCACTTGGTAATGGGCGAGTATTCCAAACCCGTTAACCTAATGATACAGTCCGGGGCTCGCCTACACCGCTATGTATGTACGTCTTTTCTTCTGTGATGATGTATGAATGTGTCCCACCCTATAAACGGGCTTGATATAAATAGCAGAGGCAATGCTACTCGCCTCCGTGACTTGTTTCACAGGTGCCCACTGGGTAATGACAAATAGCAGTTTTCTGGCCTTGTTGTGGCATAGGGTTTGCCACCCAAATGGCCGCCGTTGGAAAAAGAAAATAAAAATTATTTCATAGTTGCAAAATCTCTTATTCTCATTGTAGACATCGTATCTAGAAGCACTTTTTAACAAACTGTAAGAATAAGTACTCATGTATGAAATGTGATTAATGAATGTATAAAGCAAAAATCATTTTATTATTTGTATTAAAGATAACATTCTTAAAAAAAGAGAGAGAGAGAGAGAGAGAAATTTTAATTCAAATGGAAATTTTTTTTATATCTTTGCTGAAAATCAGTCATTAAATTTTTCTAAAATTCAAATGCATCAAATATTTTGTAATTACGTAAATATTGTTTTAAAAACATTCATTACAAAAGATTATTATTGTTATATTTATTAGAGTGATAATATATGTTAGTGATGTAAAAATGCAACAATTCCTTCTGAAGCTTCCTCCTAACAAAAACTAGATTATAAATAGGTCATAACATTATATCATATATTTAAAATTTTATTGATAAACAAATATAATATACAACTCAGATTTAAAAAATATTAAATCTATCTTTTTGTATTATTTTTCCATATTGACCTGGTGTTTTCCCTTTACTTAAGCTATAGCATATATTTCAATGGAAATTTTACAAAACAATAAAATTTAAAAATAAAAAATTTAAAGTTTCATAAAGCAAGAAATGAAAACACCTTATGGTTGCTGTTTAAATTTTGCGATTTACAAACACAAAAATTTTTTTTAAATATTCTATCACTCAAAAATATTTTTAATCATCTCATTCTATAATGAGTAAGTAATTTAACCCCTTGAGTAATATGGAATTTTTCCTTCTCCCATTTATCTTCATTATTTATCCCATTTATCTTCATTTCATTCATTCATTTCTTAAGACTTTTGCATTTGTGCATAAATGCGCACACAAGTACGCTTACTAAATAAAATAAAGCTAATTCTACAAAGTTCCCATAATATTCACTTTCCCACTTAGTCAATTGAATTACTCAACTATAGACACAATCTCTGTAAATTCAAATTGTGAGTTTTTATCTACTGTCACATGTTTTGCAGTAATATTATTACTTTTTTAATGCATACCTATAAGATACATTTTTAAATCCTTCATACATTAAAATAAATAACAAAAGTAAAAAATCATTACAATATGTTGGAAATGTCATGAAAAGTTATTATGATTAACCTTTTAATTATTAAATTAAGGATTTAATAATATAACTCTAATGAGATTTAAATGAAATGTGAAAAATTCTGTTACAACTAAATAAGACTAATGCAAAGTATTTAAATTTATTGCATATCTATGGTATTTTATTTCATATTTGTATTCTAAAAATATTCAACAATAATTCCAATATACTGATTAAAGTTCTTTTCAGATAATTCTTATTTTCAAAGATGAATTAGCTTTTTCTACAATTTGAATACTCTTCATATAAAATATATATTTTATTGGTTATGAAGATTTCCCAAATCAATAAGATAAACATATATCATATGTGGATACATATTTGATTAAAATATATTTAATCAATTATTGATTATAGATTAAAATATATTTAATCATTAATTGATGATCATCTTTGAAGAATCAAAAAATCTGTACAACTTTTAATACAGAATATAGACATCAGAAATTTATTATAAAGCCAAAAAAGTTTGCCAAATAATAAATTCAAAAAAAAAAATTCTGTTTTTTTTTTTTTTTTTTTTTTTATTTAATTACACATTAAGTAAACAATTGAAGAATGAAGAAAAAAATATCTTTTTTTGTAATAAAAAAGTACATCAAATTTACAAATCAATCCAATCATATCTTGAACTTTTAAAAACTAAGTAAATTAATACTAATATTCAAGGAAGTTAGTACACGCATTTCACTTGTTTCTTTTTTTTAATAAAAAAATTTTTTTTTAAATTATAGTGGAATAGCTTAGTTTTACTTAATACAAAATGGAGTAACAACTTTTTCAATATCTAATATAAAATTTTCAAATTTATGAAAATAAAGTATATTGTTAGAGAGGAAAACGCTTTCCTTGCTTCCTCTGTAACTAGAAAATATCTTGATATACAAAGCATCAAACAAAATAATCCAAAGTATATCCCATATTAGAAATATTATTTATATATATTAGAATTATTATTTATATATATTTATATATACTAGTTACTGAAATATGTGAATATGAACAAATTCATTATGCAAATATTCAAAAATACACGATGAAAGAATTATCATTTAGCTAATGGCCAATATTCACAAAAAAAAAAACGAATAAAACAAAACACTGCATCAAATTCCACATATACTCATTTTGAGGCAGTTAGATTTCGATTCTTATGAACACATTATCATAAAAAAAAATAAAAAAAAAACTATACATACATTTTTTTCACAATGGAGATTAATTATTACATTTGATTTTTATTCATGAACAATAATCTATTTAAAAATCATGAACTTCTTTAATAATATACCCCAAAACATAGACACCGTCATAAATTTTAAAAAATGCTGTTTTTTCATTCAAAAATAATTTGAGCCTAGAATATCCAAAGTACAAAACAAATTAATAAATAATATATCTTTCAACAAATATAAATGAAGTTTATGCTTGTTAATAGAAGTTTAAAAAGGCAAAATTGCAGTAATATTATTGAATAGCTGTAAGAGCAATAAGAGATAGCTTTCAAGTGAAATTTTAAAAATTATATAAGGTATTCATGTAATTTAAAATAAAGTATTAGACATTTTCTGATAAATGATTCATTTATTTATAATTTTGTACAAATTACATATAGATTCAATTCATTTAATAATTTTTATAAAAATAATTAATTTCAAATTTAATTCAACAATCTCATTTCAGTCTGATAGCTTCCCATAACCACCACCTCCAGGTGTTTGTAACAGAAAGGCATCCTAGTGAAATGAAAAAAATATATAGTTAAAAAGAAAGAAAATAAAAAAATCAATATAACATTTAAACATAAATAATAAAATGCTTTAGATTTTCATACATTATACTTTTGTCATACTTTTGTTTAGATTTAGATTTGCCATATGTTTCTAAAAAAAATTAAGTTTAAATTCATGGTGATTTTTTTAATGTTTGGAATACATTAAATAGATATTATATTTAAAAAATAAGCAAGAAAATTGAATATTTAATTTAATAACCTATAAAAATTTACAATGAAGAAATCTAATTTAATCACTATTGATGGATACAAAATGTAGCATTTAAAAAATTGAAATCAAATGAAATAGCATTTTAATTCAAATGTATGAATAAAATTAATTTCATTAATATTTTCCAAATTATTTTATTAACATGAAAAAATTAAATGAGAACTTACACCAGCTCTGACATTGACAGAATTTTTAGCTCCTAAATTAATTATGCGACCATCATTACGGATAAGTAAATTCAAGCCTCTGCATCCATCTTCACCACCTAAAAAAATTTATATTCAAATGTTAATTTAACCCATCATAATCAATAAAAATTACACTAGAAACCCAAATTCCACTTGTCTAACTCTAATAAAAGTGAAAAAAATATTTTCAATTAATCATGAATCTTTTAGTTAATTAAACTTTATCACACAAAATGATTAACTTTATTCGATATTTAATTCAAGATACAAAAAATACATGTGTCAAATATCTTTTAACAAATAAAATATATTTTTTCATATTTAGTTATTTTTAAATGTAATATTTATTGCAATACTACTACAAAATACATTAAAATACTCATTCTTTTTAAGAACTCATTTCATCAATTAAATAATACATAGTTTTCTCTTCCTTGAGGAAGCATAAAATTGTTAAAAATATAAGTCAACACTCTCAAAATGAGTCAATGAAACGCTTCCACAAAAATAGAAATATTGAAATATTCTGATAAAAGTACACATATTTTCCAAATAAGAATTTCTATTATCTCATTTGTAAGAATCAAAATAGTTCACAGAATATTTTTAATAATTATTTTAAAAAATTATCATACTGTATATTTTCTTCAAATTTATAAAAAAGTAATAAACTGGAACATACATAATCACGTCTAATCAATCAACCAATTCTACAATATATCATAATAATCATTTTCATTTCAATTTAGTAAAGTAATATGCTTTATATTAAAAATTTACTCTGATTTTGATTTGATTTGATTTTAGTGGCACAAGGTACTCAGATGGAATAAATTGTGCAGAAAACAAAGTAATATTTGATAAAGTTAAATATGCTTGAGTAAATCATTGGTTAATAACTAATTGAGATGAAATGTTGAGATGAATGACTTAGAACTTGCTTGAATAAAACTAAACAGTTTATTCATTACTTATAAATTAAAATTTTAAATCTCCATAGCCTAAACTTTTAAATTTGTGTAATGTTTAAATTATTACATCTTATGTAATTATTTAAACATTAAACAAATTTATGTCTTATGATGACAGATTTAACATTTATCTATTATTAAATTGAATGACTTAATACATTTTTATCTAACATTCTGATTTCAGCTTTTTTGGTATTTTTTTTAATAATGGGGGGGGGGACACTGAGTGACTAACTCATCACCACAATTAAACCAGAAACTGCTACTCATTTGTCAGCAACTCGGTGGGCACCTGTGAACCACCACATAGAGGTGAATATTGTTACCCCCACCATACCACCACAAATCCATTTATAGGGTGAGCCACACTCATACATTATCTCAGAAAAAAAGACAGAGAAACATAGGGAGAAAGTGACATCCATGTCCAAATTGGGATTCGAACCAGGGACTCACAGCTTAGGAGTCAGGAACGCTAACCACTCTGTCATTGATCGGCAGTTCTTCTGATATAAGCATAAGTAAATACTATAAATTTGCAAGTCTTTTAAAAATAAATGGTTTATAAAAATTTAGAAAAAAAGTTTCATTTGGATTATAAGATATAATTCAAAGTTTCATAAGATACGATTTATTTTTAGTAGATAAATAAGTTCAAATCTAAAATCCTCAATTAAATCATATGCAGGGTGTATTGAATGATGGTGTAGCCAGTAATCTTTTATGATAATGACAAACTACAAATTCACAAATTATATTAAAGAAAAAAATAAATTGCTCATAAATTGTGAACAAATTAAATGTAAAAACTAGAGTTACTCGCTTACAGCCCAGATTTTGCGATTACTGTTTCTTCTGAAATGAAAGAATTAACACTAATTTTAAACAAGCCCTCTTTAAACGATGGAATTAAAAAATTTAGGATAACAGTCTCAGTAGGCAAGGATGAGATATCTATCAAAAAAAATTAATCAAGTTTAGTTTATACAAAATTCATATGAATAGCTTAAAAGATTGGATAAAATTAATTGAAAAATGATCATAACAAAAATATAATAATATGATTTTATTTTCTTTTATTATTACTTTTGTATTGTTAATGATTATATTTTATTTCACATATAAACTTTTTGAGCACATCTACTAATTACCACGTGTACTTGCATGCATGTAAAGTTATATCCTGCATAAATTTTCATGTTTTTCAGAAAAATAAATAAGTTAATCAATAACTATTATGTTTTAGTAAATTCATTTAATTTTAAAATATAAATAGAAAACCTTGATTTCATATTAATTTTATCAAAATCATATAAATAAAAATTTTAGATTTTTCAATGATAAAAATATTAACATACATTAAACGAAAACAAATTTTAAAGCATTGTTTTTTTCCAAGACTTCTAATTTCTCTGTTAAAATTTGTTTAGATATTACGATAAATTTATGTGTTCTATCACATGAATACAGCAAGAAGAGCTTAACCGTATTTACTTAAATCATTATATGAGTAAATTAAGATGAGTCAGTTAAAATGTGAGTACATTAAAATTATGAAAAAAATCAAAATATCTAAAGATGAAAAGCAATATAAATACATAAATTATATTATTTAATATTTTAAAACTGTTTATTAATTTAATATAAATATCAAGTTTAGAATTTTCATGCAATCTAATTTAAATATTTATATACTCATTTTTACAGTATGATATATAATTAAATAAATTTTCAAGTTCCTAATGTAGAATGTAATGATAATATTAACTAACTTCTAATAACTTTGACTAAAATAAACATATATTTCTTTATTATAGGTATTAAAATATCTGCAATAAAAAGATATTTGAAGAGTTTACCTTCTAATCCATATGGTGCAAATACTCTTCTTTCTGTAAGAACCGATAGTGTGCAGTCTTTCCGAAACAAAATTTTTCTTAAAACACCATCTCCTCCTTTAAATTTTCCTTTACCACCAGTGCCAGGTTTTAAATGAAATCTTTCCAATATCACTGGATACCTAAATAATTCATACAAATTTTTTAAGCAAACTTTATTCAAAAAATAAAATTAGATTAACTACTATAATGTAAATTTTACCTTCATTACTATTTCAAATAATTAAAATTATCAACAAATGTATTTCATGTACAAATGACCCTATTTTAAATACAAAAACTGTCTTTTATAATAAGCAAGTTTAAATTCATAATTAAAATATCATAAACTTGACAGTTACTTAAAATATATATTCTACAATATTAATCACATCATTTAAAAATAGGTGAAATTTTAACAAATAATTTTAAAAAACTGAAAAATAAATTCTTACAAATGATAAAAGCTACTCAAAATTACGAGAAAATTTATTTTAAACATAGTTTATTCATACAGTTAGAAAAATTTCAACATTAATTTCAAAATTTTTCCATTAAGAAATTAATATTAAATATATTTATTTGCTTATAATACAGTTCTTTTAAATAACAATTAAAACTAAATATCAAAACAATATCATATGAATTAGTTCGCACATGCAAATGTATTCAGAAATATAACTTGCCATTTGAAAGAGAAATTAATACAAAGATAAGTTTTTTAAATTTTTTATTAAACAGGTATCTTTTCCTCTTTGAATTTCATAAATCATAATACTAAGATATAAACATACAAACCTTCGTTCTAAAATCTCAGGATCAGTAATTCTAGTATTAGTCATGTGAGTATGAATTCCACTTCGACCGTGCCAATGAGGACCCTTAAAATTAAATTAAATTATGTGAATAATAAAAGATTAAGAAATGTATCTTGATAATAATTTTTTATGCATTTATTTAGAAAAAAATTATAAAAATTCAATTTTTAATTTAAAAATTTTTCTTAAATTTAGGAATTTATATCAAAAGATTGCATTTCAGAGAAATTTTCTATAAGAAATTAAGCAAACAATTATCAATTTTTAGATACTTTCTTTTTTTTTTCCCTTTAATGTTCAATTGTTGTATAAATATTCAAATAATAAATTAATCATCTAATCTATTAAATTTTTTTTTTATTTTATAAAATGGACATTTAAAATTAAAACACTACAATTGAAATAATTATTTTACTTTTGCTAATCAGTTTCAAAAATTTAGTTTTCGAATTTAATACATCAGAAATTTTGTATTTACATTAATATTTATAAGTGGTTATACAAAACTCTGATGTTTATAATGTATGCATTAGAATGGTCCTTAATTCAGCATAAATAAGCAGAATACACATTGAATTCTAGATTATATATTTTTCTGTGTGTATAAAAGAAATAATAAATAATTATTCCTTCATATTTATTCTGACCAAGGATAACATAAATAATTTTAAAGTAAAAGGTATACAATATTTAAATTTTAATCTGTTGGAAGGAAAATTTATATTGTTTGTTCAAATTCCTTATATTTGAGTTTAAGAAAATTATGATTGAATATTCTTGTATTTATAATATTCATTATTTCATAAATTGACTTTGAAGTGACAGATAATAAAAATGGTTTTAATATTTTGACTTCAAAAGTTTTAGTTGACCTCAAGGGGAATAAGTGGCAATTTTGAGGAATGATCTTATCACTTGTTGAAATTAAAATCAGAAAATTATTAGCAATGCTTAAAGACTTTGATGAGATAAAAATGAGCAACTTGAAGCGTAACACAAATGAAAACATGCAAATTCTTCTTCCTGTCTAACAGAGATTGATAAAAATATACCATTGGATTTATTCAGATTATATAGACAGTTCTCCAATTTTGAAGATAACATATGCAAAATTTCATCACACTCAAAGTAAAAATTTGACTTGAGAATAAAAGTGTATAAAAATTTCTTAAACAATAAATATAAAATATAAATTACCAAAGAAATGCTTTGAACTATTTAATTTAAATTTAAGAGTTACAAACGTACTTTCAACAAAAAATCACAAGCAAAATTGAGAAGACTTTTTCATAACAAATATTAGAATGTATTGAGAGAACTTGTTATAATAAAAGTTGTGTGCAAATGCTACCCTATACGCACATTATTTATATATCAGCCACATTATGTGTT
The DNA here is from genome assembly GCA_030067965.1 of Latrodectus elegans. Taxonomy (NCBI): domain Eukaryota; kingdom Metazoa; phylum Arthropoda; class Arachnida; order Araneae; family Theridiidae; genus Latrodectus; species Latrodectus elegans. The sequence continues at coordinate 104,229,884 of CM057810.1, forward strand.
TTTAAATTTTCAAATAACAAAATAAAGAGAACTAGCATTCATTTAAATAAAATACTTACAGCTCCTGCACCACCAGCAACTGTTTCATAATATCCCACATTTTCATCTCCAAATGTAATGTTATTCATACAACCCTAAAAATTTTTTATATAATATTAAACATTTTATTAAATTTTGAATGTCTGATGTAATAGGACACAAGTTACAGATTAAAAGCATCACAAACTTGAAAATCAGTTAAGTTTATTAGTAAATTATTTTTATATCTACCTACACACTTTTAAGCATTACATAAATGGATATTTTAGAAAGATAAAGACTGAATAAAATGTAACATTTAACAATATTGAAGTTCAAAAGCACACAAAAGTATAGAAACAGGTTTTCTTCTCAAAAGTTTTAATAAAATCTATTGAAAAATATTATATAACAAATTTAACATAAAATAGCTCATAAATGTCGATATAGGTTTTTTATGTTGCTGATACATTACAATTAGATTTTTTTTTTTATCTTTTTTTCAAAATTTTTTTAAAATTATTTGCTAAAGTTTCAGTTTTTGATTCCTAATAATTTATTTAATATGAGGATACCATTGAAAAATATGACAAATTCAAGTTGATATAAAAAGCAGAATTTTTCTAATAATATATTCAATGATTTTGAAAAATTATTAAGTGTTAAAATACCATTTAAAAGAATTTATCCATTATATTAAAATATTTTCAAAAATGTAGTTTCTTGCATCTAACTTTTTTCTAGCAAGGAATTTTTGAATAGTAAATTTTAACATTTAACAACAGAAATCACTCACAAACAAAATTTTGAACAATACCATCAATTTATAAAACTCTTATTATTACAGCTACTCAAATGAAAATTTCCCAATCTTTCTGTTAAAAAAATGCACAAATGACTAATTTTGAAACCTACTTTTACAAGTTTAAAATATCAGACTTAAGAAAATTAATAACATTAATTATTTATTAATAAAATTTTTATTTATTAGGTTTAAGTTGAACTTAATATGCTGCAACCACAGGATCATTACCTTATACAATGAAAAAAAAATGTAGCAGTCACTTTTTCAACCAAGTGTCACGAGTACAAAAACAATAATCAAGGGGTAGTAAAATAACATGATATCTACGTTAAATTAACATTAAATTAATTTTAAAAAATTCATGGAACTAGAGTTAGAAAGAGTATTTGTAATGTAAGAAATAATATGTTTACTTATATTAATATATTTATTACTACTCTGAAAGGTAAATTAATTTTAAAATATTTAAAAGATAAAGAGGAGAAACTGATTGATTAAATTTTTTATTATTCTAAAAAATTGCTGCATATTAGCAAAAATACTGTAAAAAATCCGAATTTGAAATAATATGACTCAATTTATAATGCAAAATTAAATATAACATATGCTTAGCATTAGTATATTTATTATTATTTACAAATGCCGAACATTAGCGCCTAAGTCATTAGTTCACGGGCTCTCCAATACTTTTCAACAATGAAAGAACCACACAATTATTTAAATGTTCAAAAGTCATTGGTTGACCAGAGTCACACAAAACACAATCCGGGGAATCCACCACTCCAATCCTATAGAGATGGTCCCGCAAACAATCATGTCCAGTTAGACCTCTAAAAAGGACCATAGCAGTCTTTCTTGGAAAAACGGGAACAGCTCTTTCCTCCCCCAAAATCTTCCATCTCTTGTGGGTCGCAGGTTGAACCATATCTTGTTTAAGAGTATTCTTGAGAGTCAGGTTAAGAAAAAACAATTTAGTTGAATGAAATGAAAGAGTGCGATTCATGCATTGATCTATCAAAGCTCCCTTTTTAGCCAATGAATCAGCCTTTTCATTTCCCAAAATACCACAATGGGCAGGGATCCACTGGAAAGAAACTCTGTGTGCCAGAGCCTTAAGCAAAGGTCTACATTCTAAAATTCTTTGGGAACTATTTTGATTATTCAAAAGAGTTTGAAGCTCACTCTTAGAATCTGACAAAATGGCCGCTCTTTTGAAAAAAAAAAGTGACTGCAAATCGATAGCTGTTGGATAGCCACTGTAATAGCTTCAATTTCACCATCAAAAGCTGTGGAAAGAGGACCCATTTATAAATAAAAACTGAAAAGCTCACAATGGATACCTGCTCCTGCACCATGTATTCTTTCTAACACAGAACCATCAGTATATTTATTAATATCGCCATTTGCAATAATTTAATAACATTTCAAAGCAATATATTTTAACTAAGTGTAAAACTTCAGAGAAATCGTTTGACCTGTTATCTACAAATTATTATGAATAACATACCAAACTTTTTATGCAAGAATTAAGTAGATAGTGAAATTTAAATCAAGTGAACTTTATATGAGGAAATTGTTTAAAATAAATATTTCAATTGTACATCCTTATTGTGTATTTATGAAGTTGTTTCAAAACTTATCAAGACACAAAACATGCACACATATTAATTTATTTTACAAAAAATAAATGTATATTATGGAAAGCATTTCAAAAAATATAAATGTATCTCTTAGTAAATTTAAAAACAAAATTATATTAAATTAGTTTTTATGTTTCAATAAATCTGTTTCAACATATAATATTAGATTATTCTATTTTAACATACAATATTTTTTGTTTTAACACACACACATTTTAGCATATTACAAAAACTTAATAAATTATTCTTCAAAAACTACATTTTTAGTTAAATTATTGTCAAAATGAGATTTAAGTATTTCTTACAAGTTAAAATGTTTAAACATTTTTCGATTTTGCAGTATGTATAAAAAAGGAAACAGCATTCTTTTTCCTCAATATATTTTTGTTTTGCTTGATATTTTTTTGATCCCAAAGCAATGTGTTGATCAATTTTCAAGACTTGAAACTACTTTTGGAGTTAAGTTTGGTTTGTTCACAGTTCAGTAGCATTTTTTGCACACAAGATCTAATTTGACTTGGACCTACTGTTTAAAATGGATTCCAAAGTGCTACAAACATCCAAGCTAAAGGTGGGATTTGAATAAATGAGCTGTTGAACCAACAGCCAAAGTGCTAACCATTTAGCTGTTAGCTTGACTCTCTTGGAGTTTTACAGATGATTATCCAAACTATTAGGGGAAACTTAAATTTAAACAATTCTCGCATCAAAAATCCTCTCAAAAATGCCTCCACATTTTTAAAGATCTAATTGAGGTTAAAATAAAAGAAAAGACTAATAAAGTTATGCAAAAATGAAAAGAGAGAAGAATATATTTTACACATTATTATTACTGAATTTTATTAGAATAATTTATAATTCTTATATCCAAATTCAAGAATAGTAAGTCATATAAATTAGATTTCTTAAGAGTGTCAGAAAATATTAACAATTATAAATTTTTATAAAAGTAAAAAAATAATTTCAATAACATAATTAAAAAATAATTTATTTTAATCACAAAATAATTCAAATGATGATTTTAATGTTTCTAGTATTGAATGTTAATGTATTAAATACACCATCCATTTCATAAACATGACATCAAATAAACAAAAAATAAAAGAATTAAAAAATTAGATCTTGTAAGACATTTCCACAATCATGTCTATTAAACTTAGACCACGATATTAAGTTAGAACTTTAATTTTAGTTAATTCAATTTAGCAATTATTTAGGCATTTAAAATATTTTATGCCTTGATGAGAACTATTATAAAAATGACAGCACAGCAAAATTTCACTTGTCTTTCATCAAAATTCTAAATTTATTTCTAACTGTGAAAACTAAACCTGAAATATAACTCTTAATTATGAATATTGCTTATTGTTATTTAATAACAAAAACAAAGAATGTGGAGAAAAAAATTTTTTACATAATCCTAAATATCCCCCAAAATAGAAAATGAAGATCACAGACATAACTTTTTTACTAATTAATTAAAGTGAATTGATACAAGTACTTTACATATTTCACCTTCATCACATATATCTCATCTTATAAAATTCTAAAAAATAAATTTTCTTCTTAATCATTTTTGTAGTGTAAATGTGGATATCAGCTCTTCCTTACCATGAAATTTCCTTTTTAATTTATTCTTAATAAATGCTGGGTATGACAAGTAAAAAAATTATATAACTAGTTAACTCACTTGTGATGCAGCACAAGTCTTAAAAGCTTTAAATATAACATCTACAACTCTTTGTGACGTTAGCACATTGCCTCCAACTACTGCTGCTGTATCAGATGGGGAAAGAATACTTCCTTCTGGTATTACTATCTTCACAGGAGTTAAGCAACCCTTCAAAAATTGAGGAATAAATTTTTAATAATTTAACTTACATATCAATATAACAACTAGAAACAAGAATATTTTAGAATATTTTACTACTAAATTTATTAAAAATAAATAAGTATTGGAAAACTATTTCATATTAGTAAAATTTAGCTATAAATACCCATTATTTTTTAAAAACAATTTTGATTGTTTTTATTATTATTTAGATTTGTGTTCAAGCAAAAAAATTTATCCAAATCGATTGATAAAAATCAAAATAGAAAAAAACATATCTATTCCAGATATGTAAAAAATATATAGCTGAGAAACAATTCAAGTCTTTTCTTTTTTTAATCTATCTATCTTATGTGGACAAATGTATGTGATGAAAAATCGAATAGTTTGAAAAATGTGTCATACTTCATATTCATATAAACTGAAATCTTTATTAAATTTTATAATACATAAATAATTTTCACAATATCTTTAATGTTCCATTCTTAAACACAATATGATTCTTATTATTTTAAAATAAATACACCATCTAATAATGCTTTAAATCTGTAATTTTAAAGTAAGCATTAAATTATGCTTGTAAGAGATTTGGAAATAGATTTTCGAGTTCAATTATATATGCAGTACTAAACATGTAATTCTACTGAACACATAATTTTACCTTTTGAAATGTCAATTAATTACATTTTGATATTAAAAATTACCTTAATTATAAAGTAAAAATTATATTCATAAAAATGATCTAATTTTGCACAGCATTAAAAATATATATATCATACAATTATCACCTTAACACCTTTCAAAATAAAAATAGTTATTAAAAAAAATAGAAATTAATGTAAGGAAATTGACCCTTTTACAAACTTTAAACATAATAGAAAATAGAATATAACTACATGATTTATAACTTGATATATCTGATAAAAGAAAAATTAATAGAAAAAAACATGAAAAAATTTCTCAAGATCAAATTCAAGTATAAAAAAAAACTTTCTTTATTTTCCATATTAAAATAATAGAAAAGACCATTAAAAATATAAGACAGAAATATATAAGAATAAAAGAAAGAATTCAAGATAAATTTTAATAGTTTAAATTGATCGGTAAATAAAAATTAAATTAATTCAAGGATATCATTTTCATAAAATGTATTAACTATAGATACATTTAGACAAATATAAATAACAAAAATAATTCTTTGTACTTGATTTAGAGGTACATCATGGCCAACCATACACCTTAAGCAATATATAATTGCAGAAAGAGTCACAGCACGAGGAGCATTGCAGTTACCATAAACTTGATAGCCTGTCCCACTAAAGTCAAATATAGCACTACCCTATAAGAATAAAAACAATAATCTGACTTTTGTTAACATTGTATTCCTAATATCTTTAAAAGTATTCTGGGATTTATTATTATTTAATGGATGATTTAATTAAAAAAAACTTTAACTTAGCAATAACTATAGAAGTCAACAAATGATATATTTAGTTATAGTTAAATATAATTAACAATAAGTATCTTAATGTAAATATTTTCTAAAATTTATATATATATATCTTTGAGTTTTTTTAAGCAATCATTTTTTTTAATAACAAAGTTATAATTTGAAACCTACAAAGTTTAAGAATCAAAATTTTTAATTCAACAAACAAAGTGCATCACTTAAGATAAAATAAAATGGTTAATACAATTTATCAGTTTAATCACATAAGTTTCTCGATGACATAAAAATAGCTTAAATAAATATATGATTTTCAAATGCAAAGCAATTTTACATTAAAGACAAAATAACTTATTTCTATGTGTAGTTAAATGCAAAGTGATTTATTAACAAATTATTCAAAACCTAATCCCACAGCCATCATAAATAATTTATTTAAAGACGAAATTACTTATAATTAGTAGCAAAATACTTTTTCTAAATACTAAAATTCAAAATTAATTCTTTCATCAACCAAAAGTAAAAATCCAAAATTTATGAAAAAGCAAATTTAAATAAGTATTTAACTTCAACAATCTTCTGATAAATTCATGCATATGTGTGACAAAAATACTTATACTTTTAAAACTGAATTATTTGAATCAATGTAGTTCAAATCAACTGAACACTTTGATTAGGTACAATTGATTAAAAGAGTTAATTAAATTAAACATTAGTTATTAAAATTTAATTACATTATAAATTTTATCACATTCTTCATTACAGAAGAGAATTGTTCTTTTTTAATATATTAGAATTTAAAGGTAACAAACATGAAATACATAAAATTTAAATATGAAGTTACTAGTATAAATAATAATAATAAAAAAATAAAAAACTTACTTCTTCAACATTTATATCAATTTTTAAACTTATAACAGTGCCATCATCCATACTATCACTAGCGCAAAGTACTGTTGTACCTCTTTGCTTTCGAGAATATTCACCTATTTCTTTCAACATGTCCCTAACTGCTAATTCTGCATTTTGCTGAAATTATTTATTACCATCAAATACTTGAAAATTGGAAATCGGAAGTTGAAAATAAAATTAGATTTCAAAGAATTAAACAATAAAGGACATTTTTCTCAAATAAAAAGTTATAGCAAATTATTGTGAAAATAAACTGGCATTTAAATAAAAATAAGGAAAAAATGTGCCTTCATAAGTTATTTAAAAGTCAATCTTACTAATTTAAATATGCAAAAAAAGGTAGAATAAAATAAATTCAAGCATAATAATTAATAAAAGAACAATATTTTGAGAAAATAATATCATTTGATATTTACAAATTTTTAATATTTCAGTTTAATATTTTAAATTCTTTATCAGCATCAAAATTATTTATATTGTTTATATATTCTTTGATTTCCACCATGTACATTTTAAATCATTATATTTTTATATAGATAAGAGATTCTTTTCTGATATGATTTATATAAAATGTATGGGAGTATAGTCTCATATGATGTATATAATATCTAAATAATTGCCTCTATTAGGGTAATAGTAAGGTTTATGATTGAGGAAAAAATTATAAATTAAACTAGAAAAATAATATTCAGTGAGTGAATTAAGAACTTAATTTTCTTAACTATCAAATAGCATTTAAAAAGTAAATTAAAATCTGCATTTCCCAACAGAACATTCAATATTTATTCAATTACTTCATTACAGAAGTCATATATATTTTATTACATAAAATTTGCAGCTAATATTGCTTTTACTTTAAGATTAAATACAAAACTGAATTTTATCAACATAACCTAATTAACAACTACAAATTTTCAACCATTAAGAATCATTTACTTGAACTTGTATTTATTTGTAAAACCTTAATATAGGACATAATAAAAATTCAAAAGAATTTCTACAGTTCACCTTTATAGAAATTCTTAATACATATACCACATTATTCAATCCAACACTCAATTATTCTTCAAACATATAATTCATTTTAAGTACCCACATCACTCTTAAAAAACTTTGATATCTTTAAAGATACAAAAAAATTATAGATCACAGAATATCACTTAGTAAAGCAATGACATTAACTTTTCTAATTTACTTTAGTTAATGTACATAAAATTCAGATTAACATTAAATAAAATTTAAATACAGCATATAAAATATCATATCAGCTTAATAATTTTTTGTTTCTATGTTCTGAAGTTCAGCTGTGTATATTACACTTGAATATTACAATTTCACCATGTATTACTTATATCATAACATATCAATTAAATTTTGTTAAAAATTATTAAAATATATAGTTCATCACAACTCATTTGAATTAAAATTGCAGTACATGGCAAAAAACTTAAATTAACTCTTATTAATGTAAATAATGACTAACCTGAATATACATCATGTAAGACTGCACAACTTCTAAGCTATATTGTTTTATTATCTCATGAACTAAAGCTATACCCTAAAATAAAGATGAGAAACATGGTTAATAGAATTTTCAAATTAAATATTTTTATCTCCAAAAAAATGTATTTAATATATGCAATAGTATTATACTATATGGCCAAAAACCACTGACTAAGAAGTTATGTTAGATTGAAAAGCACCAGACCTAACAGGATGGCAGACTTCCTTTTGCTTTAATTACAGTGCTTATTCTTCAGAGCAGGTTATCCAATGAGTTCCTGCAAACTGTTAATGGATTTTCTCTTCATCCTTTCTATACCATGATGAATAGATCATGTTTGGTTTTTGTTCAAAATAATCTGGCATGCACTGATGTTCCAAGTCATTTAAAAAATGTTGAATAGAACTGGACAATTATTTCCATTTGATTATTATAACAAGACGGTATGGATATGTTATGCAAATAGAAACATAATTGTATTTATAATAATATAGGAAATTAAACTGTACCAAATTGTTGTCATATAATATCAAAAACATGCTATTATTGGAAATATCTTCATATTCATCAGAAGTCATGAATCCATCAATTAAAATTAACTGGCCAAAACAACAGCCTTAAGCAATTAGATAATAACCGCAAATTTCAGGTTTGATACAACACACCTTGTGAAAAAGCATTTGTTAGGCATTCAGAAAGTAGATACATACCAACAGAATGTTAATTCATATATTGAGATTCATCATTCCGCATGACATTTTCCCTTTGTTCAAAAATCCAATTATAGATATCTTTGCAGCAATCTTAACACCACTAAACATTCGTGAGTGTAGTTAATGGCTTACTGGCAGCAGAACCATGAAAGCTAAGTATCTCCTTTCAGAGAAAATTCAGTTACTGGTCTATTTATTTACACCGAGATGGAACTCTTCTGCAACTTCTGGCAAAAATGGTTTCAGTCTGTTTCTCCCAATATTTTCAGGGTTTTTCACTCTCAATGAATCAATTTCTTGTGAGCATTTCTATTTGAAAACAAATGTTTTGCTGAAAGTGAAATCTTATTAATACTTATTGTGACATCACATTGCTGGAGCTGGTACATAAACTAATACATGCAGTATATGCCATTCTTTATTCATTATTATTATTATTTGCTTATAATTGTATGACATTGTGACTTTTGAACCTGAGCACATTTAATTGCTGAGAAATAATTTTTTATATTTAATTGCTCGGATTAAAGATCTAAATTAAAGTGCAGCTTTTATCATACTGCTTTCATTTACTATCATGACAGAAGATAAACGTTAGATACTCCTACATTACTGCCTTCATTTAATTAGCATTGGTAAAAAATACCAATGTTATATTGTAATTATTTATTTAAAGTAAAAGTGTGTCCACGGATTTTTGAACATACAATATACAAATCATAAAATATAATTTCAGGAAGAAAGCAAAAAATTAATGTATCAACTCATACAAGGCTACAATACAAAATTTATCACATTTGATAAAAATGAATACTAATGCACTTATTAGATTCACATAACATTAAGATGTTCAGGTATATTTATCAAGACTTTACTTTAAATAAAAATAAGATCAACTTTTTTATTTTTTTATTTTTTTTTTTTTTTTTGCATTTTTACATTTTTTTAGTATGTTTCTATCTGAAGCTAAAATTCTTAATTACAAAAATAAATAGCTTAACTAAATAATATTCACAATTTTACAATCTAATGTGCTATAATTTCCAAATTTTATTTATTATATTAACATATTTTGCAGATGAACAATGGAGAAATTATTTGTATTGACAATGACTTTTAAAGAAACTAAATTATGTGATAAAAATTTATATGTCTCATACTCACATTTTCAAACATTTAAACTTGAAGTATTTATAAATAATTTATAGGTACTATTTTTTAATACTATACTTTAATAATTGTGTTCTATTTAGCCCTTCCTTTTAATAATAAATTTTAAGGCAAAATAAATATTTGTCCACATTTATTTAGCTCACTTGTAAGTCAAAGTACTTCATATTTTAAAATTTAACACATTACCTTAATTAAAGAATGATAAATTTAAAACATAATATTTGTATGTGTTTTGAAATACTTAGTTAAAAAATAAAGGAAATCGAAGAAATTACCAGTTTTGAAGAGGGATATAATTATGAAGAAAGTTTTACACGGAATACAATTAAAAATTAAACAAAAAATTTTTAATTACTTTTCAAATTTATACTTTTATAGCATTTCATATAATCTACTGATTTAAATTTCTGTAAACCAATAAGTGCTTTTGGAAAGTAACTTCATATTTTAATTTTTGCTTTAATATTCTAGAAATGTTATATACATATAACATATATAAATATTACATGTATACATATAACATATATGACATAAAAATTATATACATCAAAAACTTCAATTCAAACAAAAATTTAATAAAAATATAAAATAGTAAATAATTTAAAATTATTAAAAATTTTGAAGTAAAAAGGATTTACTATATGAATAAAAACATTTTGATTAAATTCTATTTAAGGCAAGTATAACAACTTAAAAGACATCATATATAATTTAAAAATGTAATCATTTATTAATAAAAAACTATTCTCACTTTTTTGTTGGCAGCAACCTGAGCTCTTAAATCAGACAAATTGTCATTTAAGTTTCTGGTACCACTGCATCCAGGCAGGTTAGCTGGAGCTTTCAACATTTCAGTTACTTCTGTATACAAAATATTTCTTATTAGGAACCAGATGATATAAGAATTTTAAATATAAAAAAATCAAAATCTTTAATGTAACTTTATACAAGCATTCTAAATTTGTTAGCCTTAATTATAAAAACATTTTAACTAAATAAGTTTCAGTATACACAAAAGCATTCTCTGTATGCTACATAACATTACGATTTATCTATCAAGAAATATTATACAATTTAATAACATGAAATAGTTGAAAAATAAAGAAAATACTTCTAAAAACAATGTTTTATAGATTCTTATATATGTTATAATAAATAAATGTCACAGTATTAAGTTTTTCTTATATTTTTTTTAAAGTATTCACTTTTCAAGATAAATAACAGTTAACATTTTATTTAGTTAATATAAATTCAATTAAGATTTCTTAAAAATAACAAATTAGAGGTTTTGATTTAGCAAATGTATTCATGAATGTTTTGAAAAATAAAGTATCAAAGATAATTACAAAAATAAACTTCACATTTCTTCTACAAAGAAACAAATTAAAAAAAGAAACCAACAGTATCTGAAATGAGAATAAAAAAATGGTGTACTTGAGGAATAAGTAAAATGCAAAAAATAATTCCAGAATCAATACATTTTAATCTCCTTATTTCTGAATACACTGGATAGAGCTTTACAGAGCTAATATACATGGAAGAGATAATATTTGATAAAAAGTAAATAAAAACTTTCACTATCAATAAGCAAAAATTTAAAAAAAGACATTTTACTTGTTGAAAAAGAATAAATATGCAACTGGAATTCCGAAATATTCACCCTATTATTGTTCACAATTCCTATATTCAATATAGCATAACTTATATTATACAAATCATAAGATATACTTAAGTATGCTTGATACATGCATGCAACAAACAAGTATAGATTAATATCTTATTTATAGGGAAAACATTGTTTTAAGTTCAAAAGAAGATAGTTTGTTTTTTAAAATCTTATCTAATTAAAATATGAACTTAAATAATTGCTGGATAGTTTAATTTTATTCATATAGAATAAATTATTTTTAGTGCAATTTATGTATATAAATATATTGCTTATGTATTTAACTGCCTTGTAATATACCATTTCATTAAAATTATGTGTAAAGTATTCTCTTTATTGAAAAAAAAAATTAATTAATTTTATAATTTGCACCTCCCTTAGAATATACAAATAAAAAGCATATAAAAAGTGTCAAATTAATTTAAAATATATTTATACATTACTGTAAACGGATTTTCTTTCCAATTTGATTTGAATCAGCAGTAAAACCAAAACTTAATATTGCAATATGTCAAAATTTTGAATGTTTCACATTTGTACAAATCGCTTTACATTTTTTTAAGATTGTACTTTTACCTACTAATATAAGAATTCTATTAAATATTTTCTAACTTAATTTTACAAACATTTTTGGCATCAATGAAACAAATCTTTTCATGTTCACGTTTTTCTCGGTGATATAATAAAAAGAAGTAACATTAATTTGATTGATGAGGCAGACATAATGTAATATTAAGAAAATAAAAGCCTGATTTATCATTAACAATATTTTCTTGCAATTTTTTTTTTAAATTTTAGCTGTTAATATTTAAAAAAAAAAAAAAAAAAAAAAAAACTTTTCTTCATGATAATTTTTTTACCTACATATCTAATATAGCAAAGAACATTAACAATATTTAAATCAATAAAACTTTTGAGAATGATGAAACTTAATTTAAACTTTAGTTTAATTACATCAAACTTACAAATAATGACATAAAATCTTTTACTTAAATTCTTAAGCCTTACTACTTGCAAATAAGTTTAGATAAATTAATATGTTTAAATCAATTTGAAATTTAAGTAGCCAATACAAACGACAGAAGCAAAATAAAGTTTTGGAAAATTTCAGTCAAGATCAAAATTATGATAATTTTAACAGAAGAATTACTATCAAACACTATGATAAATTCAAAAATTTACCTTCTTCTTGAAAAACACCATCTTTCACAAGTTTAAAAGACACAAATGTAGCTCCTTCTTGAAGTAATGATGTTGAATGAGGAGGCATTGAACCTGGAGTGAGACCACCAATATCTGCATGATGACCACGACAAGCAACAAAAAATACAGGTTTTGGAATGTTTTCATAAAACACCTAAAATGTATGAATAAATAATTAATTTTTTCAAATTATTATAATGATTATTAACAAAATGTAACAAGATATCTATATTCATTATAACTTTTAAAAATTCATATAACAATGCAAATGTTTGTCAGAACAAACTAAAATTTGATCTTGTTTGGTATAAAGTTTGAAATGTTCACAGTTCATTCAATTTAATCTGAGTTACAATTATCTCAAATACAGTAAAGGCTCAATTTTATGACTCATAGGGACTAGTAAAACAGAAAAATAATGCATTAAATTATTAAGATCTGATTTTCTTTTACTAAATTACTCTTTCTTTAGAAATAAAATATTAGAAAGGATTATTTAAAATGCACTATAAGAAACATGAAAAATAAGTTTCACAATCAAAAACACTTTCATTTTATTGATTCCACTTTCAAAACACAATTTTCAAATGCTCAAAAAGTTTTTGACTATAATTTTTTTTCTAACAACCTGATGCTTTAAAACCTATTATTTCCAAGTTTCATAACAAAGTAGTTGGATTTCTTTCTAACAATATTACCATCAAAAGATATGCTCATTCTATTCATTTTCTCAGCCAAGCAGGTAAAGCTTTTCCCAGTATAAAATGTTTTCCTTCTTTACAATCTTTCCTAGAAATAGCACTTTTATTGGTACAATTTCTTTCATCATGGATTTTTTTTCCGAGTTTTTAAAATGATTTGGAATCCATATTTTTTTGCCAATTTTTTTTAATAATATTTTTGGTGGAGACTAACCACAAGTTTGTAAAAAAGTGAGCGTTTATAAATTAGAGGTTCGTAAAAACAAGCCTCTACTGCACAACAAAAATATTTTCATCTTTCAAATTCAAATTAGAATACTTCATATCAATCAATTTTCTATTAAAGATTTTTTGAAAAACTTGCTTCATACATAGCTCTTACAAAAAAGTAATTGACTGTTTTGTATATTAACGCCAGAAATTATATTCAAAAAGAGAAAAAATTTCCTTCAGCGTATAATTTTAAGTTTGTTATTTAATAATTTTCCATTTAGCAAAAACATGTATTTAAAATATATTTTGTAAAAAAAAAAATTTTATTTTTTATTTGATATTTAACCACAATAACTTTAAAGAAACTCAGAAATTTCACATCAGTGCAGTCTTATTATCTAATTCTTAATTACATATTGTTATACATGAAATTTATTATGTTGTCGCTCATTTTCATTCAAACATTTTTGAAAATACAGATAAGGACGATGCGATTTGAAAAAGTATAGAAGCATAATACTACCCTTATTATTTGATAAATTGAAAAAAGAGAGAGCATTTTTAAAAATTCAGATTGTTTATATATATACACACACACACAATATATATATATATATATATATAATCCATAAAAGAAGATTGTTTACATTTTTTAAAAGACCTTAAGCTGGAGTATAAAATTCAAATCAGTTATATTTTCATCATAAAATGTTGAAATAATATACATACAGGAGTAATGACAGTCAGATCAGGAAGATGACTACCCCCAGCACATGGATGATTAGACAAAATGACACCACCATCATGTATATTGTCCCCTAAATGGCGGAGCTATTAAAGAAAAGGATAAAATAAAAAAATATTAAATAAACAGTTTTGATAGAAATATTATAATTCAATTGATGGCATTAAATGATAATGGCAGAATATACATAACTAGCAATTAAATATTTATCTCAAGTATGAAATTAAATTTCTTGACAATCATTTTGAAGAATGAGATTTATGATTTAAAAGTTTAAGGCAAAAGAGGAAAGTAACTTAATTCTCTTTTCACACAACATGAGTTTAAGTTAAACTTTACTTTAAATGTAATGTATATATTGGATTTAAAGTGAAATAAAGAATTCTAAGATCAGAAAAATTTGAAGTATAACATACATGCAGGAGTATGAATTAATATGAAATTTGAAGTAATCAAGAATATGAGAAATAATTAAAGAAAATCAAAATCAACAAAGATAAAATATTAATGAAACAATTTAAATTCCATTTGCAGCGCTATTTTATTATGTTTTTCCATAATTATGCTGTTTCAAATTTTTGGATTAACTTATATTTTACATGTAAATTTAGATATTTTAAATCCTCATTCATTGTTCCTAATTCACAAAGAAATATAACAAAATATAGTGACTAAATTATTTAAGAATTTGCCAAAAATTGCTTTATTATTAATCATTATATTGTTCAAAATTTTTGAATAAATAAAATGTTACAAATGAATTAGGATATTATAAAGCTTCGTGAATTATTCTAAATTTATAATGGTCCTCTACAAAATTTCTATGTATTAGATTACTAAAACATTTAGCAATAATATAAAATAATTTTTATTAATATGTTAACTAGCTTGATGAAGAAATTTCTTCTTTATATTTTACTGACATAAGGTCAGGTATTTAATGAACTCAGGTTCAACTCACACACTCTTTTAAGCATTTTTCTGCATAATTTACATAATTGTATTCTTAAGATTTTTCGAACATGCTGTTTTCAGAATCAATTTTATAACTATCATTTGAATCTTCTCTTTATAAGAGATGAATTCTTATGACCAAAATATAATTTCTTTCTTTGTTGTAATATAATAGTCTGGAGAACATCCATCACCTTGTCATAACATTGTTGGTATCGATTTTAAAACTTGTATAAAAATAATCCAATACACTATACTGTTTTTATTATTTAGTAAATAATATGCTCACTAAATCTCCTTGCTACCCTCTTAACTTTGGAATGGTCACTGCTGTATTTATAAAAGCAGTGTCTAGCTTTAGTAAAATAACCATGCATAGTAGAATAAAGCCACTTAGGATACCACCTGGTGAAAAGCTCTAGAGTTAGTAATATTATCTCAAAAACAGTACAAAATAGGAAAAAAGTAATTCACAAAGTTGTAGAGTAATCCTGATTTAGGACAAAAGCACCTTTTGGGTATTAATGCAAAAAATGAAACGTTAAAACATGCTTTTTTTCCCAATTTCCAACAATGTTATTGCAAGAAGATTAAATGGAAAGCAAAATAAATGAGTATGCAATGTGGCACAATAGTATTGCTTGTGATTCCAAATGAAAAGAAAAGCGTTCAAACAATGAGGTTTCCATTTTTGTATTGTCTTTATAAACAGAATAAATAATAAGTAAATCCCACAAGTGTGTTGTAAACTTGCAATAGGTGTTCAAAATTCTTGCAATACACAAATTGTAAGATGTCAAGCGTGTTTACACAAGATGTCTGTAAAATCGATATCTTCTTGGTGTTATAGTATGTTGATGTTCAAGGTTAAAAAGCACTTTTTCAAGATGAGTATTGAGAGATAGTTTTATTGTACAGTGAATGTGAACAGAACACACTATCAGCAGCAAAGTTGTACCAACTTTACATAAAGCTTTTATGAATATTACATCAGCCATTCTAAAATTAAAAGGATGGCAAATAACTTTAATGTGTATTATGCTTTACTATAATAAGTTTACATATTTTTTTGTATAACAAAACAGCACTATTATCAAATATTTTAACCAAACTTTTTTGATTGCATTATTGCCAGATAAATCTTTTCTTTCCAAAAGTATTACAATAGTGTTACATAATTGTCAAACAATTACTGTTTCTCTATATCAAATCATATAAATATATGTAACAATAATTTTTAAAATTCAAATTATACCAGTGTATGTGTTTAAAAGAGAATATTTAAATAAAATATAATTTCTATTATATTTTATTAAAATTATCATGATTTGAAAAATAGTTACAAAAATTCAGTTGGCATGACAATGAAAATAGATAGAGGACTTTCCAAATTGCCAAAAACAAGCAAAGATCAATATATTCTAACTCTTTTTTAACTCTCATTATATTCATACTGTACACCTTTTAACTTTCTTTTCCTGTTCTAAAACTTTTGATGATTTTACTGTAATAACTCCAAATAAGAAAACTATTAAGCTCACAGAGATAAGCTTGAATGAATACATATCTCAAAACTTGAAAATATGTTATATAAATATATGTTAATATGTTATATAAAATATGTTATAATAACAAATTTATAATCATAAGCAAAAAATATTTTAACAAATAATTTATATATTTACTGAATATTATTTTCAGTTGTTGAGAAATGTGTTCAATCTAAAAATTAAAATATTTACAAAATTTATGTAATAGATTGAATTTATTTAAAATATGTGCAGATTGAGTAACATGTACAAATTTATGTTATGCACAAAAATGTATAAAATTCCAATGTTTAATTTTTTTTTTTTGTTTGTTTCTAAATAAAGAAATAGAAATTGCAGATAAAAATCAATATTTTTAATGACATTAATAATTAAATGACATTTCCTTTTAAGTAAAACATAATAAAATGTAGGTCATTTTGTTTTTTCTTAAGTAAAAATGAGAACTTGAGGCTAAAGCAAACTCACTTCTAGTTAAATTAATTAATAACAAATTTATAATTAAAAAACTTAAATGCAATATTGCTTATTTTTTATATTACATCAAAATCGAAAAACATTTTTTTCTTGAAATAATATTTTATGAAACGATTAAATTAGATTTAAAATCATTTTAATTAAAAGAAAAATCTATTGAAATATTTATCAATGCACTTGAAGGGAATTTCCTTCAAATTTATAAACAGTAAACTTACTTGAAACTGTACAGCTTCTTGCATGGCTCCTAAATGAACTGGAATATGAGGAGCATTTGATACAAGTCCACCATCAGGGCCAAAAAGAGCACATGAGAAATCAAGTCTTTCCTATATAAATAAATGCTATATACATTCAATCAATCTATACAAGAAAAGTTTTAAAAGTTAGTCGGAAAAATATAAGTATGAAGAATTGTGTGAATGTGTCTATAAAATATATACATTTCTAAAACTTTCAGTAGTTGATTGGTTAGTTGGTAGGGTTTTCTGGTGCAAGGTCTTAAAAAAGCCAAGGTGTGCCAAATTTAAGTTTTAAGAAAGTAAAATATTCTTTTTTAAATCATTAGTTTTGGAAAACCCAATCAATAATAAAATCATAATAAACAAAAAAATTTATATATAATAATTTTAAAATCTAAATTTAAAACAAAATTTAAAGTATGATACCAAAAAAAAAAAGTATAATACAGATGTTTAAAATACAAATCACAAAATTAATAAATTTTACGAAACCTATTGTTCTTAAAAAGGCAAATTCTGTAGGGCAAAGCTTTCAGTAATGACTGCTTTCAGATTAAAACAATTTAATGTTATAGAATGGAAAACAGAATTAGATTAGGCAAATATTGAGTATTAATTAGATAAAAATTATAATTTTTGAATAGAAAGGGCAGGAATTTTTTAATGGCATATTATTTCCTAAAAATTCTTTCAGTATAAAATTTTATTTCTCCATTGATTCATCAAACAAAAAAAAATGATATATTTTGGGAAAATTGAGATAATATTTCTAGAAAAAGAATAATTCAAAGGGAAAAAAAATAAAATATAAAATTTTCTGGACACCATAAATTTGTACAAAAATATATATATAGCTGCTGGTTTCAGATATATATTTCCAGACTGGTTTTAAATTGAATTTTCTTGCCATTTATATAAAAATATTTATAAATAGCTCTAACTCAGATTTAATAAGTGAAATAGATAAGTTGCACATCAACTTAGATCGGCTCTTCTATTTTATTTTATTGTAGTTTCCTACACTAATTTTAGTGTTTATTATTTATTATTTATTTTTTATAATAGACATAAATAAATATAATCTATATGTATTATGCACCAAACTTTAAAAACAACAATGAATATTATAAAAAGCACTGTAAGCAAAATACATACTTTTATATTTGTTGATACAGATGTCCTTTGTAATATTCTATAAAAAAATATTAAAAAATTAGATTGGATAATTCATAAAAAACATCAAACATTTTGTATAAAACTTAAGAAACTTACTTTCCCATTTGCTCAGCAATACTCATAAAACGATGAGAAAATATAGATAATTGAATCATATCTAATTCTGTTGTGATTTCATTTGCAGATGTTCTAAGAACCTAAAATAAGTATAACTTTAAAATTTCATCTCTGTATAAATTATTTCTCATTAACTTATTATTAATTTATGTCTTATAAACAAATGATACATATATGTAGTTTTTTCAATTAATAATAAAATATCAACAATTGTAGAATAGAGAAAGAATCTTAATATTAACTTTTTGTAATAAGTATAAAAATTTTATTTATTTTTTTGAGCAATACATTGCAAAGACACAAGAAATTGTGTATTACTGTGCTTTTGTTTAAAGAATAAATGAATAAATGAATGAAAGTTTGATTAAAAAAACTTTAAAAATAAACATCCTTTTTATGAATTGATTAATTACATATTTTAATTGAATTTATTTAATTACATACTTTCAATGAATTTAACTAATGGGCAAAAAATTAATTTTAATGAAGAATTTCATATTGTTTAGTATATTTATTTAGCTTAATAGCATGCAAAGATATCACATGATATTTACTGAATAATATTTTATATAGCTTTGTAATATTAATATATAATAGTAAAAATAATGAGAAATATTTGCCATTTAATGGAAGGATACCCATAAATTTAAATATTTTTTTAGATTCTTGCTTGTTTAATGCTCCTAGAATTAGTTAATTCCTGGAAAAAATTTAATTGTTTTATCAATTTGGGATTTCAACCAACATTTTTTGCTCTAGAATATTGTAATTATTTTATAAAAATATTAACTGTATATTTTTAAAGAAAACCCTTTATTCCAGACAAAATATGCATACTAATATGACTATAATTACATATGTGTATTAATAATTTGTGTTGTCAAAGAAAAAATGCAAAAATCAATGATTATCAGACACAGATTGAACTATACCTAAATAAAACTAAAAATGCATCATCAAGAAATAATCACAAAATAGTGAAAATCAACAGAGTAATAAACAGTATTCATAATAGAGTTAGTACAGAATCTGTTCAGTAAGTTGTAGGACTACCAGGCTTGGCGATACTGCAAAGCAGCACCATGGTACAGAGTCAATGAAAGTACAAATGATATTTTGATGAATGCCTTTTTCTTCTTTGTCAACCATTTGCCATAATTTAACATGCGGTAATGGCAAGATTTGCAAATGGGGTCCAGTCACATCCCAAATATATTCGATTGGTGTACAATTTGTATTTTATATTGAATATGAATATATTATTCATATTAAATAACTATGTTTCTCATGTGGTTCCCAAAGGTACCACACCTGGGAATCAGTTATAAAAATTTTATTATTTTTATAACTCACTATACCATTAGAGTAGTTGCAGAAGAAGTACTTATTCCTCTTGCAGAAGAATATATTGGCTGATGCAACAAATGGGACATCTCTTTAATAAAGGGAAACGAACGATTCCTAAAGGTATGGAAGTGTCACAATCGTAGCAAAACAATCATGTATTCTTGGACCATCCAAGTGCCCTGAAAATGAACCAGAGGTGACCTGGCATTGTACATAATAGCATAATAAACCATGATGTCATGCAAGATGGTCCACAATTCCAGTTAAATTACATCAATCTCCTTGTTGCTATCACAATTGCACAAGGCCACTTTTATAGGAAAAACAGAAGTATGATTCATCAGAGACTTTGTCTCTTGACCATTCCATCGTTTATAGAACCCTAGATCAATCATCACAGACATTGGCATCTAAGGCTGTGGGGTCAATGGCATAGACGTCATGAGTGTAAGCCACTAACAACCAATTAAAAAAGGTTCTGATTGATATGGAAACATCCAGAGTGTCTTGAACATGATGTAAAATAAAAATAGAAATAGATTGCATGGCAGTCACTATTTGTTAGTTAATGTGTCAATCGATTCTTGCTGCACTGGTACCTTTCAAATTTCATGCATTTTTTGTTCAAACTATCTTTTCCACTCAAGTGAACTTTGAATGCATTCCTGTGTAAATTTAAAATCAGTATCGCAGCAACCTTTACATAGGCCAAAGTCAACAGTGTTCATATCTGCTTTCTTGACCAAGTTACCAGGGTGTGAAGCAAATAGTATGGTTAGGTAGTCAGCCTAACATAAAATTCCCAGTGTTTAGTTCTCAAGCATGCTTGGTATTCAGTTTCATTGACCCACTGAAGGGATGAAAGGCTGAATGGACCTTGCCAAATCTGAGAATTGAACCTCATATCAAAAAGATGTAAGTGTGATGCTCTACCATTAATTCACTTAAGTTTGCATCCATATGTGTCAACTAAAATTTGCCATATGAATTCATCTGTCATTCTCAATCTGATCACCATTCCCTTGTATGCCTGTTGGAATTTTCTACATTATGGTAGGTTGCTATTCTTTGTTATTAAATTATTCATCTTTTGATACAAAACAAAATTGTCTAGGATGAATTCTTTAACAGAAATAATAATATGGAAATTGTCATTCTGTATTTTTTTTTCCTATTAATTTATTTAAAATGAATTGGAGAACCGAAAATTTCACATCATTCGCATAACTTGATGAAATGTGCCTAATTTAAAATTTGCATAATTTTCTGGATACTTTTTCTTGGTGTCACATTCTCAATGTAGGGTAATACATGATTAAATTACAAATGTATGCAAATTTTACTGACCTTTATGAGTATACTTCCATCTTTAGTTACAGTAGCTAAGCAATCTGGTTCAACCAAGATAGTACTAAAAAAAATTTTTATTAGTTTACACAGATAATATATATATTGTATGTTACAAGATTAAAAGAGAAAAAATCTAGTTATAGAATACAATACCAATTAGCATCCATTATAATAGCTGGTCCATGAATTTCATGCCCAAATCGCAAATCAGATAACAGATAAATTTTTGTATCTTTATAACCACCTTCAAAGTAACACTGTACAACCTTAAAATAAAATCAATCCAATATTTTATAGTTTACTAATAAACATAAATTTATTCAAAATTTTGTACCATACATTTGTGTGAATAAAATTTGACAGAAAAATACCAGTTTAGAGCAATAGATTGATTAAAATTAATAGAAAAAATATATATGTGTTTTCTAATAAAAACAACGATCAAAGAAAACAATATATACAGCATAAAATATTTCAAAATTATTCATGATTTTCTTTAACTTAATAATTAATATCTTAAACTATTAATTCAATTTCAAATTTACTTTGATTTATATATAAACATATTTATGCAAATCTAATGCGCCATCGAATCTAATGCCTATCCCCATTTTAAAATTTTAAATAATAAAAAATTGTTTGTCGGCAAATGTAATGCGCATCAATGGTTTGAGGAATTTATTGAATATTATTTTATGCAACAATGGATTTGTATATAAACTATCAATCAATAGTATGATAATTTTATTTAAATTTAGATACCATATTTTATACAACAATGGATTTATACATAAAGTAGAAGAACATAGAATTAACCTATTAGTGGGATATTGTTATGTGAAGTAATCATTGTTAATTACCACCACAGTACATACAGTACTTATCGTAAAATATGAACATGAAATAAATCGTAACGTTTCTATCTTAGCTAACAGTTTCTACAATCAGTGATTAATAGTAAACATCTTTATTCACTAATTTTTTTCATCACTGGAATCCTTGCAGCTCTCTTCATCAAAAGAAGATTCATTTCTTCTTTCCTCCTCCTCATCATAGTCATCCTCGGCGTTCCAGGACACGTCATCTTCACTACCATTCAATGAATTTAAAATGCAGCATTTCTTGAAAGATTTCACAATCATTGGTGCTTTCATACTTTTCCAGGCAGCAGAAACCCAGTGTGCAACAATGTGAGGTGCAGACACACTTAATTTTTCCTGTCGCGTCAATTCACAGTTTGGCTCACAAAACCATTTTTCGTATTTCGCCTGAACGCACTCCTAAAAAGGTTTATTTATACTAACGTCCATTGGTTGTAATACAGACATCATCCCTCCAGGAATGATAACAAGATCACTGCCTAGGCTGTGCATCTTCTTTTTTACGTCGTCGGTGAGATGACCACGAAATGCGTCCAGACAAGGCATTAATGGTGGATTGGAGAGCCCACTGGGACAGCATTCCCATACATTTTGGAACCAATCAAACATTAATGATTCCGTCATCCACCTCTTCTCTTGGTTTCGAATTAGGACATCATCTGGGAATAGCTTTTCTTTCTAAGGGGTTTTAGGGCATGTTTTCCACTTGAAGATTAAGAAAGGGGGAAGTTTGCATTCGTCTGATGTTATTGCTTTTCACTGTTATGTGTTGTTTTTCATATCCCAAAGTTTTTATAACTTCCCTTTCTCCATAATGGTGTAGTTACAAGGCATATCAAACCAAATTGGTGTCTCGTCAGCATTTTTGCCCCATAGAAAAATTCTTTTCCTTCCAAAGTGTGATGACATACCGCTGAAATATTAGTAGTTTTCCCTCAAAATCTGCAGGAAGCTTTTGGTATATTGTTGTACGGATTCTTAGAAATAAGCCCATCCACTTCATAAATTGATCCACCCATCCACGGCTAGCCTTAAACTCTTGTTTCAGTATTCCAATAACTTCAGCCTCCTCCTTTGCTTTATTTTTTATGGTGTCACTAGACACAGGATGTCCATTCTTCCTCCTTTCATGTACAAATTCCAAAACTTTTTCTTCAACTTTAGAGTGTCTTTCTTTGAGGGTCAGTAAATTTCTTTCTACTAGCTTTAGTTACAAACATTGCCAATTTCCGTTGCTGCCAGAAGCGAACATTGCTTTTAGCTACATTGAACTCTCTTCCTGCCTTTTTAATGCTATTTTTTCAGCATAAAGAATTAATTTACGTTTGAAAGCAGCATCAGATGGCATTATTCTCTGTTTGCCCTCCATTTCATGACTATGTACTCTGCAGTTTTTATCCTCTATGCAATAATGTGTCAACGATAAATGTAACAGTAAATGTAGTCTTGAAATACAGTAATCCATTGTACAATTTAAATTTGGTTGATGTCATCAGCGAACTGCTGGCCTAGCACTTGCATGTAATGCGCCATCGAATCTAATGTGCACTCCAATTTTGAGTACTACATTTGTCCAAAAAACGATGCACATTAGATTCACGCAGATACGGAATTGTTTATGAATTTATGTAGTTTACAATAACTGAAAAATGTAGTCACTTCAAAAGCTAAAAATTAATAACATTTATTTGATCCTAATAAAAGCAAGCATTAGAAATCAAAACTGCAATCAGTAACTAAATTAAACAAATATAGTAATAAGTATACTCAATAAAATTAACTAAGTGGTTAAAAAATATATTAATTTTTTAAATAAAAAATAAAATTAAAAGTAATATTAACTAAGTGATATTTTATTTTTTATTCAAAATTACAAAAACTAGACAATTTATTAAATCTACACAGAAATTAAAAACACAACTTTTTAGATTTAATGTTTTTACTTTGATAAGTTACGATTTTGTACAGTTTAATTATCAAACATGAAAAATTAAAACAATATGATTTAAAAAATTTGACTAAACATATGAAAAATAAATTTGATTCAACATGATAAAGCAATTCAAAATGTTTAAGTATATTAAAAAGCTTATTAGCTTATTCAAAACTATTTTCTTAATAATTTTTATAAAAATTATTAATCAAAATTCTTATTAATCTATTGTTTATGAAAATAAAAGACAAAATACTTACATATTTAATTTATATGTACATTATTTTAGAGTTGAATGTATAAATGAAAATAAATGATAAAAATTTTGAAAATTTGCCAGAATAATTTTAGGTACAACTTTAAGAACAATACTAATTGAGTTATATATTTTTCCAATGCCCAGTGTTTAAGACATAAAATTTCAATATCATATACTATTACACCAGCAAATATGCAAACACAAACAATTTTATTATAGTAGTATTCTAGCAAAGTAAAAGTATTTTTATTATGTTACAATACTAATATAATAAAAATATTAGTGAATCCATCATCTAATCAAGAATCTTTGAAAATAATTTCAAAATAAAAAACAATAAGCTCATATTAGCATTGAATTTTAAAATGGTTTCTTAAAATGAATATTTCTTGTTTATTGTTTAGCACTATTTACTATTTCATTAAAAAATATTTATTTATTTAATGAAAACAATATTTGCAAAAAAAATAAATGCATAATAACAAGTATCAGAAATACTGATAGAATAAAAGGTTTTGCAGATTCTAATTACAATCTACATTGCAAATGAAAGAAGACAAAACAGTGCATCAGTTATTATAAAAGAATATCATTATTCATGATAAGATGAAAAAATGTTTAAAATATCTCATGGCTATGAAATTATGTGAATAAATTAAATATATTCTTGTATAGAATTAATATTTTAATACATGAAAATTCCACAAAAAATTTATATCAGTAATGATAAATAAATTTTATATTTAAATTAGGCTGTCATTTACCATAAAAGGCAGAAACTCAGTTTATTACTTTCAAAATATGAGAATATTATTAATGTTTTAAAAATAAGACTTTTTAATGATCACCAATATTTAATAAGCAATACCTCTTTATGCTGGGGAGAATCAGTTGCTTCTTCAATCGCATCAATAAGATTAAGATGCCTATTTCCAATAGCTCGAACTCTTATATCATCGACAATAATAGGGCGATCAGGAATACAGAAACCAAATTCTCGCTTGTATCTAAAAACCAAAAATACTTAATTGAAAAATAAAAATATCTTAAAATGATAATGCTCCAATGTATCAAAGAAATAAATTTATTTTTTTATGAAATTTTCCACAGAAAATTAGGTACATGAACTGGAAAAATTAAAGTTACACATATTAATTCCTAAAATCTATTAAAACAGTATAAATTTTCATATACATCTTTTAGAAAATTTCTTTTTTTTTCATTATTATACACAAATATTTAAATAGAATATATATACATCGAAAAATATATATATTCAACAAAATCAAATCAAATAACTACACTGGTGTGCAAAAATTAAGGACGAAATGAAAAAATTACCATAACACCAGAACAAACAGGTACATCGGACCAAAAGACCAATTGGCAGATCAACTACAGTCAGGTACGCAAGGGCATACTCAAATTACGCAACATGACATTAAGGGGTAATGTCAGAGGGGTTATAAAGCAGGTTGGCAGTGTATGCTCAGCATTTCTCTGAAATCTATTGCACAGCATATATCAGTTTAAATGATGTAGAGCTGCTTAATCAGTGTGAAATAATGAACAGGCAACCTCGTAGACGACATCTAGATGACTTTACATCAAGTCGAATCATTGAGAAGATTGAGAAAGGTTGAAGTGTGACTGTGGAGTTTGGAATTGCTCACAGCATCGTTTCACAAATCTGGAGAGCATTTCAAACTACAGGAACAGCTGTCCGAAGTCTCAGCAATGGTTGTCCACGAGCAACCACAGCAGTCGACAAGCAGTATATGGTCCTACAGGCAAGAAGGAACAGGCAGCAGACAACTGAAGAAATGACGAGACACCTTCAACAGATGACTGGACAACCGATATCACAGTTTACAGTCACCAGAAGGCTGCAAAATGGTGGCGTATTCGCATGACGACTTTTATGTTGTGTACCATTAACGTCTGCCCACCGGAGAAGGCACTGTGTGTTGTGTCTGGAACACCAGAATTAGACGGATCAGTAATGAGGTCGAGTACTTTTTAAGGACAAGAGCAGATTTAGTCAGACCACCGATTCTGGACGTATACACATCAAGAGAGAGCGAAGTATACGCAAAAACCCCTCCAACATTGTCGAAAGGAACTGGTTTTGAAGTCGTGGTGTTCTCATTTGGGGAGGCATCATGCTTGGCACCCGTACTGACCTTCATGTCATCCAAGAAGGTTCAGTCATCCCATTGTTATAAGATCCCATTATTGTAATGATATTCTCCTTTCTTATATGCGTCATTTTAGAGGAGCTATGGGTCCCCAGTTCCTCTTCTTGGACAATAATGCTCCATCTCATCATACAGAGGCTGTCAAAGAGCTGTTGGAAAGTGAGGATATTGAACGCATGGATTGGCCAGCAAGGTCCCTGGATCTAAATCCAATCGAACACATGTGGTACTTTCTAGGAAGACGTTTGGTGACACGTCACCAGCCACCAGTGATGATTCCGGAGCAGCAATTGGCACTACAAGAAGAATGGGCAGTAGTACCTCAACAACTTATTGACCACCTCATACTCAGTATGGACAGACGATATCAATCCTGCTCAGCAGTCAGGGGAGATCATATCCCAAACTAAAAGCTGGATGTTTCTTACTAGAGAGCTGTCACATGGTTGTTTCGGCCATCTCTGTCATTCTGCTCTATGCTCATTTTTCAATAAAGTTCCTTTTTAATCATTCGGAATTTTTTGGACAGTTTTTTTTTTACTTTTTCCGTATTCTTACATCTGAAGGGTATTCTGGTATGATTTTTATCGATTTGGAATACTGCTGAGCGAAACTGCACTAGAAAAACCGTTTCGTCCTTAATTTTTGCACACCAGCGTATATAAATAAAATGTCTGATATTTACAATATACAAATCTAATTGCTTTTCAAGAGAATATAAAAAAGAAGGAAAAGTAATTTAAGCTATTTTAATCATTCATTCATTTGATAAAAGTGAATCAATATATGCTCTTCCATAATTAGTACAATATAGTTTAATATAGTAAAAAACATTCTAAAATACTGAATAATACTTTTTAATTTTTTAGAAGAGTAATTTCCATTACTCTTCTAAAAATTTAAAAAAAATATCTTCCCTTTTTTAATAAATTGGAAATATAATTTTAACTTAAGATGACAATTCAATAATATTAGTAATACAAAAATTGATTAAACTTTTTGTGTAAATCATCAATGTGATTATTTATTTACATATAAATTTATTAAACTTAATTTTCTATATTAATAATGCATAAAATATACAAAACCAAATTTTCGCATTTTTCTCAGTTAAATGTAAATATTGAAATTTGTAAAATAATTTTATGATAATGAGCTATCTAAAAATTAATCTTGAAATTAAGTAACCTATTGAATACTTATGCATTAATGTAATTTGTATTTCATAGACAAAATGCTAATCAAAAATAGTTAATGAAAAAGTCTTAAAATAAATAACTTTAACATAAATTAATAAAATATAGAATTGAAAACAAGTATATGTAATATTATTAAAAAAATATCGTGTGTAATTAATTCTTATATTGTACTTTAAAAGTCTTAATCAATAATTATATATTAATACAGATTTTTAAAAGATGACATAAGCATTACCTATGGTGCACTGCTATTTGCAAGAAATTCTCTCAAAATATCATCAATCTCATTATCAATATATTGATAATAATATAGTTAATACATCATTATCAACATTTGCTGATGAAGAAAATGAAAAAAAGGTTGATATTGTATTAATATATAATGTTCAAGGTTTTGCTTGAACATTGATTTGATAGGAGATAATATAAAATGTTTAAAAATTTAAACCGATAATTTACCTTTCTAAAAATGATTTTAAAAAGTCTCCATGGGAACAAGATGAACTAGATGGATATGGAAAAGGTGCACACATCAATGAGCAATCTGTTCTATCATAACGCATATTTAAATATACTTCAAAAATAATTTCATTCCTAAAAACAAAATATTGAAATATTGAAATGCATAAACATGTGTAAACACAAAATGTTTACATTAAAAAATAAATAAATTCCTTACTCTTGAAAACCTTGTGATTTTAAACTTTCACTACATTTGGATGATAGTTCATCAATTTTTGCATCAAAATATCCATATTTTTCTGTCATCAAAAAATTATTTAAATTATTATTTTGCATCCAAAATAAGAAAAAAAAGCACAAAATAAAAGACTGCTCTAAATAACATTAAAAGAAATAAAAAGTGTTTTAAAATTAAATATTAACTTATTATTTTTGCTTTTTATAAAGTATTCCAGACAATCAATAAAAAGCTCTAAAAAATTCATTGTAATGTTAAAAAACATTTTTGAAACAATTTTATCTCAAATATTTGCTTAAGAGAAACTTAAAAAATATACTGTAATTTAATAAGTACAATGAAAAATTCATCACATTAAATTATTTAATTCATAATTTTAAAAACTTTCAAAGAAATATTACATCGATGAACAATTCCTATAATACTTGAATAAAAGTATTACACAAAAAATACATTTATTTTTGCATTTAATTACAGTAATTTCTTTTTAAAATCAGTATTAGAGTATCAATAATGCATCAAATCTATACATCATTTATTATCTTTACATATTCATTGTAATGTGGTAATTTATTTCAGAAATCACTTCAAAAGTTTTGACGAAGTTTATTAATTGAAACCAAAGCCAACTTGGTTATCAAACTTTTCAATCGCAAAAGAAGTCTTCTATTATTTTAAAAATATTATTTGATAAAAGTTTTCTAAAAATTAGTGAACCAAATAAATTAAAAGAAATTTTAAATCTACAAATATATATATATATATATATATATATATATATATATATATATATATATATATATATATATATATATATATATATATATATATATATATATATATATATATATATATATATATATATATATATATATATATATATATATATATACATATATATATATATATATATATATATATATATATATATATATATATATATATATATATACACACACACACTGGCCAATATAATAGAAACTCAAGATAAATATTTTAATGCATTATCTTTGGCAAAGGTAAAACATTCATTTGGACATCAAGTTTACATACTTTTGGAATTCCTTTATATCCAAAAAACATCATGTATTAGCTATGCAGCTTTCTAGATCTTGTCAATTGAATTAAAGAGGAGACTGCTTTCTGGTACATCTTTCCACCATATATATTTTCTATGGGTGTATGATGTCTGCAGATCTTTATTGTAGCTAGGAAAAGTGTTGGAAGTCAGACTAATGTACAGGGAAGCAATTTTGAACATTTCGGCCATGAAGTAAG
This sequence comes from Latrodectus elegans, assembly GCA_030067965.1. Classification (NCBI taxonomy): domain Eukaryota; kingdom Metazoa; phylum Arthropoda; class Arachnida; order Araneae; family Theridiidae; genus Latrodectus; species Latrodectus elegans. The sequence goes on from CM057810.1 coordinate 104,260,116, forward strand.
GTCACATTATCATCCCTGACGTATCTGTCACCATCAGCACATAACACTCAAGGATGCATTCGATGATCTGCCAGTATATCTAATTATATCATGACTGTTTGTTTACCCAGAAACACCAAAGTTCTACTATCATGACAGCAGAATATGCCCAATATCATAATATTTTTTGCAGCCCTTTAGAAAGTGCAAGTAAATTAAGATGGATTCATGGCTTTGGGGAGCTCTAACCAAATTCTGCATCCTCCATCAATCCAAAATAAGGTGCAGCATTATTCACCAGACCACATTTCCAATACACCCAATTATGCAATCTAATTCATGCATTATTTTGCTTTTCTTTGTGTATACTTTGAGTTAAAATCTGTAGGGAAGAGGGTTAAAATCTGTAGGGTTGATGATTTGAATCATTTGAAGCATAGCAGAATCTCTGTTCTGCCAAATAATTTGTCAAAGATGACACTCTGAAAACATTCTTGGAAAACTGTGTACATTCTTGGAAACTACAATTACGTCTTCTAGACAAGAATTGAGGATCGATTTCAACTTTCAAAAAATTTTGATATGGTTTCTTTTGGGAACTCTGATGTCTTTGAAATTGAGGCCACTATTTAATATATAGTCACAAACAATAAGTCCTTGAAACTCAGTCATGAAAATTACTCTGTATATTTCTTTTTTAGCAAGCACTGAAGTGAATTTTCATAGTTTTCTAATTGTTTGACCTGTGTGTGAGTGAGTATGTGCGTGTGCACTCATTTTTCATTTACTTAATAATTCAGAAAATAGTCTATAATTAGATGCTTATTTTACAGTCACAATGCTTGTGTGTAAATCGAGTATGCTCAATGCAACTGTACAAGGTGTATAAATTTTACATCTACTGATCTCGTGAGAATAACTTGAAATGGAAGAATGTGAGAGGAGTATATTATATAATTTGTTATTTATCTTCAATCCTTTTATTTCCTCCTTCTATCTTCAGCCAGAATTAGAAAATAAAACCTTGTTTGATGTCAAAAAATTCTAATAACTATGTAAAAAAGTCAGTGGTATTTTTAAAAGCATTATCTGTAAATTCACATTCCCACCAATGACAACATATCTTGGAATCTAACAAAATACAACATCAAATTTAGTCTTCAATATGTTTAAAATATCAAATATTTCACAATAATTAGATGACATTTGTCATTAAAATGGTATAATTGTATGATCACACTCCTGCTATCTGCATAGATACAGTATTTTTTATGAGAGTTGAATTGTAATAGTTCTAGAACAAGTACAATAGCAACAGCTGCACCCATGTAAAGAGAACATGATGCATGAAGTTTATAATTGTGTGTGTAAATTGTATTTCCACAACAATATTATAACCAATATGACTACTTAATTTTGAACCATCAGTATATATAGAAATGTAGAAACAATACTAATAATAATTGAATGAGTATATCTGTTGTAAGATAAGAGACGATGTGGCTGATTTACTGAATCCAATACATGGATTGATTATTTTTGTCAATAGAGATGTTCTAAGAAGGAAAATTCAGAGCATCTTTAATTTGAATTTATATATCAGGAAACTCAAATGAAGACAGAAATGAGCTTGTACGCTCATAAAATATTATTATATAAAAAGGTTGGGGATTACATATCATCTTAAGAGAAAAGCTGACAATCCTAGACCTCAAAAAGTATTGTCATGCAGATAATATTTTAAAATAATTTGTAAACAATTGCATATATATATATATATATATATATATATATATATATATATATATATATATATATATATATATATATATATATCAGATTGAGATAATTAGTTGCAAATCACATAAAGATTCTGGACAGAAATCTGAAATGCACCAGAACAGATCTGCAAAGCTGAAAGGAGGATCTAATTTACATAATATAGATGATCTGATCGATTCATAAATTGGAGTGCAATGGTCAATTCAATGTAAAATAACCAATTGATAGACACACAATAATGCTTTGTGATCTACACTTTAACATGTAGTATGGAGCATTTTGATAATATTTAGTGATTTTTCAAACTTCTTGTGCAAATCTAAAATATGGGATTCGAAAGTTAATTTTTTTACAAATATTAAGTCAAAAAAGATACCCGATTAATTACAGGAATAACTGAGCCTGATATCATAATTGCTAAATCAAGATGAGGCCGTTTTTCTGCAAAAATGGATGCATTTACTTTTGCAATGTGATAAAGCGCAGTCATTTCCAATGTTTTACCTTTTCTGGAAACTAAATGGTTTTCTGTGATGGGACACCTACGTGAAAAATAGCCCATAACTTCTGTTTTCTGACTCATTGTTGCACCATTGTTTATGACATTTGCGCAGAATTGGGGGAAGCTTAGGAATAATGCTTTTTGCGGCATTTGGAAGTATATTAGTGACTTATTGTACAACATCATCAAAGACCTCACTTCTAACCATGCTGTCAGTAACCACAGATATATTAAGTGTATATATAGTGTGGCCAATCTACATAATAATAACATTCAGAAGAATGGGAGATTTGTGATCTACTTATACTAGTTTGAGTTATAATTACATGAATGATCACTGTTATATAAATCTCCTTTTCAACACTAAAATTCAGAAAAGGTAGAATTTCTGGAGAGCAAATAGACAAATCTAATGAATGGAAAATTCTTGATGGTTGGTGGGAATATTTCTTTGGCATTTTAGAGACAGATACTGTTATTAGAAATAAACTGTTCAATAATGTGACCATAAAAATTCTTATTACCCGATAAGATGTTAGGACCATTAAAATCATTAAGCAATATATAGAATGCAAGTTGTTGATCCAATAAATTGTTGAAATCAATTTCATGGATAACAGAATGAATGAGAAGTAAGCAAAGCCTACAAATAGTGATGAGATATGTTATATGTATGCATACTGCAGAAGCCTGTAGTAATGTGTTATAAAGAACTGTACAGAACTAGGGAAGTCATGGGATGCAAGAATGTTGACATCTTCAGATATTGTATCATGATTAACATCTTTTCTCACACAGTTATAACTACACAATTTGGAACAACACTGAGACGGCTTCCAGAATGTCTCTTGAATAACAAAACATATTGGATTATTTTTTAATTTTGGTGGGCATTGGGTTACTAACCCTTCATTGAAACAAGACTGGAAACTGCTACTCATTTATCATTACCTGGTAATCACTTGCCAACCAAGTCATGGAGGCTAGTAATATTACCAATGCCATACCCGCAAAAACCCGCTTAAAGTGTAGGCTACATTCATACATCATCTTAGAAGAATACACATTGAAACAGAGAGAAAGAAACATACATGCCTGGACCAGGATTCGAACCATCATCAATAGCTTAGGAATCAAGAAAGTTAACTACTCAGCCATTGGTCAGACATTGAATTATATAACTCAATAATTGTTTTCATATCTTCTATATGAGAGTTAAAACCTTGACAGTTCTAAAAAAATGAAGGATACTATTAAGTCAAATAGAGAGAATGTTTTGGTTATGGAACATGCCATCTAAGATTCAGATGAATTTTCACTTTGGAGTGTTTCATCATGTGTAAGATCTATCTTCATTGCACTTGTTTTAAAATTAGGAAGATCACTAGGATATCATGAGATTGTGACACCCATGTTTACTTAAAAGAAACTAGAGCTCTTTTACTTTTAAAAAGTCATTTAAGGGGACCTTCAGTTGGATACTTCAATTTTTCAAACTTTGTGAAATATTTGAGAATTTGATTTTGTGAAAGACTCCTGACATTTCAAACTGTTCTAATACGACACATATTAATTAAATATTATCAAGACTGCTTTCCGTTCTCTTAATGATAAAATATTTCTGATCACATACCATTTGTTACTCCTTAGGGTGGAAAAAAATAGAATACACTCCTTAAAAAAATAAGTTATTTCAGGGTCTAACCACACCACCTATGAAGGAGCCCTACAAGGAGATATAAAATATCTGCACTATTGCAAGCTAAGCCCTATATTCTTTTGATACACTTCTGGGAACTGTAACACTTTTTCCATTTACTTGAAGCAAAAGGTTAAAGTAATGTTGATCTCTGGGAGCCTTAATAACCACAGTCCTCTTTTCCAGAGACATGGATCTCAGTGATTTAGCAATAGCAAATGTGGATGATTTAGTCCCCAGGGAAAACTAACAGTAACAGGACAGAATTAGCAACTCAAATGGAAGCCTGAATCTCTTGCAAGGTAACTACAATGAGAAAGAAAAGGAAGATCACTAGGATATCGTGAGATTGTGACACCCATGTTTACTTAAAGGAAGTTAACCCCCTAAGAAGGGATCAATCAATATCTGCATTGTTACACAGTCACTTCAAAATTATAAATGATCAGTTAAAATTCAATGATGACAATATCAACTTAACCTTATTTATTAGCTAATTAAGTTTCTTCTTCCAATTAAAACACTGTAATTACTAAAGTTTTAAAATAGATACTAACAAATATAGAGAAATAATATAAAAATATATCCCTAAAAATGTATAAGAACAAATTTATCATGAAAAATTATAAATATGTAATACAGGAAAAGTTTATAAATATAATGTTTATAAATAATAAAAAAATTATTAAAGAAATAAAATGTATCATTATAACAACAAATTTTAACAAATGAATTCAATCATATTCAAATTTTCAACACATAATCAAATAAAAAAAATGTAATTTTTATAATTGTTAAACACATGCAGAATAAGTTTCAATTTAAAAAAAAAAATAGAATTTTTTACAATAATAATGAATTTAAATATTAAAATAATATATAATACCAATATATTTTTTGATAAAATTCAATACATTTTAATTAGTATTTCAAATCTACTTTTACAAATTAATATTAGATATCAGAGCATACCTGGACAATAAATGTCAACACAAGCCTCTTGTTCTTCACACACAACATCAGCTAGAGCCATACCAAATGCAGAAAGTATCCCTGCATACCTGGAAACATTTTCATCATTATTTTCATAATATATCTCCATATTATAGTAATAAATAGAAATAAAAAATTAATTATTTAATCATCTTAATCCTATATTGCATAAAGAGATAAATGAATTTAAAACATTATTGAAAATGTGAAAACTTGAAAACAATTTAAGAAGCATCCAAAATAATTTCTATATAAAAACATTTTAAAAATCAAATTGTTACTTGTTTAAATAGTAATTTTAATTATTCTTTATAAGGAGCATACTACTCTAACAGTTCATTATAGGTAAGAATATTTTCTGAAATATTTGGCACAGAATTTTGCAAATAGATTTAACAATTAAGCTCAATTAATCAGAGCTTAAACAAAAAAAAACTAGAACAAAGGATTTGAATAGGTGATTTGTATTTTGAGATTAAGATAAATAGATTTGATTTAATTCTCTCACAAAATTTATACTTTCTACATATTTTCTAATGCACTAGGATTTATAATTTATAAAAGTTTTAAAACCGCTATAAGCATCTAATTTCAAGGTCAGCATCATCAACTACTGAATTGCAAGCTAGAACACCAGCCATTGGGCTATTCAGTTTAAGATATCTTTGGAAAATTTGAAACTAAAAAGTATTATATTTCAATAAGAGCATTAATTGGACTAGGTTAAATATAAGAAAATAAAAATAAAACTTCAATAAAAAAATATTGGCAATGAAATAATTAAAGTCAAATGAAGGTATAAATCCTGACAGAATGGAAATAATTTTAAGCTAAATATTTTTTAGAATTTATTACAAACTGATATTCAATTGTGAAATCTTTTGTAAAATACATTGTAAAAAGAATGTCAATATCTTATAGATGATAATAAATTAAAAACAGCTGGAACAAAATACTTGATATAAAATTTAATTCAGTCAAAAAAAAGTATAAATTGAATAAAAATATTAATTGAGAAGTTACCTACTATATTGAAAATCTCACTATTGACAGTAATTTTAAAGTTAAATTATAATTTCAAAAAGTGACATTTATCAGTAAAATTGCATCGAAAATAATTATAATAAAAATATAAAAAGTTTATGGTTTTGATATAAGAAAAAAGGATATTATGGGGAAAAAATGCATGTACATAAAAATTTATGCAAAGAAATTATCCATATTTTTATGTAACTTGAATGTTTGAGATTTTTTAAATAAATATACTAAGTCCACAGGATGAAATTAAAAAAAAAATTAATAACTCATTAGTTTCAACAGCTTTAAGATTTGTTTAAAACAAAAATTAATTTGCTTATTCGTTAATATAAGATTAATGTGGAAATATTGAAAGATGAAAACTAAAAAGGTTGAATAAAAGAAATTCAATTATGATAATTGAATCTTAAAAATCATTTTAAAAATATAAAAGTGAAAATATTATGAGACATGATTTTTACAAAAATTCATATCCGATATTTAAGAGAAATGTTTAAATGATTCGATGTAAGCTAATTCAAAATATTTATAAAACTGAAAAAAATATTTTCTTTTAAAACCAAAATCAAAATTATGAATTGCATCAAAATGAATCAATAACAAATGAAAAAATTTAGGATAAGCAAAAATCCCTAACTGAAAACTATTAAGATTATAATGGTTTATAACCCAATATAGATTTATCTCATAAATCCCAATATAGATTATATATATATATAAAACTTTATATTACATTTTCTACATGCATATTATCTTATGTTAGCTGTTGTTGTTACTATCTCTATGCCTATGAGTATACTAGACAAGGTCAATGAATCCACTCACTTTCAGAAAATCAAAAACAAGCATTTATAAGTACTCAAGAGACAACCCCAGACACTCGAGTATAAGTACTGATGACGCCAGTTCATTTTGGCATTTAGGACAATTTGGATCTATTTTGAGACCTCTCTTGAAAGTAAACCCCTCCAGGTGGCCGCTGAATAAATGAACACATCTATCGCAACCAAAAGAAAGAGATCTACCAGTACAATCAGTTTGATGCCAGGGATGACTCTGGGGAATGAGTAAAATTTGCCTATCAGCATATCTTCTAATGGAATACAATTCAAGATATGTCAGTGAATTAGTAACTGATAAAGACTATTCAGAACTTTACTTCACCAGAACATTTGTTATTTCATTCCCCCACATGTCAACATGCAAAATAGTTCATTGAAAGTGCTCTTCACAAAGTGACGACACCTGCTTAAGTTTTCTAAGAATTGAGATTCCTACCCTATCACCAGCTCTTCGCCAATTAAAAAGATATTGGATGGTGCTATGACTGTCAGACAAAAACCACACTGCTTTAATAACTGTATAACGCTCAGTCCCTTTTTAATGGCTTTAAGCTCATTCTTGAAAACTGAACTAAAGTTAAGATTTCTTCTCTTTATTTTGACAATTCCATTTGTGGATTTGATAACACCATTACAGGAACGAGAACCATCACTTTTATTCCCATCAATATAAAAAAGATTGACTTCAGTAAGAATTCCATTTATAGTTTCCAGGACAGATTTATGCAACAGAGTAAGAATATCATTTTTCTTGGAGACTTGAGATGAAATTTCCATGTGAAACTCGACTCTAGGGTGTCCCTCAGATGGATCTAAACGGTGTCTCAAGGAATGCTGCTCAACATTACAATGAATTAAATCAACATACTCAATTTGACTAAAAGGGCTGTTTTCCTTAAGTCTTTTTATTATTCCAGTGCTGCAGGAATTCTGAAGTTCTATTTTGGGAGCAGTAACTGAAAAGTTTATTATAATATTTTACAAGGCTTGTACTTCTTCTAAGACTGAGGGGTTGAAGGTCTGTTTCATACAATGCAATTGTTTCATACAAGTGTTGCGTAAGCCAGAAATAATGCAAGAAGCACTAAGTTGGACTCTTTCCATTTTCTGTAGGTTGGTAGAGGAAGCACAACAATAAATGGGGAAACCATATTCCAAAATAGTCTGAATAAGAGCTAGATAGGTAATTCTCAAAAAGCAAGCATCAACTCCATCTTGAGGTATACTTTTAAATGTTTTGACACTTTCTACTCTTAAAAATCTGTGATCCACAAGTTTGTTACTAGTAATTTCTGGATCAAGAATGAAGGCCAAATATTTGTCATACATAAGAGGTAAATTATTCATAAAAGCACTTGGATCATAATTATTAAATGTTAGTAAAATATTTAATTACTTATGTATAAAGATTGTAGAAATACCCAAATTCTTGGCTATTGCACAAGCATGCTGGCTACCAGCACCTCCAAAACAAGCTAAAATATGTTGAGAAGTGTCAAATCCTTTGCCTTGAGTTAATGCTCGAATTGGACGGCACATAGCTTCATTTGCAACTTCTATAAAACCAAGAGCTAATTCTTCAATAGACTGTATTTCTTTTGATTTTCCTTTGCTATGAGTTTGATTGAATGCATTTACCTAGAAAAAAATTCAAAATTTAAAACATTTGATATACTGCTTTTTAAGAAAAAATTATTATGTATTTTAAAGCAAGTCTTATTTTTATTCAAATTGAATAATTATACCTATAAATTTTTATAGTAATAAAGAACTATATTCTTTTTTGGAATTATATATTAATAATATATCTGTTCATATGAATTTTTTTACAAATCTATGCAAAATTGTGTCATGAAAGAATATGTTCATTTCAGACAAGAGTATTTTAAAATCATATAATTAGCTTCCTTATTTCCACTAACTTCTACAAAATACTATGAAAAAAATCAATCTTCAAGGTAATTTTTGGGAGTGATTTTATAGACTCTATTTTATATAAAAATGAAAAAAAATTTACAGTGATAAATTTAGTACAACAAATTAAAATATTTATGTTTTACAATGACAAACTGATTAAACAAATTAAAACATAAAATTATCTGAGTGAAACTTATTTGCAAAAAAATAATAATAATAATAAATGTACCATAATAAATATACTTATTTAAAATAATTAACTTTTACATTAATTTTTTAAATATAATTATTTTTAGTAAATGTTTTATTTTAAGAATTTATATAAATCCCAATAAATTTAAATTTTAAAAATGAAAAGTACCAGTAATATGAGTTTAATATAAGATTAATATGAGTAACATAAGAAATCATATAAATTAACCAAAATTTTGTAAATATTTAAATAAACCACAATAAAAATAAATAACTGATAAAAACATACGATGCTTTTAAATGTAATTTTTACATTTACAGTTGTGATATTTATTAATCATTATCATAAATCATTTGAAATGAATGGGAAAATTTTGATTTCTACATTATTAGTATATGTTACTATTAGAAATTATTAAAAATGTATTTATACATTTTAAGTAAAAATTAAAATGTGTAAAAAAATTAAAACTATTAAATGAAATAAAACAAACTATTGAATGTTAAATTATTAATAGTAAATTAATTTAAACTTTTTTACATACCACTTTGCTCGCTTTTTTTCATACACTTTAAAAATAGAAATATAAAATTAAATCACGAGTGCATAAGATTCTGCATTAAGTCTTTAACAAAATACTGCAAAAAAATGGTCAAAGAAAGCTCTTTTGGCTTGGTATAATCATTTTTGTAAAATATGCTATGCTAAAGGAAACTACATTGAAAAATTACATGTAAATAACATAATTTTATAAGAATTTATGATGCTTAGAAATCAAATACATTTTTTAATTAACTTGTATTTTATGAATTTTGTTGTAGATATTTTAAAGCATCTGTTTTGAGTAAATGAGAAAAAGTAAAGTGAAACTGAAAAAAAAATTGATTTGAATTATAACAAATTATGTGAATTGTAAAAAACATTTCACTTACATTTTGCAAATAACAGAAAGAAATACTCTCATTGGTGAATACTTTTATCAAATTATTGACAGACTAGTTAAAATCATTTCTTTGTTTAATGTGATATACTCATATTTCCTTATTTTCAGATGATTAAAGCAATTAAATAGTTTTATTCCATATATAAATTGCCACATACAATGATAATGTGTGTATGACTATACTCAATTATATTTTACAATGCAAATATAAAACCATACACATGTAAATGGTTTAAATGTTAAACCTCAGCAGCCAATTCTTCAAAGGCTTTAACTGTCCCTTCTTTATCTAGAGGTAAATCTTCTGTTGCACCAAATATTTTGGGGAAATAGTCTGGTTGCAATCTACCCAGACAAAGGTTGGCATCAGTAACAGTCAAAGGACCTCCTATAAAAATAACACATATGTATAGTATTTATTTCATTTCAAAAATATTTCAAGTATATATTCAAAAAAACAAATAAAACTATTTAGCTTGAAATATATTAAAAATAATTTTACTAAATTTTTTTAGTGATTATTTAATTTGTAGCATCATTATGCTATAAATGAACAAATACATACACCTGATTATATTTTCCCTCAATTTATAAATATATGAATTTTTTCACACATAACAAACATTATTTTTAACATAGATAATACCTAATAATATTTTAAATATGATATATTAACAAACTTTATTAATAAAAATTTTTTCATCCCTTCAGTTAGTCAATAAGATTAAATACCAAGCATACTTGAGAACTAAACACAGGGGATTTTCAATTAGGCTGACAACCAAACCAGAACTTATGATTTGCACCCCAGTGTCCTTGGTCACGAAAATAGATATAGGTACTGTAAAGACTTGTCCTACATAAGGCACGTCATGCCATGTCCTTATTTTAGCTATTTTAATTTAATTTATGAATATTTAGCAAACAAACAATTTTGAAAAACAATTATTTCTTTCAACAAAAAATACATTTTATATAAATTGTGATTTTATTAATATCCAAGAACAAAAATTTTTACTTATAAATTTTTTATATGCTTTTATCAATATTATCATTCATACTTTACAAAATAGCATCAATTTAAAATTGTAATTCATGAAAGAATACATGAACCTACCATGAGAACATTCAGGTCAAAACATATGAAAATCATCAAAAGCATTTTAATAAAAGAATGCATTTTAAAAACCATTAATATTCCATTCAAAACTTTTAATATTTAAGTTAAAAATAGTCTGTTAATTATAAAGGTATTTCTAAAGATTTTACTAAAATATATGATTTAATAAAAGGAACAACTATTTGCTAAAAATTTTTAAACAATCAATTATTTTTCTAAAATGGAATATCCTTAATATTTGTCAATTTAATTGGATAATTTGAGCTTTATTTCAACTACAATATGTCAACTTTCCACCATATTAAATGGTTATAACTTTTGAATAACAATGCCCTGTGTTTCTAATGCATTTTTGTAAAATATAAACAATTTAAATGTGTTCATTTTAGATCTTCTATTGCTACAAATATTTTAAGTCAGAAAAAAGTATATTAGTCTCTAAACTATGTTTTTATTTCAAGTGTAGTTAAAAGCAAAGAACACACAATTGGAAAATTTAACAAAAATGGTATAATCTTAACCCCATATTATATTTCTAAACTGAAAATAAAATACTGAAATTTAATTGCCGCAAAACTTGTATTCTTACCTTTCCTATAGCAAACAGGACCTGGATGAGCTCCAGCTGATTCAGGTCCCACAACAAGAAGACCACTGCGGAAAAAAAGTCTTGAGCCACCACCTGCAGCAACTGTATTGATATCAAGCTGTAAATATCCAATAAATTTAATATCATAACAAAACTATTTCAATGTTAACAAAAATATGTAATGTTTCTTTGAATTATTTTAATTGTTATTAAGTTTTATATATTTTATTTTGTAGTTTTAAAATTTTAAATCAAACTAATATTTGACATAAAAACACAAGTATGTATAACAAATTTATTTTACATTTTTGTAATAGATTCAAAATTTTAAATTGCTTAAAAATTAGGAAATAAGAAAGGCAAATATTATAAATACTTCAAAGAAATTTTCCTAACATTAATTTTAAAAAAAATTTTTAAACTGATTCTTAAGAAAACAAATGCACCTTTATTTTAACTATCAATACTTGTTAATATTTCAATAAATTAAAAGAATAACCATATAAATATTTTATAAGTTTGGTAGTTGAAACTATTAGATATATACTCTACTGAATATCACTCAGATACCCTTAAGATTATTTTAACACTACTTATATATTTTCACATTTGTTTTCAAAGAAATGGGAATGGCTATCTTAAAAATTAGTACTACATATTGGTATACATAAGAATTCAATTATATACTTGAAGTATTGATGCAATTCACATAATTCATTAAATAAATTCTAAAAAAATAATCAATTTTTAAAACTTGCAAAATCAGCAAAGGAGAAAAGAAGCTAAAAAATTATCATAAAAAGTATATAACTTTCATTAAAATAAGAAAAATTTCACTTTTTCTTATGTTTTTCATAAAATATATTTCAAGAATAAGATGTGAAAATTAAATTTTATAGCAAAATTTCAACAAAATTGGAAATGCTATATTCTACTTTTCCTTAATAAATTCATTTTTAGTGGAGCAAATTATACTTATAAAATGAATTTGCCTCAAAATTAGCCTTTAAATAATAGTAGGCTTCTTAAACTATCTATAACCTTTTTCTATAGTTAGATTCTAAATTAAAAAATAAAATCACCTGTGGGGATTGTACATTAACGCCAGCAACAACTGTATCATATACGTGATCATAATAGCCATCATATCTACTTACATCAGTAGAAGTTCCTAGAGACACAAAATTAATGTTTAAACATTCCTTTATAAACATTTTAAAAGCATGTAAATAATAAATATTTAATGCACATTTAAAAATTTGATTAGTTTGAAATAAAGCAATGTATCCAATTAAGGCAAAATAAAAGTATTTAATATAAAAACAATTTTATAATTATTTATTTAAATATTCCTACTATTATTGAACAAATTATAAATTTATTACTTCAGTAAAATTAAATAGATTACTTATAAAAATTACTCTTTTATTATAATTAAAAGAGAGATTAGAATTTTACAAAAGATACTTTTAAATTTTTGTCTTCATATATCTTAGTTTTTGTAAAATGATAAGCATAATTGAAAAATAGATACTTAAAATATATAACTTCTCTATTAAAAAATTTTTATAAAGTACTGAAATTTTGTTATACAAATCAACAAAATTAAATATTGAAATGCCACGAATCTTGATTGGATTGCATTTTTAATTCTCATATACTCCTGCACATTTTTAAAGGGGTATATTTATTTTAAATAATTCTTTATTTATTCTTATTAACATAAATTGATTGCTCGATGGTTACAGATAAAATTAAAAGTAGGTTAAAACTGATATGAAAAAATTTATTCAATTTAGGTAAAAATCACAAAAAAAAATTTTTTTTAAACAGATAGACAGTATGAAGTGCTTTTCTTTCTCCTTTTAAAACACTTCATATACAAACAATATGTATCTTATAATTGCTAACTAATCAATATATAGTAGCAAGATTCTACTACTTCAAAACAAAATTACAAGATTTCATTATTAAATGAAAGGCAATACCTGTATGGCCAAACCATTCTTGTTGGTAACTAAGCATCTTTATCTTTCAAAGCTTTCCCAACATAATGTTATCTAAGTCTAGTTTATATCAAGTGTGAAGAATAAAAATTAATGTTATAATTCTTTTACATTCATTTCCTTAAAAATTTTAAAAATAAAGTGAAAAATTCTAAAATTGCTAAAATTTCCTAAAGGAAAAGAAATATCTAATGAAGAAATTAAATACTTCTAGATATCATTTTCAACTTTCCAGGTGAAGTCAACGCAAGATTCCAGAAGTAACATAAGGTTGATTGAAGCAACTGAATTATTATTTAAATCAAACATAAATTTTTAACTTAACAATATTAAAAGGAAAAATCTATTGGAGAACAAAGTACAATTTAAGAAACTCAAAGAGTTAATATTATTCAATTAAAGAAATTAATATTAAACTTGCAAAATTAGTTATAACATACATCAAAGCCAATGTAACTATAAAAACAAATTTTTTTACAAAGCACTTGAAGAATAATTTCTAAATTAATGAAAATTTTTATAAGCATTATTATCTTTAGATATGCTAATTTAAATATTTGTATATTAAAGTTAACGCAAAAAGTTGTGCGATTGTTACACATGATTTAAAAATAAAAAAGTTCAAATAAAACAAATTATATTTGTATCAAGGCAACAGGAAAAAAAAAGATAACTTAAAATAGTAATTGCAATAGTCATTTATTCTCCAATACAATGCTTGTTAAATACAATTTTATTGGACATGATATACATAATATTTTAATTAAAACTAATTCTACAATTGAGAAAAGAAAGTTTACAATGAAACTGTAAATATTAAAAAGTATTATTCATTTTAGAATTAATTCAATAGAAATTGGATTTCAGTTTACGATATTACTTTCTATAGAAACTCCATAAAAAAATTATGCACATAAAATTTTTTTAATATATATTGTTTTTACCTCCCATGTCAAATCCAATTACAGGTTGCGGTGAATTTTTATTATAAGTAGTTCTACTATAACCAACCACACCTCCAGCAGGTCCAGATAAAATTGCTCTTGAGCCACAAAACCTTAAAATAAATTAATTAAAGTTACATAAATTTATTTAATATATGCTGATATAATTGAAAATTATGAAAACACTTAGAAATGTGAATGAAAATTGTGAATGAACTACTTATCAATGATGCAGAAGAATAATTATTAATGTTTTTGTCTGATACCTAATTCTATTATGATCCATTAGTAACAAAATAATGGATGATATGGAATATCAGTCCTTGTATTTAAAAAAGAACACTTTTTTAAGTACATCTAGTGGGATCATCTGTAGCTATAACCAACAGTCATTAAAATATATTACCGAAAGTTATGCCTCAAAGGAAGATACAAAAAAAAAGATGCTTTAATAACACTAATAAACAAAATGCAAATCTTAGTGACAAAAACTATCGAATTTTGAAGATGGTGAGGTGCAAAAAATGTATACAAATATAATGAAAAAAGAGCAAGAACTATGCAACAGCAGAACTCCATATGCATCAGCAGTTTTTATACCAACAATTAAAAAATACAAATGAAAAGAAACTAACTATTGACCGATATATTATACATTACAAAATTATTATTTAAAAAAAATATGAAATGTTACTTCAAATAATTTTATGACCCTCTCCCAAATAGACATCAAACGATAGATGGAAAAAAGGTAATATATACTATAACTTTTGATGCTGCTTTATATAAGACCTTTATTTACTGAGAGAATACATTCACAAATACCTCACTCAAACTGTTTTCTTTCAATATGAATTGTAGAGAAATTTCTATCAAAATCTGAGAAATCTTATTATTTGAAGTTTCTATTTTCTCAAGGAGAAAATAACAAAAAGATTATGAGGTTTGTAATCATATAAATCCTTAATGCACAAATTGGATTCTTGTTTTTGCAAGGTGCTTAAAAACAATAGCACTGTAATTTTTAATTATATTTTGAGCGCTAAAAACTAGCTCAATTAGAAATTACAATTTAAACAGGAATAAAGATACACTTCCAAGGGGGTAGGAATTGAACTCTTAAACCAAAACACTGATCATTGATTTAACTTAGAAAGAATAAACTTTTATTATATTTAGTTAGATCAGTTTAGAAATCTGAACAATACAAAATCATAAATTCGTTCAAGTTTTATTCAATGACACAAAATTCTCCTAATTTCCTCTAAACAATATATATATATAAATGAATTTTAATTTGTTAAAAAAAATTCTTGTTTATCTATAACATTTTTCAATCTTTTAAATAAATACTTATAATATCATGATATTCAAAAACAAATAAATTTAAAATTAGTAAATCAAATCCAAATAAGAATAAGTAAAAGTGATAATCATATATTCAAATGAAATATCGACACATGAAAAATATTTCATTTGAATAGAAGAAAAGCAAACATTTTAAGAAAACATAAAAAGTTCAATCAGTTAAAACATTATAATAAATTGATGAAGACTGTAAGAATATATTCTTCAATTTCATAATAAAAACAAATCAAAACAAGAACAAATATAAAAAAAAACTCTCATTTATGTAAGTAATGATAATAATTACATGTTCATAGGTGTCAAGCCTCCATCTGATTGCATGAAAAGAACATTCACATTCTAAAAATGGATAAAAAATAATTTTAAAAAATAACTATGCAAAAAATGTTTAAGAGCAAAGAAATTTTTATTTATTAAAAGATAAAATAACTCACTTCTAGATTATTTTCAAAACCTGAAGAAAAGTTACTGACATATCTTTTTATACAAGGTGTTAAATATGCGTCAACACAAGCTGAAAAATAAAATTGTAAAAACAAATATTTGAATTTATTCAATAATAATTTAAAAAAAAATCAAAATTTAATAATAAGCACAGAAAAAATGATACCTGTATGTCCTCTTGATACAATGCGAACCATAGGCATGACTTCAGAGGACAGTGATATATGTTCAAAACCCATTTCTTTTGCAATTTTACCAACATATGATTCATGATCTGGAAACCTGATTATAATAAAAACTTCATGTATAAACTAACTGTTAAAAAATGAAAATTTTCCTTCAAAATGATTAGATAAAACTTACAAGTATGAATGCATCAGAACAACTGCTAAACTTTTAATGCCTTTAGCCAATACAGTATTCAAGTCATTTCTCAGTTTTTCTTCATTCAAAGAAGTCCATACTTTAACCTTAATAAAAACACTTATCACATTCATATACACAAACATAATTACCTTTAAAAATAAATTTCTAAAATTTGTCTAGCAACATATTATAAAAATTACTTAAATTAATGTATTGAAAAACCTTAATATTATTTAAAGTAATGTAATATAAAAAAAAATTATCAGAATTTAATTTAGTAAAGCACCAAATATTTTTCAATCAGTATATAATTATCTTTTGCAGCAAATATAAGAAATGAGCAAATATATTTAAACCTTGCAGTGAATCATGATACATGTAAAATGTTGGTCCATATAGCATGTTGGTCCATATAAATTTAACAGAGATTTTATTGTTTTCAATCAAATACACTGACAAAGAAATAGCATTTCAGCAGCATAGCATCTATATTACTATATTAAACTGGTAATATGTTAATGCAGAACACTATGTTTTAAGTATATATATCAATTACTATTAACTGTGAAAAAAGTCTACCTTTGAAACATTTATCAATAATAATAAAACCAGACAACCTGAGACACCTATATAAAGACTTTAACTTAAACTTTTAAATGTAACTTACATTTTCTCCAGTAGTACCTATTAAAATTGGCCCAGGCTTTTTAAGTTCACAATAATTCTTTTCTAAAATAATTCTTTCTTCAACTTCAATTATTTCTTCATATAAATCTTCAGGACAATCAATCTCCTAACAAAATTACATACAGAAAAATGAAACAGAAATATAAAACATATAAAAATGTCACTATTTTCAAACTATTTATTTCTATTTTTACACTTATAATTTTAATTAATTCAGAAATTATTCATAAAAATACAGGTTTTAATTCTTTTAAAATCTAAATTAGCTGTTATAATAAATGAAATACAATAAAGGATTAAACTATTTAATTTAATTGTATATTTTAATAAGCAATATAACACAAAATATTTTTAATAGTTTTTTTCAATTCTTTTCATATTAAAATCCCAAAGTTAATGTTTCACTTCTGAATAATTAGCTTTTATGTCCCAATGATTACATTAAATTTTACAAGTACCAAACTAAATATTTTTGGTCGAGATTGATTTCCAATATGAAGGGCATCCTTAAAACCAGATGTTATAGCCAGTGCAATACGCTCTCCTTTTCTTTCTAAAAGGGCATTTGTAGCAACAGTAGTTCCCATTCGAATCCAATTTATTTTACTAGTATCCAGAATATCATCAGCATTGTATTTATTTCCAGTCACCTGAAAGATCACATAAAAAAAACAGTAAACTTTACAGGACAAAATATCATTTTATTCAGCAAAAAATTTCAAAGAAAAGCTCACAAATATATTTAATTATTATTAATATTCAGAATCAATCAAAATATTTATAAAATTTAAAGATTTTTTATTGGAATACTAAACACATTTTCTAATGAAAGAAGTATTATCTATCAAAACTTAAATAAATGTTGATTTTTTTTTTTTTTTTAAATAAAAGTTTATCTTTAAAAGCACTAGAAATCAAAATAAAATTAACATTGTTTGCATAACATAGATGACAATTAACAGAAAAGTATATATATACTTTTCTGTTAATAACCATTTATGTTAATTTGCAAAATTTAACATCAAATTGTTAAAAGTGAGATTGTATACTACAATATAATTTGTTATATACAATCTCACTTTGCAGTTAAATTAACATTTAGATAGTTTGATTTTGATATGTGTGAAATTTACTCAGTCAACAATGCATATTTTTTTAATTACTAAGGCACCCATATTTATTATTAGTTAACTCTGAAAAGAGCTGGTGTATCAAAACTAGAAGTTCAGAAGATTTCTAAAGAATTTTAATATTATAATAGCAGAACTCTTTTACTTAATAAAGTAATATGTCTATTATTTAATAATAAATCTTCCTTTTATGTTTACCATTTATCATCAAAATTTAAGTTTTAAATGTTCAGTGATTAAAAAGATTTTAAATCAAGCTGATAAAAATATTTGGCATAGCAAAATTACTATAAATTAAAAACAAATGCAATACAATGGTAAGTTAAACAGTAAATATAAGAAAATTAATCTTTTAAAATCGACTTTATAATTTACTTTGACTTATATACATAATATATCTGCATATTTATTTAGCAGAAACAAGATATATTTTTACTGTTAAATTCTTCTTTCTAAGCACTATATTTTGCTATAAGGTAAGAATATCTCATTAAGTTCTCACTATTTAATTTTGTGTTCAGTTTTTGTTGCAAATCTTCTAAATGTCATCTAGCCATTAATTATGTGGTCTTGACTTCTATCATTTTTATACTGTTCTCATGAAAACAATATTCTTTGTTAGAAATAAATGCAATTTTAACCAAATATAAATGACCCAATCATTTAATACAAGATGTTTAAGACTATTTTTACAACGTTCATGACTGTACACATTTTTCTAAACATCATTTTGTTTTATAAACCCAATTATTCTTCTCAGGATATTTTTTCAAGATCAACAATCTCTTACTATATAAAGAATCTAGCATTTAATTTTGTAAGAACTAAAAGGCCTTATCAAACTCCAGTATAAATTTATACCTACACAAATGATTATTGATGCAATTACTAAACAGTTTCCAACAGAAATAAACATTGGCATTTAAATATATTTTCTCAATCAGAGATAATTATTTAATTTATAAAATGTAAATAAAATGTTTGTATTATTTTTCAGTAGTTTCTAAAAATGTAACTCTTTAAAATAATACATGATGTAAATAGTATAATTGCAACAGCAATTTACAATTTTTTTTTCCATTACAGCAATTATCGACAAAGTATAATGGAAAAGTACCTCATTTTGTTATGACCATTTTAAGACATTACTTTTAATCTATGTCTTCAATATCATCCATTTTTAATAATATAAATTTCTTGTAACTTAGATTTTAATTGTTTTTGATAGCATTTTAAACTTATTATTACATATAATTAAAAATTTAAGATCAGAAATCACTGTCAAAAATTTACAAATATAACATCCCCTTATTTTAATATATTTACTAAATTGTATGTAGCATAAATAAATTATTTTTTATTTTAAATACAACTTTCACCCAATAAAATATTATATTAAAATAATTAAATACACATTTATAAATTAAATATTCAAAATAAATTTTAAAAAATAGCACAAAAATTAAAGAAGATACTGATTAGTACAATCATGGCTGTAAGGTGATGTAAATGTAGTTATGATATTGCATATAATGAATGTTATTAAAAACTTACAAGATAAGTACAGATTTTCTTTCAAAATCTTTCAATGTAAGGAAAATTTGTGATTATCAGTTTAATAAAAAATTTTACTCATATTTTTATCACTATTTGACTTTTTCGGTATTTTAATATGGCTATTATCATGTTTAAGTACATTGTTAGATTTTTAGTGCAGTATAAATATTATTTTCAGCTTCTAAAAAGAAATTATTTAAAAATTTTATTTATATAATTGATTTGATATTATTTATATAATCAGACATTTAATTATATAATAATTAATAATATAAAAATCAATTATAAATTGATTTTTATATTATTAATTATTATATAATTAATTGTCTGATTTAATATGCAGCTCAACATTTTAAAATGTATTATAAAAATGCACACACTGTATATTCTTTGGTTTTGAACTTTAATTTTTTTATTGTCATCAAAATAAATTATAAATGAATAAAAAATATCATTGGATATTAGGACTGGGGGAGGTTATTTATTAATTCTAATTTTCATCCAAAAAATATGCATTGTAAAGGATTAAAAATTAGATAATGTTTTCAATTGATTTTAACTTATAGTTTACTAAACTATTTGATATATTAGAAAAACTAATTGAAAAATATTTAAAGCCTCAAATTTAAGATCAACCAGTTATATAAAAACTTAAAATAAAAAAATGATATAAAGCAACGAATATTATTTGAAATCTAAAGTAAATAATAAGTTCAGATCAATATTGTTTACATTTATTTGAAAATTTAAGTAGATACATATGTTATACGTAAATATGTTCAAGAAATATGCATAAAATATTTCTTTTCAATATTTTGCCTCTTTTTAATTACTAGTAAACATAAAATGCTTATTTAACATGCAATGTTTATTAATAAGTCTTAACAAATATGTTTGATACATGTAAAATTGAAAAATTTTAAAAAATACATATCGCACAAAATTAGAAAAGGCAAAAAAATTTTCATTAAAATTAAGCCAATAACACACTGATGATTAATATCAACATTCATAATGTAAAATGTAATACAAAAAAAAATACATAATGCAAGCAAATGTTTAAAATAATAAAATTTTAAAAAAAAAAGGATGCAAGTGCAAATTTATGATTTTTCAAAAGTTTCATTTTCACTGCCTTAATGTGAAATTCAATTGTTCTGCTTTTGTTTCATATAAGAATATATTATTTGAAAATGTGATGTAACCATGACAATGTGATTTACCAGAATTTATGATTTGAAATGTTGTTATAAGACTTGAATCTGGGCCATCACAAAGAGAAGTTCACACTGTCAGGATGGCACTAAAGTTATTTCAATGGTGTGAAATCAATTCCAAAATATCAGAATGTTAGATTTAGACAAGGAAAAAGTCACTTATGTGTTACCAAAGAAATTGATTAGAAATATATTATATTTTAAGTTTAGTTTGTTAAGAAGAAAAACAAAAATATTAATCATCTGTATTGATAACACAACAAAATGGTATATTTGGAGATGAACAAACCATGTAAAGCAGCCAATATACTTCCTTAACCTAAGTTTGGTTGTGATTTGAAACACACTCCATTGATATACAACAATAAGATCATGAATTCTTTTTACAATTTAAGAATGGAAAATTCCTGTTTTTTCATGTGTAAATTATTATTTCATGATATCTAGTTGATAATCTTATTACATTCATGCAAAACAGATGTACAGTAATCGAACAGGATCAAACAAACCTTAATCACTGTTCTAAATACCCTGACTCATTTCCCAGCATCAAGTATTGATTTATTTACAAATGATTAAACTGCTGTCGTGAAATATTTTTTCATTTTCTTTCAAGTTTTCAGATAATTGAAAAGCTTGATAGAAAATGAAAGATTTTATGCATTTTTTGCAACTTTTCTTCTATGTTACATTTTATTACAAGTGTAATCTCCATTTTATGGCAAAACTTGACTGTCAACACATCTCTTTTCTTCCTTTCTTTACTTTATCCTATAATTTTGTCATCAATTAAGCAATCTACTTAAAACAAAAGAGATTTTAAGTGCATACTAAGAAATATAGTTAACCTGACTTTAAATTATCAGAATTTCAACTGAATAAATTATTGATTTTTATTATTAATTTTCAATTTTAATAAAAAGAATTTTGAATGCATTATTTTTTTAAATAGCATATGTATTTAATTTTAATATGGTTATGAAGATTGGAATGTTTATAGCTTATGCATTTTCTACGTTTCTTCATTTTAATTTTTTTAAATGTAGGAAACGACCCAGATAACACAATCTTATTAAAAGACCGATATTAATGATTTAATAAAATAGAACAATTAGCTTCATATAACAAGGAATGAAGGGATTACATGTAAGTTAAACCTGTAAGTACAAAATATTTTTTTAATATTTTGAAAGTAACTATCTTAAAATTAAGCGCATCTATAAATATTTACTTCTTGAAGTATTCGACGAATGCCTTCTCGTGGAGCATCTTTATAATTAGCTGGGTCATCAGACAGTAATTTTAAAACTTTTATTTTATTACCAGGACAAACTGCGAAAACATCTGTAAACGTGCCACCGCGATCAATAGCAAAACAAAACTTATCATCCATAGTGAAACTCAATTTTTTTCAAGTTCCAGAAAAATAAAGATATTACTTAGTTTTTAATTAGTTTTATTACTCTATTACTTGTATCATCAGTAATATTAAAAAGTGTGATCAAAATTAAGGTAGATATTTATGAACCAGTCACCCTATATAAACACCGTAACAGCTGATACAAATTGTTATCGTAAACATTGACGTAATCATTCACATGGTAAATAGTGAATTTAACAGTTAATTTTAAGAAAGTTTCATTAAAAATATCCTAAAGTTGTCTTTTCCCTACAAAAATTTGGTATTTTAAAATGAATTCTAGCTAGATAGTTCTAAAACTATTTTCCATTCATATTTTAGCTCTTGATTTGAGAGAAATTTAAATCTTTATATAGTTTTGTAAAATATTGTTTTTTAAATAAACTGCAACTGCTTATTAATTACTCATGGCGCGTATTATCAACTAATAATTGTATTAGTTTTGTTATTTAATTTTGTATGTCACGCGACATCAACATTTAATTTTGTATTGTTTTCTGTAAACACACATGAAGACTTAAAAGAAATTAATTCCTATATTCGTATTTATTAGTTCTTTAACTTTAATTGAGGAAATTGTAGAAAAATATTAGATTTCGAAATTCATTTCTTTTTTGCTAACAGAATAAAAAATATTAAATATATGAAATTAAATCAAGTCGAATAGATTTGATTTTAAATTAAGATGAGTATACTGCTAAATGAAGAAAGCAAACTAAAATCCCTTAAAACAAAAATTAAAACATGGGAATCGGAATTTCTTAAAATTAATTTTAAAAAGCCTACTAAAGTAAGTTGTGATTTTATTCATTGTCATTATTTTGATACTTACAATACATAATTATGAATTAAGTTTTCATTCTATTTTCAATTTTATCTGTCTAGGAAGATATCAATAACGCACCTGTAGATATAAAAGGTGAGACTTATTATTTGTCTTGATTAAAATTAGTAAAAACCAATCTTTGTTTTAACATAAATCCATATTTTGCTATTAAATACTTCTATCTATGTGGCAAAAAAAGAAGGATCTATTTTCGTTATTTTTTGCATCAACTACACCTGCATGATAAAAAAAAAATAAATGAATAAGAGCTATGCTTAATTCTGCAAATTGTGAGATCTTTTTGAATAATTTGAAAAATAGACACTTCAATATTTGAAGTAATTGATTGTCATTTAGATCTAAATTTTATTGTGATGATGCTGTTACTTACTTTATAAAAATAAACTGTCACTTTAGATTTCTGATTATTTATTAGTTCATGTATTTTTAAATTCTTATAATACCTATAGTAGCATAGGAAATATCTCTAAAAAATAGCTTACTCTAAAGTATAATTCACTCTTAATTAAGTAGTATTATATAATTAAATTTATATTATTTTATTTTAAATCCTCAATATAGGTATTATATTTAAAAATGTGTATGTAAGTTGTTAAAGGAACTCATCTCTTTATTTACATCATTTGACAATATTGATATTCAGAAATAATTACAAATTTAGTGTAGTAATAATGAATACATTTTGATTTAATTTACAGAAAAAACAAACCTCTATATATTTTGTTTTTATTGAATCACAAACTATTTAATAAAAACTTAATAAAATAGGTTTTTTTCTGTTTTCTGACAAAGTTATTTTCTATCAACTTGGTACTCATTCTCACATTTCACTTTTTTTAATGCCAAGATGGTCCGGAGAGTTTATGGGTTAGTTTTCATCTGAACATATTAGCTGTGCACTTCTGAAATAAAAGGATGGAGTGATTATTGCATGTAATAGGTTGACACATTTGGTCTTTATTTTTACTTCAATGACAAATTAACATTTTAATACAGTCATTCACCAAATTATGTACTATTCTTTTGAAGGCAGTCCAGAACCATTTTTCAGCAGAGTAACATTAAGTTATATGTTCCTTATATTGAAAATTTTCAACATGGAATTAAAAGTCCTGATCTGACATAATGATTTATTCTATCTTGAATGTGCTCATTTACGTCTTTCGTCAGCAACTGGAAAGATAGGTGCTAGTTACTAATTTTTTTTGTTGCTTAGCAAAAATTTCTTGCTTCATAAAAAAAATTTCTCAAACAATTGTAAATTTTGTTTGGTTATTTCATTGTGATAATTTTTTATGTACAAATATTAATTTAACCTATTTTAATTTAAACAGCTATCAAAATGCATAAACAGTTTTCTTTTAATTATTCTTCAAACTAAATATCCAAATTGATCTTGAGTATTTTCTAATTTTGATCATTTCCATCTAAAAACCAAGTTTCCCAGTTATAAAAAACTTACATACATTGAATCTTTACATCTTGGTATTATAATTTTTATCTTGATAAGTGCTTATATGTTATGAAATCTTTTGTTTTTATCTAATGAATTCTTTATTTTGTTCCTTTTAGAATCATATCGAAATTATTGGAGATTAAAAAAGAAATTAGAAAATAGTAACACAAATATTAAAATGGTATTAAATTTACTATTTTGACATTAATATTTTATTATAACAATATTGACTAATGTAAATTTAGATTTCTTTTACTAGAACAAGCTCTTTCAAAATAAAAATATATGATACAAATTAATATAGCAGCATCATTTTTAAATGATTATGAAAAAATATTAAAGTAAATAATATATAGCAGGGAAATATTAAGACATATAATATAAATGTAACAATATTTTTATCCCTGAGATATCACTTTTTATTTATATTTCTATATTGCATTTTAAACTATTCTTAATACATTTAGGAGTAAAAATTATATAACTATTTTTTTATATATATATATTACTTTTTCAATATATTTTAACTACTTTTGCTTGTGCCAAATACAATTATTTATTTTTCCTATCTGAAAAATTGAGTATATATATGAAGATACTTATTTATAAACATTTATAAATAATTTTGAATGTAATTCATTTAAACTATTTGTAAATTTATTATTGTTTATTATTTGTTTTATAGGATGATGTATGGAGTGAAAAATTGAATAAATCAAATTTAACTGGACCAAATGGAAAAGCAGATATGTCAGTTGTAAAGAATATATGCAGTAAAATAAAATTGAAATCAAGTGTAACTGTCAGTAAGGTAAAATTATTCACTTTTTATTAAATATTTCAAAATAAATGCAATACCTAACAATAGTTTCTTTGAAATAAAGTTTCCTCTAACCAAATGTTTCATTTAAAATTAAATAGTGATTTTTAGTATGAAATTTTTTTGTATTAAACAGATCAGAAAGGGAACATGTATTTGAATCAACTAATTTCTGCATTGCTATATCATTTTATTGAATGAAAGAAATAAAAAGTAAATTGCTTATAAAACTTGTGATTGTATTCAAGTATTGTATGAATTTCTTTTGAAATTTACCATATAGCAATTGTGAAAATTACTATGAAATTGATTTATAGATCTATACAATATAAATTTTTTTTAACTAACAATAAATGTTTAAAAAAGACTTTATTCATTGCATCCAATGTTTTCTTAAGATTGCTATTGCTTTGTTCATATGAAGTATAAAAAATACTATAATTTGTTTCTCCTCTACTATTTTATTAATATTTTGAATATTTTTACTAATATTAAAATAAATATTCTTATTTTAGATTTTTAAAAAAAATTATATATATGGTACAATTCTTACTTTTTTTTTTTTTTTTTTAACATGTTTATATCATACAAAGAATTTAATATAACTCATTATATATGTACATTTATTTTGTATATATTTTTATATTCATAATTTTAGATTTGAAATAATGCACTTAAGTTTAAAAAGAAATAGCTATATTTGTAAAAATTCATTATTTCAAATAATATTATAGCATCTAGTATTTTTGCATTATAAGATAAATATTACTAATTTCATAACCATGCTATCAACAAGTATATTTAAAGTATAGTTTGGAATAATCTATTTTGTGGAATATCAATGGATAAGCTAAATTTCCCACTGACTGAACAAAATGATTGGCTACATTGTGTTATAAAATTGGTTTAATTTTTGTTAATACTACTAGTAATAATTTTTGTTAATACTACTACTAGGTTATTTTAAAAGTTTATATAGAGCTGTTGTTGCACCAGCATACTTCCCTGTACCTAGCACTGAGATTGGGCTGTGCCAATTAGAAAAATGCAGCTGAGTAGAGTCTTCAGGATTTTGGAGCAGAGACCAAGCAGAAAACTCCCAATATTTGGTCTGCCACCCCCAGAGGTACCATTTCACTTTGAGGTCATTGTGACCACACCCAGTTTTAACATGTCCTTTAGCTAACATGACAGAGATCTGGTTAAGCTGGGACTCTAACTCGCTACCTTATGATAATAAAAACGACATTTTAACCAACCAGGCCATCATCGTCTCTTATATAGAGCTATATGGTAGCCTAGTGGTTAGGACATCTGCCTTCTGTCTGGAAGGGCTGGGCTTGATTCCCAATGCTGCCAAAGACCCACCAAGCACATGTGATGTACTTGTTCATTAAATCTGTGGGATCGAAAATCTTGTGCAATCTAAGCAGTTACCATGGGTGTAATGGTCTGGATAAAATTTCCTTCCACTCCACATTAAAGTCAAAATTGAGGGAGGAAATCCTATGGTTGTACCAGCTATCAGAGGAGTCTTAAAGCAAAGATATACCTTAACCTTCTTGGTGCTCTGGTTTAACGAAAGATGCACCCTTCTGACTTAGCTTCACATAGCCATCAGCTAACTAGCTTTGTTTGTCCTAGTGCCATAAATAACAATAAAAGTTTTTGTCATGTTATTTTTAGTGATAAATATTTGTTTATTTATGTGTTTGATTTTTCAAGTCTGGTATAATTTAAAATTATAAATCTGCAGAGTAATACAGTTCATTAGAAATTAAATAAAAAATAATAATTTGAATTGTTTTATATTCAAATTTTAACTCTTTGTTTAAAGTATTATTTAAATTCTTATAACTTAATGTCAGTGCTCATTTTTAAATTAGTGTTAACATATAAATTACTAGAAATTATTTGTTTTTTTTAGGATTTATAAATAATATTTTAAAAAATTACATTTTTCTTTCAGAAGAATCTGTGCCCACCTATTAAAAAGCAACTTATGTCTCCTAAAAAGCTTATTTCATCAACTCTTACTGAAGACGAAAATAATTTAAATACACCTTTTGTAAATTCTGAAGCTGTAGATAATGTAAATAGCTGTTGTATATCTTCATTTAATAAAGTACATAATACTCCTATAAAGTCTAAAAAATCTAAAACTGTCCAATGTGTTAACTTGTTAGCTTCTACAATTGTTAATCCATCTTTCAACTCATTACATTTTGACCAAACAGTGAATGCAGATTGGTTGGAACGATGCAGCCTGAATTTATCAAATGATATGAATCTAAATGTAAATAATGAATTTTCAGAAAAAATAAATGAATTTAATCTTGCATCTTTATCAAAGACTAAAATTTCTAATGAAGAATTACAAAAAAGTTCTTATAGATCATACAATTCATTTTTGGATCCTGCTAAAAAAGACAAATACATTGAAGATAATTCAGAAGAAATTGAAATTTTTAATAATACTGATAAAGATGTGCCCAGCGTCAATTCTGTAAATAGTCTTTTAAATTCTACTCTTGAAACAATATCACTTCAGAAAAATAACTGCAATGAATCGAAGCTGGAGGATGCTGCAATGTTTCCAAAAGTGAAACCAATAAAAAATGAACAATCATTTCAAATTGAACAAAGTTCTAAAAAGCAAAAATTAATCCAAAATTCTGAAATTGATTCTGAATTTTCAAAAAAAGCAGTTAATCTTAAAAGGTAATGATTAAAATTTTTAGTTCTCATATAACTATATGTTTTCAAATTTTTAAATATTTTCTAAATTTTCTCATTTTATGAAATTAATAAATTATTATTTTTATGCTTAAAGCAGCAAAAACTTTATTAATCTAATTTAATAAATTCATCATTTGAATTTATGAATTATGTATAACTATCAAAAAAATGTAATATGAGGTTTTTATATCTTATAGAAAAATAGCTAGTGGAACATTGAATGAAAATTTTGTACGTTTGGATATCAAGAAAAAGAAATTTTCTCGGGGCCATCATTCTATAAATACAAGAAAATTAAAGTGGAACAAATGGAAGCAACTAAAGAAATCTCAAAATAATGATAATAATATCACTGGCTGTTTTAAATGTGGACAACTTGGACATTGGGCCAAAAATTGTAATTCTGCCACTTTTTGTAAAAGTAATAAAACAATTATATTTAGTTACTGTATTATATATAATACTTAATGTTTTATTTTTTTATATAGTTTTATTTTTTTTTTTTTTGACATTTTGAATTATTTCAGAAGAAACAAGTGATCCATTTGAACAAAATGAAGATATGGATTTTATGCCTTTGCCAACTTTAGAAGAAGCTGCTAAATTAATACAAGAAAAAAATTCTTCTTTAAAGTGTAAATTTATTCCATGTCTCTGAAAAGTTTCTAAAGAAAACAAACTTTAATTAATTTTGCTAATTTGTTCAATTATTTTTTATTATTGTATCAATAATTTATAAAAATTGTTAAACTGTATTCAGTATTTTATACTTAAATCATATTGTAGATTCGAAAATTCTACTCTTATTTTATTAAATGAAATGCAAATGCATGACTCAGAAAAGTCTTGACAAAACTATAATATTTTTTATAAAAATCAAGCAATTTTTATTAGTTGTGAAAATATTTTTTAAATTATTGTTTCAATTATGATTAATGTTTTACTGGAAAAATTTTGATTTCTAAATTGCTTCACAATCATGGAATGCATTAAGCTTTGATTCTTTAACTTTCTTATCTTATAAATTTCCTTCTCAGTTTAATGAATAAAATCAAGATTTTCTTCCTAGATTCCCTGAGAGTACTTTTTATAATTTAAGTTTAGGTTTTGATTCAGCATGGCCTATTAATTTTGAAATATGTATATATATTGCTATGTATATATATTGCTGTTATGCAACATTTAATACTTGTTTGACATAATCATGCTAGGAAACATAAGTCTCCAATATTTTCAGAGACATATTGTAATATGTATTTTCTAGAATATCTTTGTATAAAAATCTCTAATTTATCATTTAGTTGACATATTCATATATATTGAAAATTTTAAATTTAAAAAAAAAATATCTTTAACTTTATTTGGTTTTTCTATCATTTATGGATACTTGTTATTTTTTATTGAGTAAGTTGCTAGCAGTTCAACATCTTAATCTTTTCTTCTAGTTTGTGTGAAATTTTATAATGTCATCTTATAATACACTAGTAATGAAAATGGGATGTAATTTTCTGAACAAAAGACAAATAAATTTTTGTAAAGTAAGAAAATTAGGTCAATTTTATTTTCAAACTTTAAAAAAATGGACAAAAAAGCAAATTTTTGCTTTATTGTTTAATTTAACAATAAAAATTTAAAATATACTGAAATATATATATTGGTTTATCTGCATAGTTAAAATGATTAAGATAATAGCATTTGATTTAGATTAAGTTGAAATGCTGGTTTTTAATTTCTCTTCATTTTTTATTAAATTAATATAATTTATTTCTTTTTTCTTCTGCATGCTCCTAATTTACATAATATTTGCACTGACAAAAGATATTTAAGCATTAATTTGCTTACAAAAATATTTAATTTAAGTTACAAGAAATATATTTTAATTATATTACTTTTAAAGTATCATTTTCTTATTTAAAAAAGTGAATAATTTTATTTGTATATTTTAATATTATTCTTCAGCTGTGCTTAAATAAATCCATTTATTTTAAATCATTTTTTAATTTAATAATATCCAATTATCTGTTTTATTTAATTTTTAAATTGGTTTTTTTCTATTTTAACAGCCTTTTCTCTTGACAACATTGAAAATAACCAAAATGATTTTAAAAGGAATGATATTCAAGATACTAGCATATTTGACAATGTAGATGACTTTCTTTTGAAAGAATATGTTGAACCTTTATATGAATTGGATGATGCAGGAAACATTATTGGTTAGTAATAGACTTAAAATTGAAATAATTACTTGTCTTATATTCTTTTTTATTATAGCTGTGTATTTTTACTATTACTAGAAGTTTCAGAACTTGGTTACTTTATTCTAAAGTTGAAGAATCCCCTAAAAATTTTACAGTTCTTCGCTAAGCTACCATTGAAATTACTATTGTTCTAACTTTCAACTTAACATTTTTTATGTTCAAAATCCACTTTAAACACAAGTCCTAGTTTGAATAGTTTTCATGTACAAAAAATTACTGTTGAACAACAAATCAAATTAAAGAGTTTTTGAAAGCTCATTTAATGCTCTTTAAAAATTGTTCACATTTTTTATTCTAGATATATTACTTGTTACACAATCCCAGTTCTTTATTTTTTAATATTTTTATATCTCTTGAAGATGTGAATCATAAAAGTCTTCATTTGTTGATTTTTCATATAGTTGACTGAAATTATTTTATGTAAAATAACAATATATATAACAAATAAAAATTGCGTTTAAATTAGCTACAATTCATCTTTATGGCTCTCTTATGAGCAGTGCTAGGATAATTCAAAGTCAATTAACATTTAGAGTATGTTTATTGTTGGGATATAATTTGCTGTTCCCATAATTTTTTGATTGTCTTTATAAAACATTAACTTCCTCACTGTTTTTATTTATCATAATAGAAATAAAAATTGGGCCTTATGTTTATTACGTATTTCAGATCTAAATATATTTTATAAGTTAAAATGTACAAAATAATTTTTATTTTATTTTATTTTTCAATATAGAAATAGATTATTCAAAATGATTGTCAGAATATTGAAATTGGAAAATGATGATATAAAAGCAAAATTTTGAAAATTAATTTTGATTAAAATATGGTTCATTTTATAAAATACAAAGGTAAAATTTATATACTAATTAAAATATGCAAAATGCTTACAAAACATTTATTAGAAATGATTTAGATTTAAATTAGCATGATTCCAGAAGAATCTAGCTCTGCAATCATAGATCTATTATACTATACCTTAAAAAGAAAGCCCTTATCCAAAGAGAACAATGGCTTAAAGTAAAATCAGCAGACATTTAAAAAGGCTATTAAAAATGAAATTTTGTGCGATAAATTTTGAAACAAGTCTTACTATAACTATTTTAAATATGCTTAAAATCAAAGTCAGAACTGCTATCAGTGTTGAAAATATCATCAGGAATATAGTTTATACCACTCACAAAATGCTTCCTGCCAGACATCTTTAAGCTTTGAAAAGTTTGTGCAAAATGCTATAAAAAATTTTTTTATATTTTGCTGAAATGTGGACAATTAACACCATGTGTTAGCCCACATCTAAATAAATAATAAACATCACAAGAAAGCCAAAATGAAATGGAGGAAAAGTAGGTTGCACCGTTAAATAAATGTCAGAAATGCATTCCCTTAAAAATCACTGGTTGTACAGAGAGAGGGTTAAATATGAAAAAAGCAATTTTCTTGGGAAAATCATAATACTATTTTTTCACTTATAAAGAAATTAAAAAATATTGATACTCTTTTTAAAAATTGGAAAAATGATTAAAAGAAAAAAATGAAAATATTTAATGAAGTCGTAAGTATTCAATTAACCTGGAAGAAAGTACTCTCCTGACAATAACATTGGAAGTCTTGTGGATTAATTATTTCACTCCAGTCAGTTTAATTTAGATATATGCTATAAATTTTTAAAAATTTATTATAAAGAATAATTACACAATTGATAATTTTACTCTATGCTTAAGAAAAACATTTTGTGTTTAACTAGCAAAAACATTCATAAATTTAAATGTGCTGTGCTTTTAACTGAGATTCTGAAATCACATACATTTTTAACAAGCACAAGAGGAAGGATTTATGCAAATAAAATTATCACATTTTGTCCTAGAAATTGTAGTTTTATAATCCTGTGAACTTGGACTTGTAAAATATCAGCTTTTGTGTCAGATTTTGGAATTTCTGTTGGGCGTTGAACCAGAAGAATATCTTCTGGTTCTCTTAATTTAAATTCATTGATTTTTTGATCGAATTATGTAGAAAGCTTTTACATAGTTTGTCTTCATATGAGATTCTATAAGAGATATAGCTTATATATAGTGCTTAAGAAATTTTCTTTTATTTACATATTGCTTTGGAGGATTCTTTGTTGGTGTTGGAATAATTCTTGTATTTATTTCTTTGGCATTCTATGTGCAATAAAACAGCTTGTTGGTTTTTTAAGTTGTGTTCAAATTATAATAGACATTTTATTTATTGTAACTGTACATCTTTTATGCTATCATTAAACTGAATAATTTGTGAGATTTTTCTTATCAGTATCCTCAATATTCAAATTTTAAGATCTTTTTAAAAAATTTTTTTGTTTTATTTTATTTTAAACTGTTTGAGTTTTGCTTACAAATGTGTTTTCTCTTAATTCATATTAATTACTTGCATCACTCTACTCAAATTCACTATCATGAAAATTATATATTTCTTCAGATAGTTCATCCTCATTGGTTTGATCAATAACTTCTGCATAATATTCAACTTCATGTAATAGAGTCCTCTAAGCCTCCATCACTTTTTCATACTTGTGGATTTATATTTGTACACCATTCTTTAGAAATAACAAATAAGTGTATAAAAACACTTTGCAGTATGAAACTGGGGGACTTATATAAGAAATTTTGAAGCAATACTGGTCTCATGGGTCATAGTGACCTTTACATAACATTTTAGTTCCAAGAAATAGTTGCTTCAATTGAAAAAAAAAGGAAAGTCAGGTGAAAAATGACAATACTAATACCAAGGGGAGAGCCAGAGAGGAAGATACTGCAAGGATAATTGATTACAAATAGATTTATTAAGGTTGTTGATTTTCGAAGCATGAAATGACTCTGTAATCTCTAGGAACTGAAATGCATCAGTTCCTATTCTATCTTCAGCAACTATTTTAGTTGGTAATAATTAACTTTTCTAGGTTATTTATTACAAAGGTCTTAAAATAAACACCAAACCAATTTTATTTGGTAAATTTATTATAAGAGTTACTATATATATTTCAGAATCTGTATAAAAAATGTTAAATTCCCTTAAATATCACTATGAATGAAAAGTATTCATATTAATTTGTGTATCTTTTTATTAGAATTTATTTTAAATTTGTGTTTTTTAAGCTACACCAAAAGCTGTTTATGATGCTCTGAATAAAATGGGATATTCATGCTTTCGTGAAGGTCAAGAAACTGCTGTTATGCGAATTCTATCTGGTAATTCAATACTTTTTTACATTTATTCAAAAATTTATAATGGTAAATATTTTTAACATTAATTGAAATATATAAATAAAATGTCCAAATAGTCCTTTGATAGAAGAAGGAAAATTTTTAATAATATATATATAAATATTTTAGTAATATAATTTAAATTTGATCAGATTTTATTTTATTCCTTCCATTTTCAAATTTTAAATGATTTTAGTTTTGTGCTTATGAATAAATGAAATATAAAAAAATTTAAATTATAGAAACAGATATGTGAATTAAACTATAAAGTTATTTGTAAGGTTATATTTTAATGCTGAATTTACAATGTATAGTTATATATCTTTTTTCTGTAATAAAATTGAATACTATTTTTGTGTTTTTGTAATTGAAAAAATTCAATGAAGTACTATCTGTTTCTTTTAATCTATTATATAATTATATTAGTGTGAAACACTAATGCTGTGTTATAAATTAATATAATTAAAAAAATTTCTAGCTTAAACATATATGAGTTAAAAAAATAATAATTTTATAAATTTTTAGGTTGTTTCTCATTATAAATAAATGTGTGTGTATGTATATATATGCTACAAATGCAAAATGCTAATAAAGTTTGAAACAATTTAATGCATTTTTAGGTTTATCGACTCTTGTGGTCTTACCCACTGGATCTGGTAAAACATTATGTTATCAACTACCAGCTTATATGTATAATCAATATAGAAAATCAGTAGCTATAGTTGTATCTCCTCTCCTTTCCTTAATGGAAGATCAAGTAAATTGTTTTTTCTAAAATTTTAAACATTGTGTTGTATAGTATTTCATAAAGTATTTGAATTTAATATATATTAATTATTTTTCTAACATCTAATATTTCAGTTTGAAACTGCAAATTTCAAATTTTTCATTTGTAATATTTTTGCGTTACTCAGGGTTTTTGTTTCACTTTAAAAATTATGTTGCTATCAGCTTTTTTCTGTATAATAGTATAATTTGTTCTTCAAGTGTTTATTAGAAGCATACATTTATGTATAAAATTGCAACAATTTTATCTGTTCTTGAGATATACAGTAGATGCTCCTTTTTGCAAACCTCTAATTTATGAATATTCATGATTTTACCAGCTCGTAGATAGTCCTTAACATGTTCTCATAGATGCAATGATAATTTTTATTCCTTTTTGAGTTAAAATTTTTTCTTCTTTTTTTCAAATTTATTTGCTTGTATCTTTTATTTGTGTTTATTTTTTGCTTTTTTTTTTTTTTTTTTTTTTTTTATGGTTTAGAATTTGAATAAAATTGAAAATTACTTTAATTGTAGATAATTAATTGCTATACTCATGTTGAAATCCTATATACTTTTTTAGCAATTTGTGAGGAATTTCTATTTTTTAATATAATTCCCATTTCCTATACCATATATCAGAATTTAATCAGTTGTATCAAGTGCAAAAATCTATGTGAAATGTTTGTTCTATGTATGAATGCCTTATATATTCATGTTTTATATATAAATGATCTTATGAGAATGATATTCTCGGAGCAATGTACTTGTCAATCTTTATTTAGAATGATGTTGCAAAAAAATTAATTAAAAATGATATTTAGGTCATTTTGATGTGCAAGTTTTATTAAGGAAATTGCAATTACTGAAGAAACCTAAGAACATTTTTCCAATGACTTGAGTGAAAATGAATTACTCACCCGTATGGAATATTCACCCTTATTACTTAAGGGAGGGAACCATTACGAGCTGTCAGCTGAATGGTTAGCACTCTTGCCTTCAGTTCAACAGTTCGTGGATTCGAATCCCACCTTGGGCATGGATGTTTGTAATGGTTCGTAATCCACTTTAAACCATAGGTCCCAGTCTAATTAGCCCTCATGTGTGCAAAATGACCATTGAGCAACAAACAAACAATTACTTAAAAAGGGGAAATCACTGCTGTCCAAAATTCCATGACTTTTAATGTGAACTCAGTGCACTTTGTATGTAAAAAGTTGTTTGATAAAATAAATGTGGAGGAAAAAACTTTTCAAATATGAACAAAAAGAAAATTACTTAATACAGCAACCATTTTCAAAACAAGCAAATTTATAGCTAATGTTAAGTTTTTTTTTTTTTTTTTTTTTTTTTTTTTAAGTAAAATGTTTTTTATTGAATTGAAAGAATGGGAAAATGCATTTTTAAAAATACAATTTAAAAAAAAATAATTGGTTGTCTGATTTTTCATCCATAAAAAGTAAAAATTGTTTTCAAGTATGAATGTTATTTTGTATGTTTTTTTTATACAGTACATATTAAAGTTTTTTTTTTTAACTTTGTAAAAGAGAAAGAAACTAAACTTTCTAACATTTATTTTTTATTTTATGAACTTTTGATTGTAAGAACTATTTTATCAGTCTCTATAAGTTTGTGAAAATAAGTAGCTACTGTATTTCGAAAATCATAAATTTTATAGTACATTATTATATGTAAAGAATTTTGTTCTCTTTAAATGAATTCAGTAAAAGTAGTTTACAATTAGAAAATGTTGAGAAAGTTGCAATGTTACTAGTATTTCTTTACTTTATAATTGAGTTAATAAATTTAAAAGGTAATTAAATTTTGATATGTATTAGGAAATTATACTTTAAAATGTATAAGAACTACTATAAAACTTATATTTAAGTGTATCTTAATTGTTTTAAATGCTTACCAAAATATCATATAATTGTTAATTTAGAAAATTGATGATTGGTAATTTTATTACCATTCACGAAAAATATTGATGAAAAATTTCTGATGAACAATTAAAAAATATATCTTCTTGCATGTGATATGTGCATAGTTTTTTTAGCCCCCTATAAAATATTTATATTGTTTTAAAAGAAAAGTAAAGAAAAACACCAAATTTAATCCTGTAACTTTCTGACATTCATTTTTTTAAATTAAATATTTATCTTAACATAATATTTATCATCAAATGTGTCATTAAAGAAATATCTTCATCTGTTCATGTATAATCATTTATAAAACAAATTAATTATGTATTTTGGTTAGTTAATGGTTTTTACTTCATTGTATTATAATAAAATTAAAAATTTCATTTTTATATTTATCCTTATGTATCTTTTAGTTCTTATTGCTTATGATACATTTATTTTATATAAATGGTTGTAGTAAAACTACTATGTGAATAATTTTCATTTATAGAATTTAAATAAAACCACTTAATTAAGTAAAAGTTTAGTTGCTTAATTTTAAAAGTCTTCATTCACATTTATAAACTATTAGTCTTGTTCTATGTTATAAAAACATTTATTTTTCAATTTTTTTATATTTATTTTAAATAAAATGCTTTTACATAAAAATTAATGAAAATAAATTTTATGATAGGTTACTGGACTATCATCTTGTTTACATGCTGTATGCCTTCATAGTGGAATGTCAGAAGAACAAAAAACCAAAGCCATGAAC
The DNA here is from genome assembly GCA_030067965.1 of Latrodectus elegans. Taxonomy (NCBI): domain Eukaryota; kingdom Metazoa; phylum Arthropoda; class Arachnida; order Araneae; family Theridiidae; genus Latrodectus; species Latrodectus elegans. Next base: position 104,297,658 of record CM057810.1, read on the forward strand.
GATATGATCAGTGGTCATGCTCAGATAGTGTTGGTATCTCCTGAAGCAGTTATAAGTTATGGTTTCACTGAGAAATTTCTGGATTCAAAAATGCCACCAATTTCTTTTGTTTGCATTGATGAAGTTCACTGCATATCTCAGTGGTCTCATAATTTTAGGCCATCATATTTGCAGTTATATAAAGTAATTGAGAATGTCTCTTTAAGTACATTGTCTTTATTAATATTAAATTGTGCTATATATTTAAAAAATTAAAAGCTCTATATGAAGATCTTTCTTGTTATAAAGCTTAAATAAAATAAGATATACCATTGTTTTTCACCATTTGTTGCATTAAAGCACCAAGAAAACATTATGTTTAATTTTATTCGATAAAACTAGTTTTTCAACATAAGAAAATATTATTAATATCAAATACATTAATCAAGCTAAGATTAATTTAAACAATGTTCTTGGGTATGTAGTATTAAAAATATAAATATAGATTTAAATATTGTTGGATATTAATATAATGTAAAATTTTACTGTCTCCTTATCATGGTAAATAAATTTCTGTTAATTAATGCTATAAAAAGTGGTGTAAAAAGCAAAATAACAAATACAGATCTCATGATATGTTTTGTAAATCAATTCAGTTTAAATTTTCTTCCTATAATTTTCTGCTTACCAAATTAAATTATTAGTTTTTTTCAAATTTAAGAGCACTAAATTGATAGTTTCAAAGTCTTCAGTTTGCATATGTATATATATACCAGAGTTACTCTGAAATTTTTGACATGCGCACAGATGAGAATTTACAAAATAAAAATAATGGTTTAGTTTTAAAATACATAGTATTTTAACACCGACGATTTTTTACTGACTTACTTCTACTTGTTTAGCGTAGAATAAATTTTAAACAGAAGAGAAAATGGAGTTGACGTGAAAACATTTTCGCACTATGATTTTCTACGATTTTAAAGCAGGATTAAATCAAGAAGAATGCATTCAATGGTTGCAATTAGCATTTGGTGATGAATCTCCAGCTTGTGCTACTGTATTCAGACGGTTTAGAGAATTTAGAAGAGGTCGCAATTTTCTTCAGGATGAAGAACACACAGTAATCCCGGATAATGTGTCTGCCATACGAAAAATGTTAATGGATGATAATCACTGTACCCATCAAATAATACAGAAGAAACTTAACATTGGATCCACAGCCATACACAAAATCATTCCTGAAGAATTACATATGAAAAAGTAGTTTGTATTGGGTTTCCCATAATCAAACTGAGCACCAAAAAGAGGAGCGTGTCAGAATCAGTAAAGAAACTCTTAAATTGCTAAATAATGGTGGCCACCGCATCATTTTTAAAATTGTAACAGGTGATGAAACGTACATACCGTTTTTCGACGTTCCAATACGTCAAGAATGCAAAGTATAGGTCTTTGAAGATGATCCCACACAGACAGTGTGGAAAAACAATGCGTACTGAAAAAAGTGATGTATGCCGTTTTCTTCAGAAGTACGGGATTGGTCAAAGTTATTAAGCTGGAAGGACAGAAGACAGTAACAGCAAACTGGTATACCACTAAATGTCTTCCAAAAATTCTACAAGAACTGAATGTTAAGGGACTAATGTTTCACAATGACAATACATCTTCACATACAGACGGATTAACAGTTGAGTTTCTTAAACAAAAACAAATTAAAGTGAACGAACATCCGCCATATTTACCTGATCTAATTATGTCCGACTTTTGGTTATTCTTTAATCTAAAAAAAAACTTACATGGACGTCGTTTTCATTCAGAAGAAGAGATTGATGTGGCTATAAATGCATTTTATTCATCTATTCCAAGAAATAAATGGCTTGAGGCATTTAATCTGTGGAAAATTCATCTACAAAAGTGCATTGATGCTGGAGGAGACTATTTTGAACGCACATAAAATTTTGTAAGTATAATTTTAAAAACTTAGTTGTATCTCAAAAATTTCAGTATGACCCTCGTATATATATATAGAGAGAGAGAGAGAAAGACAGGCGTGCACACAAACTTCTTGCCTTAATAGATTTATCAAAAAAAAAAAAATTAAGGTTTTCTAGAATAACATATTATCAAAGGGTTATCATTTTATTTTGAAGATATTTTTTAAACTTTTTTAATAATAATTGCATACATTTATAAATATCTAAAAATAGATTTTTTAACAAATTGAGACAAGTGTCTCTGTTGAATTATCTTTTGAAACATAAATATACATATATAATTTAATGAATATGAATTTTTTTACTATAAAAGTATATATTTCCCTAATTGCAATTATTTTTTAATGCTATTTGTACTAGATGTGGATGATTTAATATATTTTCCATGTTTCATATTAGTTTAATGAACATAATTTGAATATTTACTGTAATTTATGTTTCTTTTCTCAAATTCATTTCTTACATTATTATTAAACTGTCATGTAATGTCAAATTTTACCTCTTGTTGATGGCTTTGTTGATTATTCTTGATATAGGAGTGTAATCTGTTTAGCAATAAATAAAATCTGAGACCTCATCACACTACTCTTTTATAAAAATATAATCTTTTCTTTAGAAATTTTTTAAATTCTGTAAACTTGTGTACCATTTTCTGTCTTGGGAATGGATTTCCATCTTTTGTACTATTTTTTAAAAGTACATTTAGAATGAATTCTATGAGTCTAAGATCTTATTAATTATAACCAGTTATAATTTAAAAATAATTTAATAGTTTTAGCTGGCTAAGTTTTGGCTCTTCTATTTTTAGATTTTGAAGTCTTAACTATACATTCAGAATGACTGTTACATATCTTTTGGGTGTTCCACTACATTAAAAACAATGTTTTCTATCGAATTGATAATAAACAACAAATAATCTGCTTAATATCAATGCTTAGTCAACTTGACTTTTATACTGTGTAGTGATCAGTTCAAAAGTTTCTGAGTTGGATTCTTATTTCTAGTGTGGCTAGTTGTAGTATTTTGGAGTCCACTTTAAAATTTATCCCCAATCAAATGAGCTCTCATGGACAAAATGTAACTATAATGTATCCAGGACTTATCCATAATGAAATTGATTTATCATTCTCTACAATTGTGATGAGTTACTTTGATTAATAAGCTGTAGGGGAACTCTTTGAAATTTATACATTGTAATTATTTATGAAGTAACAAATTTCTAAAAATGTCGGTTGAAACTAAGATTTAAAGTATGTGTATTTTAGTTTGTTTATTTCATTGCTATATGGATTTTGAATCAATATTAAGCAAATGAAGAATGAAATTTATATTTTTGAAATGTAATTTTAAATAGTTATCCTTTTTTTGCCATTGCTCTGATAAATAAATGATATGTAGCATAGCTAAAAGATGTGAATGTATGTCTGTGTAGTGACCCCTTAGGAAGTTTACCTTTTTAGGTAAACACGGGTGTCACAATCCCGAGGTACCCTAGTGAACAGTCCTCTTCTTTTTTTCTCTCCTCTCTTCTTCTGCTTTTTCTTCCTTTTCTCCCACATTGTGGTTGCCTTGTAAGAGGTTGAGGGCTCCCCTTGAGTGGCTATTGCCGCCCTGTTGCTATTAGCTTCTCTTGGGGACTAAATCAACCGTGTGTTTGCTGTGCGTGGAGACCCGTGTCCCTAAAAAGGAGGATCCTGATGATTGAGGCTCTCAGAGACCAAAACATTACTTTGGCCTCTGCTTCAGATAAACGGGAGGTGTGTTATGGTCCTCAGCATGCTAATCGGCTTCCATGGATCAAGCGATCATATATCTGCTGTATGACTCGATAAGGGTGGAGGCCACGTCAAAAATATATATATTGAAAGCATATAAGGTCTGGCTAGCACTGATGCAGTTATACTGCATCCCCTGTTCGGTTCGGTGGTAGGTGGTGCATCAGGCCTTGAAATTATTAACCTATTTCTATAGAATGTACTTCTGATTCTTTACTGCCTATGGAGCAACAAATGATACAGGAACAGAGATATTTTGTTATTAAAACAACTGAGGGCAATTTTGATAATGTTTTCCCTTTTTTAATTAATAAGAGCCTTGTTGATTCAGTTGGAAGTGTCAAAAATGTTCGCACACACAAGATGAAATCTGGTGAGCTCTTAGTTGAAATTTTATCATTTGAGCAGGCCAATGCCACCCTAAAACTAAATCCATTATGTTGCTTTAAATGTCAGCGATTTGACCATGCAAAAACTACTTCTAGGGGACATATGACTTGTGCTCGATGTGCATCTGTTGTACATGACAGTAGTCATTGTCAATTACATGAAAAATGTGTCAACTGCAGTGATGAACATCCCTCATACTCCCGGTCATGCTCAACCTGGATATTAGGAGTAGGAAATTATTACTGTAAAAACAAAACTTATCTTACCCTGAAGACAGGCAAAAAGTGTCATCCTGTACCCCTAATCAAGGTATTAGCTATTCACAAGCAATTTAAAAAGTCATGAAATCTTGTAGTACCCAAACAGATTTCTTAAATTTTCCAGACTTATTTTCAAGTGTTTCTAATATAAGTGTCTCACCTATTCCAAAAGGAATTTCTTCACTGTCTTTGTAAAAATCTAAGTTTCAAAGATCCCTAAAATTAAAGAATGCAAAAGAAGGGCTCCATAAATCATATTTAAAGAATAAGAGAAGCTCAACTGCATCTAAGACAGGTATAAAGAACGTAGACCCATCAGATGATGAAAGACTCCTAAGTGGAGATTCATTTGAATCCCAGATGGCATACTCCAATGCCGGAGCATTCAGCTTAGCTAAATGGGAATCTTCGTTTCTTGGAATTGTCAAGGTTTTCGCACTCATAGAAGATATAAAAACAATTATAAACCTGTATAATCCAATTTGTTTTGCCATCTAAGAAACATTCTTGAAACCTCAGTACAGTTTAAAATTGCATGGATATAATTGTGTGAGGAAAGATGTTAACCATGATTAAATTTCTGGGGGTGTATGCATTCTTGTGTCTTGTAATATTCCTAGCACTATACAATTCCTTAACACTTCATTACAGGCTGTTGCAGTACGCAAACATTCAACATCTCTCATTACTATTTGTAGCATTTACTTACCTCCCCATGCGATCATCCATGAAAGTGATTTAAACAGTTAGCTCGTTCAACTACCTACACCCTTTATTTTACTTGGTGACTTCAATGGTCATAACACTGTATGGGGTATTGATAATATGAATTCTCATGGCAACATAATTGAACAGTCCATTTCTAATAACAATATCTGCCTTCTAAATTCCACAAAAATAACCTATTTCTATCAACCATCAAGAACTTTTCATTCATTAGATTTAGCTATTTGCTCTCCATCAATTCTACCTTCATTAAATCTTAATTTTGATAAGGATTTATATAGCAGTGATCATTTTCCTTTAATTATAAATCAAACTGGTATAAGCAGACCACAAATCTTCCACTCTTCTTATTCTTATCATCGTGCAGACTGGTCTCTCTACACTCAATTAGCTGTGATTACTGACAGCATGGTTAAAAGTAATAATATCAATGATACTGTGCAAAAAGTAACTGATACACTTCTAGATGCTGCCAAAAACACAATTCCCAAGCTCTCCCCAATTCCACACAAATATCATAAACCCTGGTGGAACCATGAGTGCCAAATATCATACAAGAAACAAAAAAACTTGTGGACTGTTTTTCGTAGGTGCCCTACCATGGAAAGCCTCATGGCTTTCAAAGAAGCTAAATCTTTTGCTCATCAAGTATAATCTAAAAGAATCTTGGATAAGATATGTTTCCTCCATCACATCATCAACTTCCAGCTAAGAGTTATGGAAGAAAGTTAAAGCTTCCAGTGGTTTATATAGAGACTTCTCTATCCCAATACTACTCACAGGAGCTGATACAGTTTCTTCTCAATATGATATTGCTAATCTTTTAGGTGAAACTTTTGCAAGGGTATCTAGTCCAGCCTCTTATGATTCTAAATTACTCAGAACCAAAGAGCAAGCTGAAAAGAAACCTATAAAGTTTCTTGATAAAGCCATACATCCATATAATTGCAATTTCCCTTTGCTGGAGTTGCAGAGAGCCCTGTCTCAAACTAAAAATACTAGCCCTAGACCAGATGGTAAGATGCTTTGTCATCTTAATCATGAATCTTTAATAAACATTATTTTTTTATTCAATAGAATATAGAATGAACATGTCTATCTCAGCCTCTGGAGCAAAGCAATTATTATTCCAATTCTTAAACCTGGAAAAGATTTAACTAATCCTCAAAACTATCGTCCAATTGCTCTCACATGTTGCCTTGCTAAAACTTTATAGCGTATGGTTAATGCCCGTCTTGTTTATGTACTTGAAGACAATCAGTACATATCACTTTATCAAAGTGGATTCCGGAAAGGTCGATCTACTCTCGACAATATTGCATACCTAGAAACACATATAAGGAATGCCTTTGTATGGAAACATCATTTGATGTCTATATTTTTTGACATAGAAAAAGCTTATGATAAGACATGGCATTATGGAATTCTTCAAACTTTGTATAATTTTAATTTCAGAGGAAAATTAGCCATTTTTATTCAGAGTTTTTTAAGTTCTCGCATTTTTAATGTCCATATAGGATCTGTTTTATCTAATCCATTTATCCAATGTGAGGGGGTTTCTCAGGGAAGTGTCTTAAGTGTTACTGTTTTTAATATTTGTATCAGCAATATTTTTCATGTATTGCGACAATCTGTCCACGGAATGATCTCCATGTTAACGATATCCAAATTTCTTTCCAAAGTTCCAATATGCACTGATTGAACGGCAATTACAAACTGCTGTCAATAATCTAGTTGCTTGGTGTAATGAAAATGGGCATACTTTGTCCCCTTGTAAAAGCAATTGTATACATTTTTGCAGAAAAACTGGGCCTCATCCTGATTTAGAAATTAAGATATCAAGCCCAACTATTGCCATAGTTAATCATATATCATTTCTGGTGCTTATATTTGATAAAAAGTTAACCTTCTTACCACATATCTTAGATTTGCGCAAAAGATGCAAAAAATCACTAAATATTCTGAAAGTTCTCTCTAATACCTCTTGGGTTACAGATTGTAAAGCATTACTCCAAGTGTATCAGTTAGTTATTCTATCTTGAATTGACTGTGGTAGTGTAGTTTATGGATCTGCCAGATCATCAGTTTTGTGCAAATTAGACCCTGTTCATCACTTAGCTTTACGAATCTGTTCTGGAGCATTCCAGATTTCTCCTGTCCAGAGCCTTTATGTTATTTGCAACCAGTTACCTCTTGATATGAGACGTAAGCAACTCTTTCTACATTATTATTTTATAATGCTATCAGTATCATGACACCCTTTGAGATCGATGGTTATTTGTCCCTCTTTAAGAAAGCTATATAATGCATGGCCACATAACATATTACCATTTTATGAGCATACAAATTCATTCCTGTCTTCATCTGAGTTCCCCAATTTACATATTCAAGTCTCAGATGCTCTAAGATTTCCTCCTTGTAATATTCCTGTTGTCAATGTAATCAAACCCTTTATTGGATACAATAAATCAGCTACATCTCCCCTTATTTTGCAACAGATGTTTTCACACATTCATTCTCATTATTCCTCCCACATCTCTGTACATACAAATGGCTCAAATTCAAGTGGTCATGTTAGTTGTGCTATTGTTGGAAGTACAGTTTACAGCTATAAACTGCATGCATCATATTCTGTGTATACAGCCGAAGCTGTTCCTACTAAACATGCTCTAGAAATAATACAATCCATCTCTCATCGAAAATATTGTATCTATACAGATAACATGAGTTTGATCATGCAATTGGACCATTTTAATAATAAGTGTCATCCAATTATTGTGGAAATATTGGTTATTTTAAATATATTGAAGAATAAATTATTTGACATCTTGTTTTGTTGGGTGCCAAGTCATGTTGGCATTGCTGGGAATGAACTTGCAGATAATGCTGATAAAAATGCCTCTGACATTTTGCATACAGCATTAACATTTTTTGACATTAAACAAATTATCAAAGATTTCATTTCCTCCCACTAGCAAAAAACATGGGATTTGTAGAAGAACAATAAATCATATAGCATATCCTCCCACATTCTTCCATTCCCAGTTGCTCCCATGCAAAGAGTTGATGTAAAACTCACATGACTTCGTATTGGACATACTAGATTTACATACAAGCACTTATTCTTGTCTCAGAGTGCTCCAATTTGTGACATGTGTAATGTACCATATACAGTATACATCACATTTTAATTGTCTGTCCTAATTTTAATGATTTATGCATAATGTTTTTTAATACCACAAATTTAATTTTATCAGACATGATTTGGTTTAAACCATATAGAAATTTGTTTGCATTTTTATGTGCAATAGGTTTCTTGAATTCTATTTAAGATTTTTATCCAAAATAATCTTTTACATATGCTTTTCTTGAACATTTAATACATTCCATTGTATACATCTGACTAGTCTTTTCACACAGAATTTTTACCTTCAGTTTTAAATATCGTACAGTGCAGAAATGTCCAATATTGCACTTTACATCATTAAACCTCACAAAATCAAATCATCTGTTTGTTAAAGTTTTTTTTTATTATTTTTATTTTTTTTTATGTATATATATTTTATTTTATTTTTTTATTTATTTACTTTTTTTTTGTGAAAAATTTAAAGACTATTTCTTTTTTATATTCAATAAAAATAAATTGTTAGTAACATAAAAAAATTATTGGTGTGATCTTTAATGTTGAAAAATATAACTATTTTAATAAATGTTTGTAAAAAAAAAAATCCTAATGTTTGAGTCAAGGATGATTTTATATTAAATTGAAATTATTGTAAATTTGATTCTTTCAGGAACTGTTAATGTGATTGGAAACATTGATTTGAAAATTAATTATTGATTGTATAAAAAATTACTGAGCTCAGAGTGACTTATATTACTTAAAAAAATTTTTTTTAAATATTCTTAATTTTGATGTTTATAGGCAAAATGAAGAAACAACCTTATCTAAGGTTTTTTTCCAAATTATGTATTAAGTATTAAAAATTTGGTAAAGAACATTAATATTTCTAATGTATTTTTAGCATTAAATTATTACATATTTATTTTTAATTTTATATTATAATCATAGGTATTTTGCTATAGTCATTGCTTGAAAATTTACACAACATAACCAGTCTAAATGTTTCATTAGTTTTGCTAAAAGTTAATCGATAGAAAATATAATCAACTAATCAGAAATTTCAGTTAATTTAAAAGTATTGACTCAATAATCTCAACAACTAATTTATAAATTATGACTATTTAATATTTTTATGTTGATTAATTAACCAACTTACAAAATTATTTTATTATTTGCAAATTGTGTTTTTTAAATAGGTTTTGACCCAAAAACTTGGAGTAAAATGCATATTGGGCTTAACAGCGACAGCTACCAAGTCTGCTATGAAAGATATAGCTACCCATTTAGGTTTAAAAGATAATGAAAACTCCATTGTTGGTCATTCAAATGTCCCCAGCAATCTTCATTTGTCTATTTCAAGAGACAAGGATAAAGATAAGGTATATTTTAAATTTATAAAAATTTATAGCAATTTTTAATGTGATTTTTAGTATTTGCGCTCGAATAATCTAATCTTATAATAATTGTACATCTGATTCTAATGTGTATTTCCTTTTCTCAACAAAATACAAGCATTTGAGTATTCATGAATCACTTTTCACTTTAGATTTTTAGCAAGTATTATAATTTTCAAAGATCATTTATATGAAATTTCATTTTATACTTATTTTTAACTGTATTAATGTCTTGTAATCTAGAGGGATACATTATTTGAATGAAATATGAAATTTTCTCCCAATTAGTTAATTAAGAGGAATAAATATAATCACTTGCTTCATTCTAAAAATTTTCATTGTTACTAGAGTATTTGAAATCTATCACAAATTGTGAATGAATTCTCTTTAAACTGCTAAATAAAATATTAATTAGTCTGATAAATTTGAATTAACTGAAAAATTCAAATTATTTCATGTAAACATTCTATGCATTAATAATAAATCATTATATGCTTTTCACTGTCTTATTTGTAAACTTTATTCATGATTTTAATTTCTTCATATTTTAATTTTATATTAACTTATTGAATTTTTAATTTATTAAGTTAAGGCTCTTTCCAATTATCTGAATTAATCATCTGATTTCCCAGTTATCAGTTTGTGGAGTCATTCCCTACTTAAACATAGACAGTTTTTGTGGCTTGGAATCCATTTTAAGTCGTACATCTCAGGCAAATTATCCTGATGTGCAAAAAATTACTGAAGAACAAAAATCAAACTATCCTTGTTATTTTATTCATGAGCTGTTGAAAAATGTTGCTCCTGTTGACATGCATTATAGTTTTATCTATTACTTCTTTCCATCTATTAAATATTTCTTTCTGATTTCATTTTCGCTCTTTCTTTATCCTGACATTCTTGATTCTGTCCATTGAGAAACATTTAAGTAATGAATTTATTTCTGAAATACAATCATTTTTATTGTGTTTCTCACTATTATTACAAATTAAAACCCTTATATTTATTTTTATATGCACATAATTCATAAGTAACAGTTTAAGTTTAGAACAAAGGTATTTAATTATATTTTTGCTCTTTAATTGGAAAAAAAGCTCTAGCTACACTCAGCTCTTGTTGCATATTTTAAAAAAAAAATCGTGAATATTGCAAATATATTTTTTATTTCTAGCTTTTAAAAGTATGAAGATTACAAATTTAAATTATAGTAACCATTCTTATTATATATTTTAAATGGTTACATTTATTAAATAGTGAATAAGGTTTAAAAACATTTTTGTATTAACAAAACAATAAATTTTTTATTTTTAAAATTGTCTGTTCCTCATTGATCCTATATTTCAAATATTTATATTTTTTAGGCTTTAATTCAACTTCTTAAAGGAGATAGGTTTCATAAATGCAGTTCTATAATTATTTATTGTATCAGGCGAGTTGAAACTGAACGCCTAGCAGCCCTTATACGCACCTGTATGCAGGATGAAGTTAAACCAGATACCAAGCAGTGTGCAACAAATAAAACACACTCAAGTAATAATATGAATCATTAAATCATATTTATGTTTCATTAATGAATAATTATTTTTGAATTTTAAAATTAATTGAACTTTTGTGCTTAACTAATATGCATTGCATATGTAATTCACCTATTTTTAGAAAAGCGAGCTTTCATATGGACTGCTGAAGCATATCATGCTGGGTTAGCACCACCTAGAAGAAGGTCCATACAAAAGAAATTTATGTCAGGTAATATATATTTTATTTATTTTCATAAAGGTATTTAAATAAGACAGAAATAAGTTGATCTGAAATATATGTTTTATTTAAATACATATATGTATAAGATTTATTTTCATATTAATGTAATTAAATTAATGTTCTTTTGGTATATTTTTTAAATGTTTTTAATTCATACCTAATAACCAATTTTTCAATTTATCAACAAAAATATTTATCGAACTGTAATAGATATGAATTTTAATGGTATTTGAAAATATGTTGAGTTGAATGATAAGCGTTTTAAGTGTCAATTTAAGCTGATGGGGAAAAAATTATATTAAAAATCAATGTTGCTTATAAATATCTAATAGGTAAATAGTTTTTATGAAACCAGCTAAACAATATTTTTAGTAAAACTCAAATATTTATGTATATCAATGCAAATGTACCTTCTATAAATTAGCTGCTAAATGTGTCTACTAAAAATTGCTGTAAACAAAATTACAATTTTTTATTTCTCTAAATTAATTTACATAATATTGTATTAATATGCTTTTCTTTTAATTCTAATAAATGACATTTTTAATTTATTAGAATTAAAAGAAAAGCATGAAAATCAGTTACAAAACTATTGCCACTCTAAATAATTTTTTATTATAATTATTATTCAAATATCTATTGATTAAATTCAGCATACTAATGGGTTTGGGTTTAAGAGAGTTTAGATTTCATTTCCACCAACAACAATGCTCATATTTTTCTTATATAGTGTACAATCATTTTATATTATAAAATTGGGTCATGAAAACATTAATATTTAACTGTAATCAACGCATGAGTTGTCAAGCTGATAACTAAATAATTAATACTATGACCTTCAATTTAACAGTTTGTTGGTTTGAAACCCACTTCATACATGGGTGTTTGTAGTGTTTCAGAATTCAACCTCATGTGCAGAAAATAACCCTTCGTTGACAACCAAACTCATTATATTAGTTTAATAAATTCATTCATAAGTTTAAAAAAAATCCTAAATTATTTAACTTATTAGAATATAAAAAATATGCAATTAATTTTATACTATTTTTCTACTTTGATAAATGACTAAACTTTTATCTACATTTTCTTATTAAAAAAATTTGTCTGTAAAAATAATTGCAAGATATTTTAAGCATTTTTATATTCTAGGTAAATTACGAGTAGTTGTTGCTACTGTTGCTTTTGGTATGGGACTTGATAAGTCTGACGTGCGAGCTATCATACACTTTAACATGCCTAGTAGTTTTGAAAGTTACGTTCAAGAAATTGGAAGAGCTGGTCGAGACGGATTAGATTCCCACTGTCATTTATTTTTGGACAGTGAGGTAATAATATCCATTATAAGTCATGTTAAAATCAGTATGCATGTATTATAATATTGATTTATATGATTTTTAAGTAAGTTTAATGTGTTAGTTCGTTATTATTATCTCTTTGTATGATTCATCATTCTCTCTTTCTCTGATTAATTTTATCTTTAATTATTATATAAAATAATTTTTTGTGTTTTGATCATTTGACTTATCTAATCAGAATGATGCATTCTAAAAATTGATAAAACAATAGATATTGTAACTAAAAAAAGTTAATAATTTCTATATCATACTGAAATCATCTTAATAATTAATTTTAAATATAGATGTTTTATAACCTATAAACAAATAAATTTATTTGTTTCATTTTTGCTCTATCATTTTCATAAATACCAGAAAGCAGTTTAATTTTATGTTTTCTTATTTTTATGCAAGTTCTCTGACATTTTTAATTATTATTATCAAATATTAGGATTTCAATCTACTTAATTAATATCTTTAATAATTGTTCATTGGCAATAAAATATCAAGGAAATGCATTGTAAAGCATCATTTTTTAAAATGCAAAAGGAAATTCTGTGATCAGAAATCACAATGAACATGAGATATTTTGAACGTTCTAATCACTTATACATGTCATATTCAAAAGACATGCAAACATAATGTATTTTTTATAATTTACTTTCATACATTTCTTTCAAGTTCTCATCTATTCTGGTAAAAATATCTTTAATCAAGGTTGACTGCTTGAATAAAAATGAGATTCGAGGTCTTAACTAGCCTATGTATTGTATTATGTTGAGGAACTAAGTGTTACAAGTGACTGTGATGCCATTGTTCCTGGAACGTCTCAGCTATACCATCCAAAGCATACTCTTGTTATAAAGAGAAAAAAACCTTTGTAGCATAAAAATTGCATTTAATTAATTGTAGTAATTAGCTTAAAGCCAGTAATGAAGCAATTAGGAGAAAGATTGCTGACACAGGAGAATTAAAAATCATTAAAATATCTGTATCGAAGAAAAAAAGGATTTCATGCAGTTTTGGGCCATTCTCATATTAATTAGAATCCATTTTTATCCAGAATTTAATTATTTATTACAAATGCCTAGAAAATTGGTTATGTTGCCATTAGTTCTCTGACTTTCCAATACCTCTGAACAGTACATATCAAAAATATAAGTACAGGGCACAAGTCAAAATGGTTTGCTTCAAAAATTTGTTCTTATTTTCACAAAGGATAAATAAAAACTTCAAAGTTTAAATTGATACAAATATGAAGAAGGCAAAGCTGTAGCAAATTTAACATTTCCCAGGATACACTACAAGGAGTACTGCTTATTTACACCCTAAGTAATAATTTATGTTTAATAAATATGGCTTTTTCATATGAGCTGTTGGCTTAGACGTATATGAGGTCTCTAAGTATTTATGACATCTACTTATATCAGGTATTGAAAAATCTCACAAATATCTTATATGTATGTTTATGCAACTGCAGTGCATGATTCTATCGACCATATTCTTCAATAGGACAATGCACTAAGTCCCACATCATGAAAATTCAACATAGATAATTCTGTGTTTTTTATTTTCCAAGTAACCTATAACTAAGTTGTTATCAACTATCTAGTGTATATTCTTAAAATATGCCAAAATTTTTAAAATGTTTCAATTCTCATTACATTTATTGTAAAATGTGTGTTGAACCTATTGGGAATTATTTTAAATTAACATTGTTGAAAATTTTCATTTTTAATTCTTAGTAAATACAGTTTGAGAAATTTATGGACAGGCTGTGCATTAAAATAATAAAGTTTACATAAATATTAAAAGTTAAAAATTTAATTTTCTCGAAATATACGTATATTTCAAGATTAAAATAATTACACAGTCATATTAAGTATTAATAAAATTACAACTAGTTATTTTTATTTTTATTCATAAAAATAAGGATGGTAAATTTTGTTGAAAAAATCATCTTTTAATTCATATACTAAATATTATATTACAATACTCATGTGTAAGAAATTACTATTATTTATTTTAAAATTCTTAATCATTTAATTTTGATGAGCTTCTTTCATTATCAAGTATTTCAAAAAACGGTCAAGTAAAGAAATATTTCTAATTTATTTCATTATTGACTTGAAAAATTTATAAAAGTGAAAGATAACATTCTACATTGAGAAACCTTGTAATATTTATTTATGGTTCATAGCATGAATTTAATTTTATTTTGAAATTTTAGCTACAAATGAAAAAAATCTCAAATAGAAACTAAAGCAAAATGGGACACTGAAAATGTTAAAATGGGACACTAAAACAAACACTGAAAATGAAAGTACAATTAGTTATCAATCATATTATTGTCACTGTGAAATTATTAATTTTAGAGCACTTATAATTATGAAATAACATATATAATGCAGCCTATGAGTTAAGCAGCATATTGCACTTTAAAATTTTTGATTAAGTAATTTTGTAGATTTTCCTAAATTATCATTAAAGAGAAATCCTTGTATCATTTTTAATATTTTTTTAATTGTTTCTATATTTATAACCTACTCTACATTTATGCTAAGCATTATATTTAAAATATTTATCAATTAATATCTCTGTTAATATAATTGAAAACAGTCGAAATTGATTTAATTATTTTATAACTTGATATATCAAAAAGCATGAATTATTATTAAAATGCTGCAATATAATAATTATTATAAATTAAGCGAATAACATTTAATTCAAAATTTGATAAAATGCTGAAGAAGAATTTTAAAAGGTGAAATATATTAAAATATTTGAAGCCATTTTAAACACATAGTTTTTTTTTTGTGTGTGTTTTTGTTTTTGTTTTAAGATTTTGTTATATGAATTAACTAAAATTCTTGTGTTTTTGTTCATTTTATTCATACGATTTTTCTTTTATTTACAATTACATTAAATTTTAATCTTCCATTTTCAGTTTATATCATAATTATTTTCAGGGTAATGACCTATGGGAGCAACAAAGACATATTTATTCCAATGGGGTTGATAGGCATACTTTGCGAAAACTTTTAAGAAAAGTGTTTTTGCCTTGTAAGTGCAATTCTCTGAATGAAAAATTGACTGATAAATCTGAGGTTTGTATTTTTCTTAAAAAATAAATTGGTCATATTATTCGAATAAATAAGTAAACTTTTATGCAAAATATTAAATCTTATATGTAGCATCATCTGTAAATACTATTTATCTATAAAAATGTGCTACTTTTACATTTTTAAAAAATTTTCTAAACTGGAGAAATAATTATTTAAAAAATGTTTATTATTTGGTAATTTTTTTCCTATTCAAATTGGTCTTACCCAATTTGTTAGATATACTTTAATGTTCATTTTAAGCAAGCACTAAAAAGACAATTGTGTATTATGGCTTTTTCTCCCTATCATATAAATGCTGTGTGTTAAGGGTCACTTTCTTAGAGTTGATATTTTAATTGCCAACAGATTACTATTTTGTAAATTTTTTATTCATCATATTTTAGTTACATCTTTTTTTCAGTGTTAAAATGACACTTGTTAATTCTGAACGTGAATCAATACTTCTTATTATTTAATTTTAGACTATAATTTAAAATTGTATTTTAAATTATTTTAATTATTTTATGTCTTAATAATATAATTAAAATATAGTTCATTTTAGCACACATTTATGTATTAAAATATAACTATATGCTTTGAATGATCTTGAATTAACAATTGAATAAATGAAATTTAGAGTGAGATTTAATTATTAGATGTAAATAATGTATCATTGAAAGTATTATAACAACTTGGGAATTGAAAATAGTAAGCATTTTCTTCAAAAATAATTGCTTCTAATAAAATTGCACAAAAAAATATTAAAATCTTGGAAATTTTGTTACATACATTTGTCATTATTAATTTTCTAAAAGCACTCCATTTAAAAAAAAATTGTGCTAATTGCAAATTGATTATAACTTTCCATACAACATCCTTATAATCATTAGTAATACTTTATAAATGCCCATAAGCCCAATAATATCTTAGATGAAATTTTTATTTTACTTTGACAAAATTAATTTCTAACAGATTGAAAATTGAGTATATTAAATGTATACTAGTTTTTAAAATCTGTTGCTTACATATGTTAAGTAAAATGTGTCTTACTATAAATTTTATTTATTAAGAAATTTTTTTCCTAATTTAATATTATTGTTCAATGAAATAGTTCAATTTTCTTTTACAATGAACTCAAATTTATTTTTTTGGAATAATTTATATTGGTTATTAAAATGCTTATTTTGATGTAAAAGATTATAATATTGATCTCTTAATTTTATTAATGTAGGTGACTTGTAATGAAATGACACAATGCCCTAAACATGAAATTGCATTTTCAATTAATGATGCTGTACAAGAATTGGACTTGAAACAAGAAAGTGAGATTTATTTTTATTTAACTGAACTGATAATTTTTATACAATACAGTAATATTTGTTGGTGTGAAATAGTAATACAAATGGCATAAATATATTACTATATATAGTAGAAAATTAATAAATTTATTGTCAAATCCTTCTACAATGATTATGAAACAAATTCCTTATTGACTAAAAATGCATTCCCAAGTTCATTACTATTCAACTTCTATACAACCTAATCTAATTTTCTTATATCATAATTAGATGAGGAAAGCAAACTGTTGCATTGCTAACATCGTCAAGATACTGAAAGCAGGGGTCTGCTGCAGTTCTCCTGTATGTTGTGTGTAAATTACAAGTTAATGCAGGAAAAGAATAGTGTTTTGTTCTTCATTTCATCAGTGTGTAACAAATCTCAATAATTGTTGCCATTCCTGATTATGACTGCACAGTATATTTAGTATTTGGGAATTGTTCTTGGGGTATGCTTCATGTTGGGAAAAAAACGGTTTAACAGATTACATTAAATGGGAACATTATCTAATTACAGGTTGTTCCTGTGTTCAAAACGTTTTTGAATCTTATAGAAAAAGAGAATTTCTGAACAGTAGTTACACAAGTCCAAAGGAAAAGGCTTAAATTATATTATGCTCCCTGCATAAACACTTCAAAAAAAAAAAAAAAAGTACTGTTCACCTGAATATGAGAAAAGCAAAGGTGGTGAGAAGACAAATCACCATTTTTTAGCTTACAGCAATGCGACTAGCAATCACAAATTTCGGTTGACTTTAATAAGAAAATCTAAGCAACCTAGAGATTTCAAAAAATAAAAAATTCAAACCACCACCTGCGTATTACACTCATCAAACTCTCAAATGGGAATATCGAAGTTCTATTTTTACCACCTGATGTAAAGTTTATTATATATCATTTGTATTAGCTCATTGATATCAGCGATTGATAATAAAAAAGACAGTAACCACTCTGAAAACATTTACATGCTAAATATGAGGTATGCATCAGATCCATAGGAAGAGATTCTAAATCTATCTTTTGAAAGTTGTTAGAAAATTCATTTGGACTGTGAAAGTGGGCATCCTAACCTTGAAGCAATTTGGAAAATAATAACGGAATATGAAAATACTGAACTTGTTGCATTGATGGAAAAAATTGCCAGATTGTGGAGATATCATGCTGATGACATTATAGAATGAATGGCAAAAAAAATGAAGTTCATGAAATAACTGACAATGAAATCATTCAAACAGTGGTACAAGAAGAAATAATACAAGAGAAGCAAGAATCCTTAGATGACAGAAAAAATCTTGGAGCCCACATTCCAATGGGTTCAAGAGGTTGAAGTAGGGTTGCAAGAAATCTGTCAGCAGGAGAAAGCAATGCCAGCTGAAGTTATTTTCTTCTAGAAGTGGAGGGAAAAGGCACCATGGAAGAGATCTGAAATTTAGTTTCTGTCATCTATTAAGGATTTTTTTCAAAAACTGGAAATTAATTTCTACTTTTATCTTAGTTTTTTGCATCTATTTAATCATTTTTCTATAAAAATTAAAATCAGTTATAGTCAATTTTCAGCCTGCTAATTACATTAATGTTTGATTGAGTCTTGCATTTAAGTTAGACATTATAGAATTTATGATGATCTGGGAACAGCTCATATCCTCTAAGGACTAAATTTTCATTTTGCGTTGCTTCAGACAAATAGATGGCATAGTACTTAAGAAGTAAGAAAATACATATTACAACAGAATATTTTGGTATGAAAACTTTGCACTTCTAGGTTATTTCCAATGTATTGATCATTAACAGAATATATATTTACATAATTAATAGTTTCATAACAGTCTAAGGAAAGTTTGACATAATGCCATTATTTATTAAAAAATTAGAATTTAGGTTTTGAATTTCTGATTTCTGCTGACAAATTGAAGCTGGGGCTCACAAATTTCTTATCTTGTAATTTGATTCCACTGAAATAAGATCCGTTGTCCTCAAATTTTTACACAATTACATTTCAAATTAATCATCAAATTATAAAAACATTTAAAGAAGTTGAAAAATCTTAACAGAAACAAATAGTTTTTCGTATATATAATATTTTTATAAAAAGTGTTGATTTTTTCTCTTCTTTTTAAGAAAGCTCTTTTTAATCTAATATATAAAAAAAAATTTTTAATTTTTCAATAGTTTGCTTAAATTGAATGCTTAAAAAATGTTTTGCTTCTTAGATATTTCAACTCTACTTTGTTATTTGGAATTGCATTCAAGTAAATGGATTGAAATACTCGCACCGACCTATGCTACATGCTCAATACGATGCTATGGAGGGTCTCAACAAATGCATGATACAATTATAAAAGTATATTTATACTTATTTAATCTTTATATTTATCAGTAATGAAGTATGCACTTTTAAAAATATTTGTCTACAATGCATTTATAAAAGTAATATAAATGAAAAAATAAAAATAATTCCATTTAAAAAAAAACACTTTAAAGCTATTAAAAATTGCTCAGTAAAATAAATGAGTTTCTTGAAAAGAAGTTTATAAAATGAAGCCTTAAGAGGAGAATATTTGTTAAAGGAGAGTTTAGTGAGAATGTGAAATGCCAAAACATCCCTGTCATGTTTGATTAATGTACATCTTTCCGAGGTATAATTATCGTGAAACAGAATCTTAATTATATATAAATTAATTATTAAGATAGAAATTAGTCATTCAGACCACTTTGCTTCAATTTCTGAATATTAGAAAGAATACTTTTTTTAATTAATTTTCCAATTTAATTGTAATAATTTATGTCATAAACATTTTTTGCGATCTCATCATGCTCAGAAATTTTTTTAATATCACTATTTTCTCCTACAAAATTTAATATTGTTATAGCTTATAAGTTTTATAACTTATTCCTTTCAAATTTTTTATTACTCATTCCTGGATTTTATGTCCATTGAATAATATCCCTCATCTTCATTAATAAACAGTTCTAAAACTTTTGTTTTTAACTTTATTTCATCAAAATGTTTTGTTAAACTATAGTATATTATTTATATAGTATAAGAAATACGCTCTACCATTCTACTTGAAGTATTGTGTTCTATATTTTTTTTTAAATTTACAGTCTTTTAATTCAGGAATTATGTAACGTTAATTTTCAGAAATATCTATTATTAGATCTTTAATTACATTAAATAATCGAACTGAACAAACATCCATTAGTTAAAGTTAAAACTTTCTCAAATTCATTAAAATAGAAAATGTTTTGTAAGAAACAAATTTTTTTTTCACTTAATATATCATGATTGAAATTAATGTTTCGCAACTTTAATATCATTGAAATCAGAATTGCTGCACGATATGAATTATTGATTGAAGCAAATAAAAATGATTACAAAAATGTGAAATTTTACAAGCAAAGACCTTTCCAAATAATTTAATATTACAAAAGGAACCTAACAGCTATTTTTCTTTTGGATATTTTAATTTCTTATAGTAAAAAAAAAAAAAAGAGAGAATTACTCTGATTATTCTATTTAATGGCTAAGAATGTAATCTGTTACAGATGTTTTTTCATGCAAAAAAGATAAGTGTTGTATATGCTACAAAGATTGTTAAAAAGCCAGAATTGTATCTTAAATTTAGAAAGCATATAATTCTCATATTCATTAAATACTTAAATGCAGAAATTTGTACATTCATTTTGTTGTAGTGCTTAAATCCTTTAAAAGTTTTAAATAAATGAAATGCTTGCTTTATATATATATATATATATATATATATATATATATATATATATATATATATATATATATATATATATATATATATATATATATATATGATTGATGAACAAACCAAGGTAGAAATAAGCATCATTGCTAAAATTTATATCATAGAATATTATTTTTACCAATATTTTATTTTGAAAAATAATTTTATAATTTATATTTAATATCATCAATTGTAAAATATTTTTAAATTCATATTTACTTTATTATTTTTATCCAACATAAGTGTAAACAAATCTCTTGTAAATATATAAATAGCATATTACTTGTTTTATGAACAATATGTAATGAGTAACCGAAAATATGCACCATAAACAAAACAAATTGTACAGTGCATTTTATTAGTTTTTTATATAAACAAGAATTTATAAAATGATAAAGAAAAATATTCAATTTAAAATTTACAGTTAGGGTGGAAATAAAATAAAATTCCTGTTTTTCTCCTTTTTTTAATTACATATTAAGATGAAAAATCTTAACATTCCTAATATTTAAAGCTTACAAATTTTTATGTTTGATTTCTTTCCTTTTCTTTTATTATTTTAAGTATGTACCAATTTACCAGTCAATACTTTATGAGTTTTATTTCTAACATTTGTTTCAATATTAAATTTAAATGATAAATTAACAATGTAAAATTGATCACAATTTTTTGCAATTCATAAATACTATACATACTTGTATATAAATTTCAAATTTGCTCTTATATTTCTGTAGGCACAGCTTGTCCTTTTTTTGGACCTTGCGCTAGACAACCCAACTTACCAACTTATACAGCTGTATTTTTTAACTTACTGCAGTTTTAAACGGCCTTAAATCTCTAACTATACTTAAAATTACAAATTTAATATCTTTGAAATAATGTTAAACCTGTAAGTTTGATTATTGTTGTTTGAAAAGTATTTTGAAAAAAGTATTTCTTTGATTATTTTTATTGTGAGTCATAATAACCTATCTAATATTTGGGAAACCTTTATATGCTTTTTGTATTTATATTTTATCATGGTTTTTTCCTACAGAATCCAGTGTTAGCAGCAGCAATCGCATTAGATAATAAAAAGTGGGAAAAAAGTTCTCAGTATACATTTTATATTATAAAAGTTGCTTCAAATCTTGGCTATCAATCATCTATTTTCAAACGGGAACTCAAAAAATTGGAGTGGAATGGTATTAAATATTCTTGATTTTACTTCGTAATCTTTTTTATTATTTTATAATATATACTTTTTCCACAAATTTACAGTGTACTTTAACATTCTGTTATTTTGAAAAGTTAAAATCTTAGTTATTTAACATGATTATGAATTTGATAAGAATTAGATATTTTGTCAATTTTTATTCTATTTTTATGCTGCTTAAACTTTTTGGTAAGTAATAATCACTTGATTATAGATTTCATGGACATTGACTGATAACTATTCCTTGACATTTAAATTGTTATTAAAAATTCTGTTTGTGTAAATTAAAATAATCGTTGTTATAGTTTTTGCTAACAATACAATCTCTAAACCTTCAGTTTATGTAGGTAGCAAAATTTGTAAAAACGTTAAATTGTTAATAAAAATATAATTCAGTGCCTGAAACAATTTCTTAATTTAAATTTATTATTTCACAATTCTTAAAATTAAATTGTAATATTTTAATGTAAAATGTTAAAAAATGTTAATAAGAATGAAATTGTTTACGAGTTAAATACTCTCAGTAGTTCATTTATTTATTTTTTTAATATCTAGTTAATAAATTATTAGAATTCCATCTAGATATTTTTATAGGAAAGCAATATAGAAAAGAATATTAATTAATAAATAAGAATATATTAATATTCTGCTTTTCATTGATTTGACAACTGTTAATAGGTCTTGGTCTCCTGTAGGAGTTAGTAACAAGCAGTTTTATTTTTAACATCTGTTTTAGTTGGTGATTTCTAAGGTATTCATTTTCAAAGCTAAATAAAAAAAAAATTAGATGAACTCTTTTATATATATATATTAACAACTGTTATTGTAAATGCCATGTAAATTTGCTAAAAATATATACAACCCAAAAAAATTTTGGAGCTAAAGTAACGAAGTGAGAAGAACAATTTCATAACAGTCAAACTTTCATGCAATTCTTTTATTTCATTGCATCTGTATTTTCCATTTTATGCTTAAGTCATATTTAAGCATAAAATGGAAAAATGCACCTTAAATAATCGAACTTAAAAACAGCATAATTATTAACAAGAAATATTGCATGTGTACTATCTAAAATATTTGACAGGATATTGTTCCCTCGAACAATTATGAAAGTGCACACTTGTTTTACACAAGTACAGTATAATTATATTATGACATAGAATTATATTGTTTCATTCCTGAAAAAGAGCAATCTCAATATTCCATTTGTAAAAAGTAGACTTGGTCTTTTAGCGATCTGGGTTCAGGAATATCCCAAACATACTTAATGGTTTTTTGTCAGGAGAGCATGCTGTTATTCGATATGCTGTATTATTTTTAGTCCAAGCGTGTGCCTTTCACATGATGCAAGTTATATGTAATATGGCATTATCATCCATTTAAAGAAAATAATTACTAACAGCTAGAATGTAAGATGCAATATAAGGTCCTAATATCTCATTTCTATTAATTTGTGCTGTCAAATTTTCATTCCAAATGAAATCCAGTTCTATACTTCCACTTGTGATATTCCCAACTCATACTGTTTGCTCACTGTCTCCAAAGTGATTTCTGTATAATGAATATTGAACTGAGTGTCTCTCTGCACTGTAATGAAGTACTTCTGCTGTAAAACATTGTGCACACAAGCAGAAGTATGTTATATGTATGTGTGAACTTAATGTATTCTATGTTTTAGAAACTCTGAACACATACTTTAACCTGAATCAAGATTCATTGATAAACTTCTATTCACTTTGTATGTAGTCTTATTATTCAACAACCCCCTTCTTCAAAACGAATTGCCCAGCTGAATGGTTAATGATTTGACCTGTGATTTCTAGATTTAATATTCATGACACACAAGAATGTTTGTAATGGTTTAAGAATGTTTCTACTTTGAAATTGTAGGTTTCTGTTGGAATTATTCTAGTGTAAAAAGTGGTTAGAGATTGGTAAACCATACTCTCTTCTGTTTGTATTAATGTCCTAGGATCAACAAAATACACAACACTTGCATATATTCATAAAGCTCATCCTGATGAAACTTATTTTGAACTGCTTAGATTGAGAATCTTCTTTCATGAAAAGAAACGGTTCTGTCTAGACAAGATGGGAAAGGGTATTCAGTATTCAGTTTTTTTGTGCGATAACTGATGTAACTTCATTTCTGGTTTCCTCAAGTTTTCTTTTACTATAAATATTTTAGCTTGATTAAATAAATTCATTATTAGTTTATTACAAATTAAGTGAATGAAATACTTTCTAAAGTAATTTTATTATTCACTTGACCCCTTGTTTGAGAGAGAGAAAAAACTTGAAATTAGATTAGAATAATAATAAAATTTATATGAATCAAGAAATGGTTTCAGTTGCATAAACAATTTGATATTAGTTGCAAAATTATAACATAAAAACGTGACAAAAAATTTAGAAAATAATGTAATGAGAAAAATAATAAATTTGAAAAATGTAAACACTATATAAAATTTGCATTATATGCATATTTATTATAAGTAGGTACTCATTTTTACAAACTCATAGAAATAAGTAAAATAGTACATAAAATTGAAAGTTTGTAAAAGCATAAAATGTGAGATTATTAAGATTAACTCTTTTTACCTAACTGTTCTCTCTTTTAAAATGGAGAGCTTTAAAAAAAACATTTAGCAAGCACTACTATATAAAAAAAAAACATACAAAATAAAATATATCTTAAAAAGAACTCTTGCTTTCATTTTTTAAATGAAGAATCAGGCAAAGTAAACTTTTTTCCCCCAAAATTGCATTTTTATAAACATAGTTTTTCGTTTATTTTGTTATAGAAAAGTATTTTCCTGACATTTTTCTCAATAAAGTACCTCAATCTTGCCATTTATCTGCTTGTTTTGAAGATTGTCGCATTGCGTTATTTTCTTCTTGTTTGATATGTGAATGTGTTTTTTTTTCCCCATTCTTGTTTATTATGTTCTGAATCAATTAATCATCAGATCATAAAAATGTGTTGAAGTAATTGCTGAAGGATTAATATTCTTCCCTTCGGTTCAACAGTTATGGAGTTGCTATAAACTGGCGTAGTACATAGTGATATATAAAATTTGTATATCTTCAATAAAAATCATTTTAAGGAGTATCTGTAGAATATAATTGCCTTGTTTCTATTTTGAATGTGGTACTTTTTTCTGCTTGTTTTTGTATTTTACTATTTTTATAACAATAAAAACATAAATCTCATTGTACTTATTCTTTTAATTTTGAATATTTGTAATGATTTAATATAAGAATAATTATTTTATATTAAAATAATTATAATAAAAATGTTATTATTAGAGAAATTTCATTTTCAGAAATATGGGTAAGTACTTTTTTCTAAGATCAGAACCTTGCTATTTTTTGGTTTCTTGTATAATCCCTGCTTTTAATAGTGCAACTTTTGCTTGAAAATAATTTCATGTAAAAGGTCGCCTAATTTAATGTATGTTATTTTAAATAAATTCATTTTTAATATTTAGGGAAGAAAAAAACAGGAGTTGTAGTGGAATTTTCAGATTTATCTTTTCACATCTTAGCTCCTGGGAATCTCTCCAATGAAGAAATGGATTCAGTACTAGATTTTTTGCACAACAAAGTAAATGAATCAGAAAAATCACAGCTTAGAAATTTACAATTGCTTTTTTCCATATTTCAAAGGTAAGGTACACTCTTTTTTCTTTATTTCTTTAGATATTAACATGTATGCCAGAATGACAATTATTTTTAAATGAACATTTGTGATTGTGTGTTTAATTATTCTTTAAATTAGAAAGCTCAATAATTTAAAATTATCAAGATTCAAATACTTATAATTCTCAAAACCCAACAGGATTGTTTTTATGGTATAGTTGTGAAAACTAGATTCGCTTTTATATATAAGATGATATGTTAATAATTAGCTCTCCAAAAGATTCATGTAAAATAGACATAGATAGCTAATCTTACAATATGTTTAAATGAAGGAATTATACAGTATATTTTTCATGCACTAATTGTTTTTGAATTTGGTGAAAAATTGTAATACTTCATTTAAGAAGGAAAAATAATTGTCAACATGTTTCTATCTGTGTCACAGGTCAGATTGAAACTCACCAAAATTGCAGTTTATTGTAATGCAGTATCATTCCTTTTAGTTGAGATATTGTAACTGTTAGCAGAATTTGAAATCATTAATTCAGAATGATCAATCTGAATGTCACACTAAATCATTTATTAATGTGCCATCACTGATAGCCTAGAAAGTTATGTTATCTCCATGGCTTTAGTGCAACATACATACCATACATAACCATAGCATAACCCCTAGTTCATAAGATAAGTATCTGCACAATCATTTGGTCGACTTTCTGGCAAGCAAGTAAGCACTGTCAACTTGATCACCTTTTCAGCTATCTTTGACACTACAACAGACAAGAGTGGATTCAATTAAGTGATCAGTGATGAACCTGGATGTAGGAATGGCGTTAAAAGATCTAGATTTTATTTGCAAGATCATGAACGTCAGGTTTTTATTTATCGGCATCGGAGATCGCACTTTTATACAATGTGCTTTCAACCCCTTCATACTGCAACATCACCTGTGCCATTGGTTTTTATCTTGATCCTCTTGTTTGCATTGATCATGTTTTGAATAGTGACTGTTATATTTCAGCAAAATATTGATAATGTTACAAGTTTGGAGTTTCTTTGATGTTGGAAATGTTCTGTTATTGCTCTATTATTCAGGTTTCTTATTAACAAATCACTGGTATCTCACTAATAGTTTGTTCTGATTTCATGTTGTCCATATCTCTTTTTAACAGGAAATATCTGGTGATTAACTAATTAATATTAATATCTGCTGAATGACTAGCTAGTCACCATCATGTACAAGTGCATTGCTGCTATGCGCATGCAGTACAAGTGCACATGTATAGTGCTACTTGGTGATTTCTCAGGATCTATGCTTTCCTAGTTCTACAAAATATAATTATATTTTAATCACCCTAGTGGATTTTATTTATAAAATATTTTATTATTTGCATTGTTTTTTTGTGAAGCAATTTTTATTGCAACGAGGTACACGGTATGTGGATAATATGTATTTTATACATATTAAATACATATTATCCACATACCATATATATATATATAATCTATATATATATTGTTAAGAATAACACAAGTTAAAAATTCCTGTGTTCTAAATTAAATTTCCAACATTATGACTTTTAAAGACATGTTTTTTATTATTTTTAAAGTTTTCATTTAAATTATTTTAAAGTACCCTTGAACTTAAATATTTTTTAATCATATTTTCAAACTTCAAATAAACATGTTATATTGTTAGCTTGATAGCTGCCATCCCAACAGAATGGTATTATAATAATACACTTTTCATTTTATCAATGGAAATATTGCCAATATCAGAATGTACACCATACAAACAATCTTTAAAATTGAAACATATCTTAGGAAAAATTAAGGAATTTATTTAAAATTTGTCTAAAAATTATTTCATTTTCAAAGTGTAGTCAAAAAAGCATTTGAAACATAATAAACTGTAACATTTTAGTGTTAAATAATTAAATAACTACAAAAATGCTTTAAAAAAAATTGCTAATGTGTTAAAAGGCATTCATTTCTAAAGTTTTTATTTAATATAAAAAGAAAATCTTATATTTTATATTATTAAGTAAAAAAATTTTTTGCATGTAAGTACAAAATCTAGCCATAGTATTATAACCTGTTACATATTATAAATATAATTGTACCCAATATCAGATGAGATTGAAAGACTTAATTATTAGAAAACAAAGCTAGCTTCAAATAATTTTATGGCAGTTACCATTATAGAAGAATTCTATAACATACATTTAAGAAAGGGTAGTTATTAGATACTAAATACACATAAGCAGTTTTTAAGAAATATTTGTTGAGTGCTAAACTGAATGATCCAAAAAATGTCATGCACTGATGATGTAAATGAATGTGCTTTGTTGACATTCAGCTGAAATTAATAAAGGCATAATTGTCAATTCACTGACAGTTTGAATAAACCATATTTATTAAAAAGTTATCAAAAATAAATATACAATTAAATATAGACTTCTACAATTGTTTGATTTCAAAATCTATATTCACAAGAAAGCATTACAAAAAACATACATTTTTAATGTAATATAGATACATTGAAACCTTAAACTGTAGGAAAAGATGGTCTTCACCTTCTTAGTGTCATTTTAAAGCATATTATATTAATAGGTTCTAGTTCATTTGTTAAAGGACTTCAGAAAAAACAGAAATTCGCAAATCATTATTAAGAGCCAACAAATATAGTAGTCTGCACAACATGTTTTGTCTTATGCAAATGGTCCATTATTATTATAATTTTTTTTTTAAAAAAATTTCTTAACTGTGCATATTTGTAGGTTTTTATTTTCAAAAAAGTCCCATATATGGTAAAAATAACATCTTTCAACTTGATTGTTGCATGCCAGATATGCTAAACTGTGTGCTTGAGTAGCAAGGGGACCTCCCCATGACTCCTTGCTTCCCAAATACCATATATATGCCATTTAAAATTTTCTAAAATAAATTAAAATCATTTGGACTGTATTAAACAAGATTCTCAAGCCTTTCTTATAAAAGGAAATGGGATATACCTTTCTTCTCCTAGTAACAAACACCTAATATCTCCATTTAAATGCTCTGATTCCTTGAATCATTACTTGTCTTCTTTGGCTGAAAGGCATTTTTCAGCTATTAGGTGATAAATTGTGACTCCAATGCATGTGAAGTACTATTTTTCAAATCATATTTTTATTTTAACATAACATTTATCGATTACATTAGAAATAAATGCATCACATCTGTTTTAATTCTTTAGGTATTCATGCTCCCATTACTGGGAATGCTGTGATGATGTAAATAAAGAATACAGTGAAAAAATAAAAAGTGCAATTAACAAATATTTTGATCACAATGATGAAACCTTAGACAGCAGTAATGAAACAAGTCAAATTGAGGTAATTTTGTTTAATTTAATGTAAATTCAATTTTTGTGTTTGACAATCATAGCTGTTGTTTTTGTATTAAGTGTATTGATTGTCAAGTTAGTTTGAAATTATATATCTTCCTCTCCTTTCTTGACCGTGATTAGTATTCATAAAATATATACTGCATGCATATAAAGAGCTTAAAGGGGAAAAAAGGGAGGAAATACTTTAAGCAACATTTGTGACGTTTAAAATTTCGTTTTGTTGAAAAAATTTCTCAAAAAATTATTTTAACATTATTTTTCAAATGTAATAAATATTTATGAATTGAAATAAAGTTGCTTCACTTCTAATTATTTTAATGTAAATAGGTGATTAATTATTTTAATTCCTAATTAAAGTAAATTCATATTTTTATTTTCATAGCAAATAATTTAGATTTGTAAAACAGGTTACCATGAGAAATTTTCTACAGCAAACTAAAATAATCAATGACCTTATGGTTTAAGTACTATGCAGTTTAATTGTTAGAACTAGCTTATGAAAAAAAATCACTCTGCTGTTGGTGATTAAAGTTACAATACAAAATTATAAGACTTGGACGAAAAAATTCATTTATATGTTCATCCAAATAACTAAAATGATTAAAATTTGACAAAAAATCGATATTTATTGACAAATTCTAAAGTTTAATAGTATGTTTCAAACTTTACAACATGGCAACTTTAAGATAAGTGAGAATGATATACACAGGCTGACTACAAGCTTTGTTGAAATCCTTTACTTGTGAACCTTTACATAAACTAAATATGTACAGACAGTATTTTATGCTTTGCTCAATTAAAACCAAACTTTTAGAACATGCTTGGTTATAAAAAAGTGATAAATCTTGGTTTTTTTTTTTTTTTTTTTTTTTTTTTTTTTTAAAGATTTTTTATGAGAAGTAACAAATGGTTACCAAATAATAAATCTGAATTTATCACTGTAAACTATTCATTTCTTTCAATATTGCCTCAAGAATGTTAAGTGTCAAAGCAATTGTTGTCCCAAAAAAAATATATATATATACAATTAATACTTCTTGTTGCTCCTCACTGCATAACTCCAGAAGCTATTTTCTAACTAAAGAATGTCTTTAAATTCAAAAAGAGCATCACAAGAATTCATGAGACAAATATGCTCAGCAGATTTAAAATTAGAACTATACTTGGTATCTTAAGTTGAATCACTCTGTGTAAATTAGTTAATAATAAACACATCACTTTAATGTGGGTGCCTGGACACTCTGGTGTTCCTGGCAATGGATTAGCTGATGAGCTGGAAAGGACTGGATCAACAACTGACTATTTTGGTCCTAAACCAGTGCTAGGTATTTCTAAAGAATTGATCAGAAAGAATGTCTTTGATCTCTTCAGAAAACAACAGTTTATGAATTGGTACAATGCCAATGATCAAAGACAAGCAAGGCTATTAAATAGCATGTGCCCTAGTAAAAGGCAAAAATAATTATTAAAGCTCAATAGAAGCAGTCTAAGGAAAGCAGTGGGACTACTTACAGGACACTGCCACCTTAAAAGACATCTCACCATAATGGGAGTTTCAGATGATCCCACTTGTAGAGGTTGTCATTATATGGAAAAACTTCAATATACATCTTATGTGAATGTGAAACCTTTTTGGCACATAGATTTGAACACCTGGGTCAGCACTTGATTGAACCTTTGATGTTGCAGGAAATTCCTGTAAAATGTCTGCTGAATTTTGCTTCAGCCACTGGTCTCTTCAAATAGGACTTTCTAAGGGGTATTGTACAATAGACAGACCAGACCTATGGTTGTGGTGCTAGGTTCTTTTGGAACCACCCTATCTTAAATCTAATCTTAAGTTGAATACTCTCTATATGAGGTAAATATTAAAACATTTTAATCGTATGAAATAGCTTAGAATTTCAAGACCATGTGTCACGATTAATATGTACAATGATTTTATTGAGTATTACATTATTCATTTATATTAAAAGTAGCATAACAAAGTTCCAGTACTATTTCATTTGTGAATTCTTTTAGCAGCAAAAGTCTCCACTGATCTAAAATTTTGATTACAAGTTCGTAATATCAATGTGCATGCGAACTTTTGTAACTTTTTGACAATTCCTTTTTACTGCCAAGATTTAAAATTTGAGCAAATACCTTGCATCAAAATACATCACAATTTCTTAAAATTAGATTACCTGTTAATAAATTTTGAAAGAAAAATTTTTTAATGAAATAGAAATGATCTTTGGAATTATGAATATAGATTTTGCATATAATGCAAGTGTTATGTCCGATGTTTTGATTCTACTAAACAAGTTCCTAACATAAAGTGCATCACAAGAATTCATGAGGCAAATATACTTGGCAGATTTAGCATTAGAACTGCTTGATATGTTAAGTTGAATATCCTCCATATGTGATTAATATTAAAACCTGCTTTGTTATAAGAAATGGCTTACAATTTCAAGATGATGTACCACCAAATAATACATACAATGATTTTATACATATTATTTGACAGCTTGGCATATGAAGATTATGAAAACCACAAAATATCATTTGCTGAGAAATTTTTTCAAGCAATGAAGAATAAAAGATTTATTATAACTGCGATAAAGAAATAAATGTAATTAATTTATTTATTTCTATACATTTTGTAATTTTGCTATTCCATTTGATAATTTATCATGTTTAACTTTTCCTATTTAAAATCCATTAAATTGAATATTTCTCTGTAATTCATCTTCTACCCATAAAAGCTACTATTCTATTTTTACTACTTTTAATATATTTTTGCAATACAAAATATATTATTTACTAAAAATCTTATGTGTTTAATAATTATTTTCATTTACACAGACGGATGTATCTTATGTCAAACAACTTATTAAAGATATTATATGCACACATCAAGACCAAAACTTCACTGGTAGAGCAATTGCACGTATATTCCATGGGATCAGCAGTCCTTGCTTTCCATCTGAAGTTTGGGGGAGAGTTCGTAAATTTTGGAGATGTCTTTTATCTGTCAATTTTAATACCATAATGAAAATGGCAAATGAAGAACTAAGAAATTTCAAAGAGTGTTAGTGTGTGTATTTTCTTTCTCAGTAAACTTGTAAAAATGTAAAATTCCTTTTTATATTGTACTTACTTTTATTTGAAATAAATATTTTAATATTTAAATAACAATATTTGAAAAAAATTATTTGACAATCTCAAGCATAAATATGAAATCAACTCACTTTTTTATTAAAGAAAATACAGAATATTGATTATGATAAATGTATAATCCAAGCACTTTTACACACACCTAGAATAACAATAAATTTTACGAAAATATTCATCTCCTCTAGTAAGATAAACATAATTTATTAAAGCAGTATTGTTATTTTAAATTTATTTTGTCACATCTATATCCATCCATGGTGCCACTAGATTAAATTTAAGATCAGACAAAAAATTGTTCAAATAGTACAATAATTTTTATTAGCATCCAAGAAATTTGCTATAAGGAAGTATTTTGATATAAATCTTTAAAAATATATTTTTGTCACACTATCAGTAAATTGTTTTGATTGATAATAACATTGCATGCTTGCCAACCTTGGAGGAAAGAAAATCAGTAGACACTATTAACACATTTTTGCTTAAAACAGAATAATTAAAACCGCAGTACTGCAACAAAACAATTTTACTCTTTAAATTATACATTCTGAGAATGATTTATGTTAAACATATTTTGTGTTAATCTTAAGTTTTCAATAAAAAATATTCATCAACCTCATAAAGGAACTATCAAAGACTAAAGAATATACTACATGTAAAAAGATAAACTTCAACGTTTCATGTCCCAATATTCATTTTATAGGGCGACTCTTACTACACTACTGCAATTTTTATAAATATTAAACTTATAAAATTACATAAAAACAAAATACATTACTAAATCAATTTGACAACAAGTACTTAGTTTGAAGAAATTATTTTGCTAATAGCTAGTAATATTCCTCTTAATTGAACTGTTTATGTAAATAGGCACCTGGTGTCTGTTCTGAATATT
Source organism: Latrodectus elegans (assembly GCA_030067965.1). Taxonomy (NCBI): domain Eukaryota; kingdom Metazoa; phylum Arthropoda; class Arachnida; order Araneae; family Theridiidae; genus Latrodectus; species Latrodectus elegans. The sequence continues at coordinate 104,330,867 of CM057810.1, forward strand.
GATTATATGACTGCCAACTCACAGGAGTCTTTGCAGCCTAATGGTTAAAGCGTCATCCTACTCTGGTGGATTCGAAACTCAGAGGAACATATACATATATATAATTTCATTTAAATATAGAGACTATTTAATTTGCTAAAACAACTCATTTTCCAGCAAAATTTTGGTTGTTTTTAAATTTTTCACTGAAATTGTTGAAAATCAGATTTTTACACATTAGGAAATAGGGAGAAATTATGAAAAATCAGGAATTTCCAGATAAAATCAATAGAGTTGGCAGATATGGCATTGCGTTCAAAAACAATCAAGTTCACAATAGATTTATTTTTTCCAAAATGGAAGTCTTGTCAATAAATTCATAGCTATTCATTCATAATTTAATGAGATTGAAATCGAAATTTTTGTTTAATCAATCTTTCTGGCATCCAATAGATTTTTCACAAATAACAATTAAATAAGGATGTTTCATCTTTTTTTATACAATTTTATGAAATACCCCAACAAACTTGCATAAAACCTTATGGTACCATTTACTTTCTATACTTAGAAATAATTCCATTCCAACTTTGCTCATTTTTTACATATTCAATAAATTTTTTTCATGCAAATAAATCTTGAATTATAATTAATTTTTGTTGGTATGCTGCATGATAGTCAATTTGACATTGAAAAAAATTTTATCTGAATTAATCTCTAGAGATGTTATTTCCCAAATCATTAGCATAATTTGGAAATAATGAAATTCCTTGTATCCCCTAATATTCAAGTTACCTATTCAATATAAAAATAACTTGCTTTTGAGTTAATATTCTCAGATCACTTTTGATCTAATTGAAATCTAAATTTTTGAAATTAATATTAGGTCTAACAGAAAGTTTTGTCTGTTGATGAATGTAGTTAAAACCATATCATAAAAAGATCAGTGGAATTTTTCAGACCATATTCTGAAGATAGCATTGGTGTGGAAATTTTCAAAATGGATGCCACATGAATTTAGTCAAGGATTTTAATAATCAAGTCAAATATTTTTCTTTGCTTGTTCGGAACAAAATCAGGCTCTTCTTGAAAGGATCATAACTGGGGATAAAAAGTAGATTACCTATGAAAAAACATCATAAAGAAAAGGATATATTGAACAGAATATACCTCCTCCAACTCTAAAACAAATTTGATTATGAATAAGAGAAGGTTTTGCATATGGTGGGACATTTGGGAACCAATACATTATGAGCATTAAATAATGAATGAAAAGCTCAATTTGTAAAGTATTGTCAACAACTGAATAATAAAAGATGATGGTGATGTTCCAAAAGAGTTTGTCAAGTAATTGTACAACTAAGCTGAAAAATTCTGTCCCATGCACCATATTTCCGAACTTATCACCCTCCAACGGTCACTTGTTTTTGCCCTTACAGAATTTTTTTGAAGGGCAAAAAACTCAGAAATGAAGATATCAAACACCACTTAGATCTCTCGCATGAAAAAATTAAATACTTTTCAAATATAATGTATATGAATTCCCCAAACACTGGCAAGAATCATTAATAATGGTAATTATATTATTTAATAAAGTTTATTAATGTTACATAAAATTAGTATTTTATTCTATTCTAAAAAGGAATTTAAAAAAAATATTTTATTCTAAAAAGGAACAAAATTGTCTGACACAGGCCTAATATAATTATGACTTTTAAATGCAAGCAATAGACATGCTTTAATTACAAGCCATGTTTGGATTGTCAAGATTCGAAGACATATTTCTCGCAATTACTCCAACCATATATTTTTAATATTAAATATTCCTCAGTATAAAATAAAATTTAAATGCTAATTTTTTAACATTATTCAATATATAAGTGGATTACAAAATTGTGTTGAAGTTCATCTAAAAAACTGACAAAGTTATTTTTAATCAATTTATTTATTTATGAAATCTAAAATAGCAAAAAAAAAAATTAAACAATCAAATACACATAACATGGTAATATATACTAAAAAAAATGAGCAAAACAAAGTAGTGAAAATGCATCACCATGTCTTTGTGGATTAACAATTTTCAATTAGGAGAAATGTTCTTTGTAAATGAATACTGTTCTAAAGTTACAAAAATATTGGGATTCAGAAAAATGTCTCCCTCTAATACAATAATGGCACATCAAAACTACCCATATAAAACAATAAAACAAAGAGTACAAGGTACATACAAGGAGCTTTATAATTGAACTTCCTTTTTTACAGCAAATTAATATGGTATACATATTTATATGTACAATATTAAACTGAACATTGGCACCTTAGCTATAAGGATTTAAAATCAAAAAAACTGTATGGCATAATTTTTTAAAATATGAATAGTTACAATTTGAAAAACTAAAACTTCACCATTTTTGAATCATGAATAAATATAATATTCTTGCTTTTTTCCATTGAACCATAACAGTAGCCTTATGAAGATCAGCAATTATGTACACAGAATTGTGATAATATACAGCCATATAATAGCAAGGCAGTGGCTATATTTCAGAAACAATAAAAATGTGCTAATATAACCAATCAAACTTTCTAGATAACCAAGTATAGATAATCCTTGAACAATCAAATAAGATTAAGGCATATCAGCTTAACATCGCAGAAAGTGTACATAATATTAAATTAAAATACAATTCAGTAATATTTTAAGTAAAGTGTAATATTTAACATATTTAAGTAGTATGCAATCTAATTAACTAATATATACTTTGTACTTTATAAGGCTAATTTCACATCACAAGTACAAAAATATTACAAAAAAAAGATTATGATCTTTAATCTTTCAGACATATATACACACACTTCATCTGTACAGATGAATAAAATTTATGCCATTTTTTAATATACATTTCAACTATTTCCTATTCTTAATTCATCCAGCCCTTAAAATTTAAAAATTAGCAACATGCAAATTTAATTTAATCTTTCAAATTAAAAATAATATACCAAGAATTGATTTCAACAAAAAGATTTTTAAGAAATTAAATATGTAATGCCCAACAATACTGTATGCAATTCACAGAAGATAATGTACTTTATTTAATATTCAAAAATTATTTCCTGATGAATGGTTTCTTTATTAAAAAGAAGCAATTATTAGCTTTGTGTGATATGCATCAAATAATAAAATGGATAAAATACTTTTAGGAGAATTATCTTAATGGCACAGATTAATAATATATACAAAGTTTTTGACCAATCAAAAAAAGTATTTAAATTTATAAGCTTTTAAATAATCATGCAAAGATGATACCCAAAAATTAAATAATGAAATCACATAAAATAATTATTGATGCTTACACAATTCTTTATAAGTTTAAAAATCTTATTCGATTATGCTAATAAATTTTTTTGCCTTCATATGCAAAATTTTCAACTAATATATGCTCAAATAACATGGAATACGTAATATTATTTTGGCACTTGAAATAGAAAATATTAAATTGTTTGTAGTCATAAAAATTGATGATTTTGAAATATTGCAAATTTATAAATTCAAACACTAAGAAATTATTCTTCCCTAAAAAAAATTCACATTATACATAAAATGAAATAAACATTTTTCAGTATAAAAATAATGATGAGAAGACAGAACAAAAAAGTTACAAGAATAAATGACCACAACCATAAAAATATTTAAAAAAGAAAGAAAAGAAACCACGCTTCTATAATCATTAAAATTAGCAGAAAATAGAGAATCAATATGAATAATTATTTCTCTGTAATCTTTCTTCATTTATTCTTGGTTAAGATCAAAATAAATACAATTATTGTTCAAGGAAAAGTACAGAACTAAATCAAAAGTGAAAAAATGAAAAATTATAAATAGAATACAAATCAAAGCTCAAATGGGCAGGGATTATATATATATTAAATAAATATCACACAGTCTTTTATAGCAAAAGTTGCCAAAGGGATGAGATTAATGAAAAAAAAAACTAAAATTGATTAAATTGCAATGTCTGAATGAATTTATACCTTTATTTATAAAAAATTACACAATTCATGGCTTCAAACTCATGCAAATATATGTAGGCTATGGAAAAAATTACTATTAATTTAATAATTTTTAAGGAAGTAGAATTATTAAATATTGTTTCCTAAATCTTAAAATTCTGTATTAACAAATTTTAAAAATATTGAAGAAAAAAATTAACATTTAAACACTGAATCAATGCATAAACTCAACTTTAAAAAAATTTTAGTTTATCTTTGAAAGCTGAATGATTATCAACATTTAGCTTGTATAATTCTTGAGTATACATAAATAATGGCAAAAAAAATTTTAATACATTTATGAAAATAATTACATACCATTTGGATTGACAAGTTTTAGAATGATAAAATAAGTAATGCAAATTCCTTTTTAATCAGATGTGTGTGTGGAGAAAGTTTAAAAACAGAAATAAATCCAAACCACATTAAAGTTAGGTGAGATGTCTCATTTTTAATCAATTATTATATTTAAATCAGCAAAAACATATCAATAACTGTCAGAAAATTAAGCATTTTTATTGCAAAATAAGTAAATAAAAAAAAGTTTTTTCTTCTTATTATTATTTATTAAAAAAGTTTTTTCTTTGTTACTTTATTTAAATGTTGTGGTTTTTAATTATAGATTAGAATTTGGTTTATTGCTCAATAGTCAATTCTTCTGCACAAAAACTATTTGACTACACAATGAAAACTTCATGTATAATTTTTATGGAATCAGCAGTCAATAAAAATTTGTCAATCCCTCTCTTAAAAGCTCTGAAATTCAATGAAATTTTAATGAAAAATAATCCAGAAGTACTTTTATAACCTACTTTAGTAAAAACTTTAGTAAAAACAAGCAAAGGCAGCATATTTTTACTAATAAATCCATGATACAATACACAAAAAACAATTCATTAAGCAATGATTTAAGTCACATTACTCATATATTTTAACATTCTTACATGAAATAATACATTTAGAAAATTTCACTCATACATGGCTGGCACATTTTTATAATGGATGAAAGAAACAAGAAAAATGCAAAATGGTACGTTTAATGCAATTTCATATCTATGCTTCTAATGAACTCCAGATGGTGGAGCTTGCCAATCAGCTTTATATGGTGATGTTCTATAGTGACTTGGACTAATTGATGGTGTAAGAGTAGGAGTGAGCGTCGGTGGAGCAAAAGTTAAATTAGTACTAGTAGAAGTGCTAGGATTTGGTTCTGGCATTGGTGGTTGTTCCATTTTAATAGTATTAGCATTAGCTGCATTAGTTGGAGGTTTTAACAACATTAAAGGTGCATTAGCTGGAGTAGCATTATTTTGGCCTGAAGTTCCAGCCATATGTCCAATATCTCGACGTGGTGCTGTTGGTGACACTGTAATATATAAATTACATCTTAATCTTTAGATTGAAAATTTATATTCCAAACAAATTCAACCCATTTAAAGTAATATATTTTCAAAAGATGTAAACAAAGTTGAAAACTATTTCCTTTTTTCATGAATTTTCTAATTCTATCTGATCAATATCAGTGAAATTTTACATGAAAATTTATTGCTGAGAGGTCTTATTCAAGAAAAAAAATTATCTTTCTCAAACACTATTCAAAGCAATGATTTGGTATTGGTAAAAATCATCAACATTTTACATGTTAGCATCAACAGACACATTGCAGTGCAAATACATTGCTATACATTTAAATTTCAACAAGTAACACAAATTATAATATATCATTTTTCTTAACTGCGTATTTCTTATTTTTAACAAAATTTAATATGATATACCACAAATATTATCAGTAAATAGAAGTAAAAGTATTAGAAAGCTAACTGAACAAGCAATGATTTCTGTAAAATAAAAATCACAACTTCAAAATAAATAGGAAAAAAAGCATCATTTTCAAAGATACAATTCAAAGTTAATTTAATAAAAAATTAATTTTCTTAAGAAACATTTAATTTCATTTATATGTGTAAATGCATAAAAAATAAATGATATAAATTATTGTTGTAATGGTCACTCACTCAATTTCTGAACAAATTAAAATTTGAGAATTTAAAAGAAAGAATAACTTATAATAAAATATTATAATAAAACTTATAATAAAATAAATTATAATAAAATTATAATAAAAAGGAAGAATAACTTATAATTAAGAATAATAATAAAGTAAAAAAGATTTCTATAATAAAAGATGCAAATCTTTCATATTATTGAAGCAAAAGGCAAACTTCTTTTGATTCAATAACAAATATTACATAAAAACGTAATGACTAGCACTGATTAATATTCTTACCAACTGATTTGACAAAACTTTGAACTAAGATGAGGGAAAAAGTGTAGAGTGACTTTCAACAGTTTTATAAAACTTATTTTTCATATATTGTCAACATAACATAATTGGCACAAAGTTCTAAAAAGAACAAGCTGTGGCATCAATACAATTTTGAAATTGATAATAGAATAATTGCACAACAGACATATTAAAATAGAGCCAATTAATCAAACATTGGTTAACTCCAAAATGACCAATTGTAAATATTTACATTACAATATGTAACTCAACAGATCTATGCTTGACATAATATTAGAATCTACAGAATGAGTGCTACTTAAGGCCAAATTTCCTTAATGTAATTATGTCAGAAAATGTGCAGTTAAACTAAGATACTTTACTGAATATATAAAATTGTTTTTAAAATCAAATACATATCTATTTTATTTTATATATACTATAAATACAATAGAGTATTCTTATTTTTATGATTCTAATATGTATATACAAGAAAAATGAAAACATCTCTGAACAGAAGAAATACTTTTAATGCACTTTAAAAACCTTAAATATAATAACTGCTATAATTTTTATAGAAATATATTGTATTCTGGTAGTAGGCAATATATTTACTGAAGTTCTGTAAGTCTTAAATATTTTCGAAATCATTATAAAAGTCGGACATAATAAAAGCAATAATGTCAACAAAAGACTAAATTTTTAAGAGTTTCTAGAAATAAGGTGTTTTAAGTTGATAGCTCACCCAAAGAGCAAGATAAATTTGGCAAAGCAAAACAATGGAAGGAAAGAAAATCTCAGTGAAGGAAACTGACTGGCATTGAGGTAGATAGCAATGTCTAAAAATCGAAGAATCTAAGGTCTTTATGAATGTATGGTATTTCCGTTATTTTAATATAACCTCCTGTACAAATATTTAAGTATAATATATAATTAAACATAATGTATAATAAGAAAATCGTATCACATTAATCACATATTAACAGCTCCATAAAATTTAAAAATTTCTAAATTGATTCCAGATGACTTTTGGTCTATTAAACTCATTTGTAAAAATTTCAGATTAAATAACTCTGAAGATTTCAGATTGTAAAATCATAGAAGTTTCACAAGTTAAATTTGTCCATAATCAAGCATATATTCATTCACAGATAAATATGAAACATACTTTTTGCATTGAATTGGCCAGTGGCTCTTCTTCTAGTCTGTCCACCAGTTACTCTTTCACCTATGAAAAAAAAAATTATTTTCAGTGAAAACAAATCATAAAAAAATTTCAAAATATATATTTCACACATATTTTGAAATTTCTTAAAATTTGTTTTATCAATTTAAACAAAACATTTTAATGTGTTACAAAGTTTTGAAATATATTGAATGACTAAATAGGTTTTCTGCATAAATTTAAACAAGTGAAAATTAATAAGACAGAAAAAAATTAAATGAATTTTTAATCTATATTTATTTTGGAAATTTTAAAATAATATAGTGCTATTACATTTATTAGTGTATTTTAAATAGAGTACTTCAGCATAATTTAAACTGACCCTGTATTGATATATTAAAAAATATAAATTAAGTAACTTCTACTTTTTGTGTAAATTTAATGTGATGTTATGAAATAAACAGTCATTCATTAATTCCATTGAAATAAAAAATGATTTTACATTAGAATAAAAAGAACATAATTATGACAAAATATTTCATGTCCATTTAAATTCAAGATTTTTTTTTTTTAAAAAAAAAAAAAAAGAAAATTTGAACACATAAAATATAACACAAGAAACTGTAAATTCAAAACAGATAATTTAAAATAAAATATAATTTTTCTAACATCAAAAATGACAAATATTTTCATTTCAGAATATATTTTAGATGTAGTAGTGTATAAACTAATATATGTAATTATAAAATTAAATAATAATTATATAATTTTATAAGTAATGGAGTAATGATTATTTTGAAAATATTCTTTCAAAATAATTATTACTCCTTTACTTAACTATTTAATTAGATATCTGCAATTTTAGAAAATTTTTCATTTAGCATGCTACCTTAATGTGAAAATTCTTTCATTTAATGAATACCTAAATGGAAGAATTTCTTAAGTGATGCCAATGTCTAAAACAATAACTTTCGAAATACTTGCCTGCTTTAGCTATTTTGCAGAGCTTTAATTTAGAAATATCACATGAAACAAAGAAAACCTCAAACTTTTCTTGAAATTTACCAAGTAAATGATAGTATCAATTATATTTTCATTTCAAAAAAGAAAAACAATCCTTTTTTATTTTACTTTTTTCTTTCAAAAAAATGATTTTTTTTAATTAACAAAACTCATTAAATCCAAGTCCAATTATCAATTCATATCTCCTCGTATAATTTTTCATCCATGTCAAAAATGAAAAAATCAAGATAAATATTTAATAAATTAACAGATTATAATGTTATATTTCCTTAGAAAAAATATGTAAATATGTTTCACACAAAAAAGTGCAAATTAATTTATAAGTAATATTTTTAATGGAAAAAAATTCTTGGAATATAAAGATTGAAATGCATATTTTTCTTTTTTTAATAAGGTAATGTTTGATTTTTTTAAATGTAGATATATTTTACAACAAAATTACCCAACATGTTAAATAAAAATGAAAGTTTTCTTATAATTACAATATTGAAATTTCAAGACTTGATAAATTGTTTTAATCATATTGTATTTATCATACAAGTTTTTATGCAGTTCCGAATGTATTATAGAATGTATTATATTCAATATTTCTTTCAATTTTGAAAAGAAAATTTTTAATAACCTAAAAATTTTATATTTATTAAAATTTCCAATAAAAAATGATTTTGGAAAAATGATTAATGCTAATTTTAGAAAATTTATAAGAATCAAAACTTTATTACAGTAAAAAAAATAGTATATTCTATACATGTACATATTTAAAGTCAAATGGAATATGGAAATAAAATAATTTTTCCATAAGCTGTTATGATGTACGACTTTATAAAAAGGAACAAAAGTATCCTGCACTGAAATCATTTAAAGAAATGAGTTTTTAACAATAAATTTTAATTTATAATAAAACATAAACAACAAATTTTATTAATCCAAAAAAAATGTGAATTTGTTTCAACTGTAACATAAAAAATTATTAGTAAATATTTTCCCGATAGTATAGATAAAAATTCTGCTTAAAATTTATGTGATATAAAATTAGTGAATATTATACCTTTCACATAAAATCGTAGTAAAACCAAATTTCATGAAATCGTAGTAAAACCAAATTTTGTCATTTTTATAAACAATAATATAATCTCAAATTTAGAAGCATTAAAGTGATTTTCAAACAAAAACAAATGCTTTCCCTCCAAGACAGAAATCCAAGTTGTGTGACAAAGCAACAAGATTTTTTTTTCTTATTCATGTAAAATCTTATTTTCAATAATAATAATTGCAAAGATTCTTATAAAGCATTTAATTTGGAATCTTAAAATTGCATGAAACATTATTTTTATATTGCATTAAGCAATAATATATTCACACAGTTTCAGGTTTTATTATATTGCTAGTGCAACACAAATAATGTTTCAGATGTCTTCAATATCTGAAACTTAGCTCAAAGTATTTCACCTTAAATTACTTACTCTTTAACATATATGGAAGAAACACATTTAAAGAATGAAACTTATTAAATTGAGACTCCATTGTAGTAATTAGAAGGTAGTTTCTTTTTTGATCAAAAATGAATATGACTAAAATATTTCATGACTAATCACAAAATAAAGAATGAAATATATATTTTTATTATATAATATTATTTTAAAAAAATCCATTTAGAATCATCACAGCAGATTTTTATTTTTTATTAAAAATTAAAAATACACTGTCAGATAAAAGTAAAAATTATAATGATAAAGATTGAAGAGAAAATATTGAATTTTTTCAACAATTTTAATTCATTGATATTTTGAAATTAAACATTAAGTTGTGCAAAAACAGATTCATTCTAGTAACAAATTCAGTTTTTTTCTATGTAAATATTCAAATATTTCTAAAATGAAATGATGGTTAATTGGGTTTTATATTGCAGGATCCAAAATAAACAAGCTTATTTTTAAATCAGCAGTCATTTTATGTCACTCATAAATTAAATTACTGAGGCTGAAAATTTTGATAAAGTTCTAATCGTTTCCATAAAAAATCTATAACTAATATTTCAATAATTTTTAGTACAAGAACATTAAGAGAATTAAAAAATTCATTAACAATTTATATATAACTTTGTGAATAATTTGGAACATATGTCAAAGATTTATTGGGCTAGATCATTCTATTTAGTTTGCTAATATAAATATAACAAAAACTAAAAATTTAATTCAAGAAAGTAATCCTTAATTATAGATTATCAACATGAATTCAAAACTTATCTAAATAAGTTTTATTTTGAAATTGGTAGTATTAACAATGCATTTAAAATGCAAAAAATAATAATCAACAACCACATTAAAAATTACTAGCAGAAATTAAATTTAATGAAGAACCTAAAAGAAAAATTATAAGTAATTCTCCACAAATTTAATATTTGTAAAGAATATATTTATGACTTCTTTATTTTTCATTCTGTATTTCAAACCCTCAGAAGGACACAAGAAATTATTAATTTCTCTTTTAGCAAAATTTAGAAACATTTTTAATAAAAACCAAATATAATAATGTTAAGGTTTAACATAAATTTGCTCATAAAAATGTGTGCATTTACGTCAATTGAAATAAAAATTAGTAATAAGCATTAAAAAGGATTTAAGTGTAATCACAGGGATCATTGCCATAAGCTTTGGAACACAACAAGGAACTGTTAAGATTGCTACAAAACTTATTTAATTAATCAAGATATAAAAGATGGGTATATAAAAAGTAATAGGATATAATGAGATATAAAAGATAGGTATTGTAAAAGAATGTTACAAATAATTTTAATAGAGTGCAAATTTTTCTTTAATAAATAAAATAATCTCAACGTTTTGTGTACAGCAAATTGGATAGGAAAGCATTAAGAAAAGAGGACATAAAATGAGAATAGGAAATACATCGATCATTTAAAAAAAACAAGCCAAATTCACAGAGATTTAGAAAAATGTGTACAAATATCATGCTTGTATAAGAAGCTGCAGCAATGTCATGAAGCATATGTAAGTAAGCTTGAAAAGCATTTTCTAGCAATCTATTTTAGAATATAGATATTAATAAGCTGTCATCTATGTAACTCTAAAAATATGTTAGGATGGTCATCAAACATGTCAAATCACATGCACATTATCCTTATTGCATAAAAATTGATTGAAACTATAATTATCATACTAATAATTATTTTATATACCAAGTTGTATTCTTTTATATACCAAGTAGAAAACTACATATTTTGAGCTCAAAATAATAAATCAGATAGAATAACATATATAGATCCCTTCACATTGCCAAGAACTAAATATAAACAGCACTTTACCCTTGAATATTTTAATAAATGTAATATAGTGTATTAGAAGGTTATCTTTCCTTATTTTTATTCAATTAAAAATAAATTTTAAAAACTATATATTTAACATTACTGCATTAATAATATTGTTTTGCATTAATCCTCTATCTACATGTACAATAATTTTTAAAAAGTTAGTCTCAATTAGTATAAAGTATTCAGAATTCAACCATAGAAATATAAGCAGATTTATTGCAAAATCATATATATATATATATTGATTTTAGGATAAACATTAAAAATAATATTATAAGTTCTTTTGCAGTATCTGATGTTTTGTGTTCTTTTTTAATAGTATTACATAAATGCATTGGTGAATATCTTATTTTAATGAATGTAATGCAAATTTGAAAACTAATACAATACAAATTTGAAATATTGATTAATGGCAAGGTCTATTAGATATCATATACCATGAATACTTTTTATTATCTTGTTTATCAACATGCATATAACATATACATACATACATGCAAAAATGTTCAAAAAACTATTTTAAGCTATTGAGCTTTAAGTTGGTTGGTTTGTTACAATGATAGCTTTTGCACATAAAATGCAATTTTAATTGAGTCCAAATTAAAAAGATTTTAAAATAACTATTAACATATATGACAAAGAAGAGTCAAACACAAAACAAAGGACTGGCAGCCAGAGGTTATATAGCAAGGATTATGCTTGTGTTTTGTGAGTATAATGAAAATTGGAAACATTGCTAAATGATTTTTTTCTAACTTGCTACCTCTTAGCTGAGCTTCCACTTTTAACAAATATTTAAAATTTATAATGTATTTTAATTTCAGACATGGAAAAATTTTGTAAAAATTAACTAATTAATATTTTTACCATGTTTTTTGCATCAATATATAGCCCTTTTTCAATTTCACCAAAAATGTTTTTACAGTAATCGAAACAGATAAAAGTGATAGATTCATAATATCATAATCCTACTTGTTGGCTTTGCAAACAAATAGATTTAAAAGTCAATTTTATCTGACATCATATTGAGTATAGCTCAATTTCACAAAAAACTACTTTTTTCATTTCGCCAAAATTACACCCTTTACTCAGTTCAGATACTGTTCAATAAAACACTCCTGAAATGTTTCATTTTCAGCACAATAAATTCCTTTTTTACTTTGCTATAATTTACATGACATTTATGTTAAGTTTCATTAAATACTGACAACTCCTTGATGTGCTAACTTTTATGGCAATGAATGTATAATTAAATCTATTACATCATCAATAATTAACTAGAGTTCTCTCATCAACATTTACAAAGGTCTATTTTTAATAAAAGCTTTATATTGATCATTTTATGCCAATTATTAAAGCCTATATAAATTAATTTTTTCATGGAAATTTTAGAGTCAATTTTGTTTTGTGTACTAACAGCTGAGCACAAGAATAATTTCCAGCCTGCAATTGACATTTATACTGTCATATAATTTGCTTACCTGTATGAATTCTCCTATGTTTGGTTAATTTATCTTTCCTATTGAAGCCTTTGCCACAAAATTCGCATGGAAATGGACGTTCACCTGTATGTATCATGGAATGACGAGTAAGGTGATTTCTTTGAGAGAAGCTCTTTCCACAAACCTCACAATGGAAAGGTTTGGCTATCATGTGGTTTCTCAAGTGATCTAAGAGTCGATAAAAAGAAACGGAATAAATCCAGGAAAATCGGGACACTGCAGCTCTGTATTATAGCTAAACAGTTCTATAAGGAATTTGCAGTTGTCACAAAAGGGATTTTATTAATAGATTAATTTTTCATTTGGTACAAAAAATTATAAACTACCACCAAATATAAAGCTTTTGGAACATTTAGACATAAAAGCTTTCTTAGGATGGTGTGTTTATTTTTTTATAGGTCAGGGTCAGTCTATAAAAATAACATTCAACCTGCAATTCATAACTATATAAAACAAAATATGCTCACCTGTATGTATTCTTCTATGTCTTGTTAATTTATCTTTCCTATAAAAACCTCTACCACAAAAATCACATGGAAATGGACGTTCGCCAGTATGTATCATGGAATGGCGAGTAAGATGGTTTTTCTGAGAAAAACTTTTCCCACATACCTCACAATGGAAAGGTTTATCTCCAGTATGGGTTCTCATGTGATCTAGAAGCTTGCAACGATAACTGAAACCACTGCCACAAATTTCACAGGAACAAGACTTTTCACCATGAGCAGCTTTCACATGAATTCTAACACGATCCCCAGATGCAAAATATTTTCCACAAATATCACAGGGAACAGTCTTTTCAGTCTTCGTATGAGCAGACAAATGAGCTTGCAACTCAGAAGCCTGTTTAAAGGGAACTTTACAAGACGGACAAGGCCACTGGCGCTCTTTTTCACCTAATGGATTATCATCATGGGATTGATGATGATGTTGAGGATGAGGTTGTTGGTTTTGTGATTGTTGTTGCTGCTGCTGTTGCTGCTGATGCTGTTGTTGCTGCTGCTGTTGTTGTTGCTGTTGTTGTTGCTGCTGCTGCTGTTGTTGTTGTTGAGATTGGGGTTGTTGTTGCGGCTGTTTGTCTAAATTTGGATTTGGTATCTTTAAATTAGCATCTATACCAGGAAAAGCTGGTGGAGCTGAAGCTGCAGCGACAAGTAAATTTCTTGCAGCAGAAAAATCGTTCTGATTACCAATATGATTTTTTATTGCTCCCCTATTACCCCCCTTAATTTTTGATGAATCATCATGATGTTGAATTGGCTGTGCTTGAGTAGCAGCAGCTGCAACATGAAAATTGGCCAAGTGTGAGCGAGGATCAAAACCTAAGAAAATAAATAAAAAGCTCTAAAATCTGGTATATTTCTCCAAATAAAAAATTAAATAGACCATTTTCTTAATCTATTGTTTGTAACTTTCACCAAGAAAAAATTTTAATACCTATCTATAAATACAATAAAATAAAAAATGTTGCATGCTGTTGTAATTCAAGTGTTCAGCAAAAAAAAAAAAATCATATTTTGAGACAAGCAAACCAAATAATAATGTTCTGAAATCCAAATAAATATTTGCAGGCATCAGCAAAAAGCAATATATTGGAGTTAAATCATTTTCTAAAATATTATTTATATTCCTTTTCAATTACAAACTAGAACAATTAATATTAATTACATTCTTTTATCTTCACATTATTTTGTTCATCTAAAACATGAAATTTAAAGCAGGTATCTAGATGTTAACTTTTAAACTTGTTATATTTAATAAAAATGAAACAAAAAATTTAATTAACATGTATGGGAGAAACAATAAAAACATAATTAATTATAGCTGTATGATATTCAATTTATAACAAAAGTTTTACTTAAACATGTCGATGAAAGATGTGGGAATAATCTAAATCAATTTTTTAAAAAAAATCAAGAATCAAAACAGAAATAACATTAAAAAATATATCAATTCAAACAGTATAATTATTCATCACACTGCAATTAAAAATCAATAATATTAAGAAAAAGGAAAATTGTGATTTTTTATTATACCTCTATAATCTCCCCAAGGGGTTGAAGTATTGCAGAAGGTCAAAACATCTGGAAAAAATATACTTAGATATGAAATTAAAGATTATAACTTATTTACACTTGCTCAACATCTTTTTTGGGAGAAGAAAAGTTCTCAAAGTTAAGTTTCACATTTTGCTAAAAAAAAATTTATTTTAGTTATGAAAGACATTAAGTAAAAAATTTCAATTTTTGCTTTTTAGGGTGAATTTTTCTGTACTTAAAAACACTTAGAAATAAATTTAGGAAGGGAATACTACAACAAAAACAAAGGCATTACATGCAAAATGTGAAACAAATGCAAATAAAGATGTTAAACAAGTTGCATATACATGCACGAACAACAATTTTGAATGCAAAAGTATATATTCTAAAATAACATTGAACAATGATTACATCAACAAGTACTAAGCAGGATAGGATGATTAAATAAACATAAAAATATCATTAATATAACATTATAATATGCAGTTTAAATTTTTCTCTTTTCTTTAATTAAAATATTATAAATATAGAAAATTAAAGATAAATTTCATATTAAAAGAAATATCATATTAAAAAAATACACTAAAATCTCCACAAACTTCAGATATAAAAAATATTTTAATAAAATCACAATTTATAAAATAAAACAGGATTCACAAATACAGGTTTAATTTTTAATTAAAATGCAGGATTCATGAAAAATAGCTTCTTATAGAGATAATTAGTTAGACTAGGTTAACAACGCATGCTGTTCATTTGATGGTCTTATTTTTTTTATACAAGGACCATATGATCAGAAGTGGATTCTGTACCATATAAATATCTATACTCAAGGTATGAATTTAACTAATGCTCAGGTACAATAAAGGTAACAAAATTGTTTATTCAGTCCACTGAGAAATAACAGAATATATTTAAATGGAGAAAGACAACACATATTATAATCTAATTGATTAAAACAATCTAAATAGTAATACAATGCACTGTTTCCCTCTTTCTAATAGATATTGCTGATATATATAATTGTACTGGATATCAGACATACAAATACTTTCAAACAAGTTGTCATTACCTTTTAAAAAAGCTGTCTAACTAAAATTTTGCAGAAAATTCAGTATTAAGTTATTACTTAATATTGAATTATTATATTGAATATTTTATTAAATACAAAATATGATTTTATGTTAACCTCACTTAAGAACAAATACTGAAAGTTTGCCTATGTGTTTGCTATTGTTTTCTAATATTTGTATTGAAGGGTTGCTTTTAAAATTCTTAAGTTTTTGCATCAAAACAGGAAACATTTGATAAGTAATTCTTTTCAGAAATCTTAATTTCAAATAAACTGATATGAATGTACACAAAATAAATTTATATACAAGGTTTAATGTGATCAAAACTGATTTTTTGTATTAATTTACAAAAGAATCTTTTAGCTTTCCAACCTAAGAATGAAATGAAAACTAAAAACTTTAAGCATTTTAACACTAAATTTAAAAGGCATTAGCTTAATACTTTATAAATATATTTTCTTAAGTAAATAGTGTGAAGTTATTTCAAAATATTGATGCAACTGTAATTATTCCAGGTGTTCCTTTTTAACATTAGTAGTAACTTTTCAAATATATTTTCTGTTATATTTTAATAGAATGATTATAAGTTTCTTTGCTATGTTTTCCTTCAATTTTTAAACTTGTTGAAGAATCTGATTTAAAATTATAAGGAAACAGCAATTTAATCTGCTTTAAAAACATCAACAGAATCACATTCACTAATAATAATAAACTATCTACTATGTACTATAACAAATAAATTATTAACTGTTTTAGAATTAGTAGAAAGCACTTCCCTGAAAAATTAAGTATAAATGCAACATAACAATATTTTAAATATCATACCAAGGTCCATACAATATTTTATACCCAAAATAACAAAGCATTGCTTTATTCTGAAGAATTAAGCCAATTAAAATTTAGATTATATAGTTAATGAATCACTCTTTGAGATAAACAACTTTGATTCCCTGATGTGCTTTAAATGTATATTAAAATCACTGATAATCTCCTTGCAAGGAAATCAAACTGAAGTTTATAATACAAGTAGAAATTAAAGTAAAACCAATTTTGAAAAAAAATTCATTAATTGTACAGCAATAATAAATATCTGGTTTTAAGAGAATGTGGCCTATCTACTTAGATAAAGGTTAAATTATAGGAGAAAAATATGATGAAAGTGACAAAATTACGATACACATAAAATATAATTACAGTCTGGACTTTTTTATTTTCATAAACATTCTAATATCCCTTAAAAATTAGGAAAGAAAAAGGTAAAAATAAAACCTGTTATATTTTCTTTGCACATTCGCATCAGCCTGGTTCTACCTTGTATGCAGATAATGCTCTGGGACAATGATCAACTATGATAAGTTATATGCTTTAAATTTAGAGCAGTTTAGGAGGTTCAATAAAGTTTTTCAAACATGTTAGTGAAGTATTATTTGTACATTTAAGGGCATAGTTTTTAAATTTTGCTTTTCAGTTCTTTTATGTGTATTTTTAAAAATGGTGGACTGAACAAATATTACAGGGCCTTCATAGACAAAGAAAATGAAAGTAAATAAAAAACTGAGTAAAGCCAAAATATTACAAAAATTAAAATAGATTCTTTTTTTTCTTTTTTTTATCACGACACTACAGAAAGATTACAGAAAGGTGCTGTGGACACCATAGAAATGTCTGCTTCAGATGATGGATATATAAATTTCATTGGCAACGAATGTGTTAATGAAGAACTGAAAATGATTTTTCACACTGAAATTGATAAGAGATTTTGCATTAAGCTCACATATTAACAAAATTAATATAACAAAAATTCATAGATCATTTCCTAATTTACTTTATAATTAGCAAAGCTTTAAAGTTTATATTGTTTTAATAAGCTTTAATACAAAATTTACACTAGAGCAGAAAACATCTCATCATGAATATTAACAAAATTTTATTTACAAGGGGTCATGAGTTTTTAATTTTGAAAAAAGTTTTTATTCAAGTATTGTTAAAAAAAAAGGGTATAATTCTTCAAACAAAAATTTAATACGAAACAATTAAGACTTAGTAAAACAGAAAGAGTAATATTATAATTACTTTATGGCAAGTTCTCATCTTATTCAAATGAGCATTTTCAATCATAATAATAAAACATAACTCTGTGAATCTGCATTCACAATATATAATTTAGTTATGTAAACAAAGTCTGTTTTTCCAAATCATATTTTAAGGTAAATGAGAGAGATATTTCTGTTTGGATACAAATATTTAAATAGTAAGTTACAGTGTTTCCACTTATTTAGTTTAGTTCACATAGAAACACACATACAATTGATTTCACAAATAACTAAGTTTTAAGTTAAATGTGTACTGTATTAAGTTTGTATATAAAAAACAAATTGTTTCTTAATCAATTCATATTCAAATAGTAAAGTTGGTAGTAAAATTGAATTTACAATGTTATGGTATATTTAATCTTATTTTCAGGAACATGTCAAGACCCTTAAAATAATTAATAAAAAAGATAATTTAATGTTAGATTTTTTTTTATCAAATTGGTTTTTGTAACTATTAAAATACTATTAGGAAAAATTACTTAATAAATTTTACATTAGAAATAAAAGTAAAATAAAATTCAATATTTCAAAAAAAAATTCATCTTATTGATAAAAAATCTGGTTAACTACTTATTTGTTTCAAAACTACTTATACGCATTTTCTACTTCTTTCAATGTCACACAATATTTCGCTGTTTTTCTCAAAAAAGTACCTCTTAGTAGTTAATCATTCATCTGCTTGATTTTCAATCAATTGCATATCATTTTTTTATTTGTTTGATATTTTAAAGCTACTTTCTTTAATCATAAGTTCTTACTTCTAAGTCTATATCCAATAAAGTCTCACTATGAAATTTCTGATGGCAGTGAGTTTCTTTATCAAAATTCATGGAACAGTAATGCTTTCTTCAGTTATGATAGTAATAAAGTCTATATATAAAATTGATCTAGATATTTTTTTACAACATCACTCTAAGCATAAAGACTGACATGCATGTTGTGCTTAGAATTCAATTTATTTAAGCAATTCCAAAAGCCATCATCCCTTGTAAAATTATTTCACAATGTTTAAATTTGAAGTCATTGATTAATACTGGTGTAAAATATGATGGGTAGTAAAAGATGACTCAGATTATAATTTAGCAGGAGGAACTCCATATAAATACTTTAAAAAAAATCCAGAATTTCAATATTCGCAGTAATTTAAGGTATTTAAAAATCAAAAGATTTACAATTTTCTAATAGAAACAAAACATTAAATTTTTTAATTACAAACAAAAAATTGGTAAAAAATACATATAAAGGATAAATACAAAAAAAAAACATAAAAATGAATTTGCTAAACAGATTTTTCAAAATTTTAGAAGATAAATGAAATTTAAAACTATGTGTCTATGGTGACCATTTTAGGAATCAGGCACAAGTTGTAAATAACAATCATGTTTGTAAATAACAATTTAATAAAAAAAAACAAGCATATCCACTGTATTTTAATTTAATTTGGTTAATATATTACATTTTAAAAAAAAACATAACTTCTGATATTTTTTTTAATTTAAGGTTTTTATCTACTTAATCATGGCTGGTCTTAGCTATGATTTATTTGGTACAACATAAAAAAAAAATTTTCTTGGTCTTATAATATGTGATTTGTGCTTAAGGTAAAAATACTTTATTTTGTATTATAATTTGATAATTGAGTAAGGACCAGCATACATCACTGGGTTGAGTATATAAGTCAGATAAAAGATGTAGGGTGGAAGCCTTCTTTGTAATTTAGAAGCAAGAGCTAAGCAGAAAAACTGTAATTCTTGACTTGTCACATTATTTCACTTAGTTGCTGCTAATTAATAACTTTTAAGAAACTCAAATAAAAGCTTTATACTTTCAAACTCTAACTTAACAATCCATACTACTTTATAGTTCAAATGTAAAAACTTATAATTCATCTGAAAATCATACATAGTACAAAAAAAAAAAAAATAAGCTACAAAGCTCTCTGTAATATTATCTAACATTAAGAAATTTTACATATTATCCCCAGTACAAATTTATAAAATATATTTCACATCTTACTAGCACATTTCATTAACAGATAAATTTTTAAGATTGTAAAATTTACTTCCTTGACAAGTACAAGATACAAAAAAAATTAATTTTACTAAGAACTTAACATCTAACGCAATAAAACTGCAAAATATAAATCACTGTACATTACATTAAGCGATTCAACACAATCTCGATTTTAATAAATGAAAATATACAGCATCCTATAACAGAAGAAAACTGAATAGTTTTAGAAACTGTAACAAAGGAATGTTGAAAAACTGAGAAAAAGAAAGATTCAGCAGTTAATAAAAAATATTTACTGTAACATCTTTTCTATTTCACTCTATAGTCATTAAAACAATATAAATAAAAAAAAAACAAAGAGGAAATTTAAACATATGTACTCTTGGCATTTTCGTAAGTGTTATAATGTATATAAGTTTAAACTCATATGAATAAATTCAAATTTGCATTAAAATTTAATTATTTCAATTTAAGACTAGAATGCATGATTTTGAAATGTTAATTGTTTAAAATTTTTAAAAATAAGTAAATGTTTTTAATAACTAAGATTTTTTTTTATCTCAATAGCAAAAATAGTAGATTCTGTTCTCACTACATTTGTGGTTTAAAAGTAAATTGAGCAGTATAAAATATTAAATAAATTGCCCCTAATTAGAAAATACAATAAAGTTCAGTGTAACTTCATAAATAATGGAGCTGTCAATAAGTAAAATAGCAGTAAAAATTTTTATGCAGTTTAACATATTTCAAAAACTCAAATCAAAATCCAGAGCTTTTTTGTGTAATTTTGTGTTATTTTTTAAATGGATAAGATACCTAAATTATAGAAATAACTAGTGATCAAGAATCAACTACGCATAAAAAAGCAACATATAATATTTTCTAATCAAGCTTAGAGAAAACAGATGAAAATAGATTTGCACTATTTTTAAAAAAACATGTAAAAACCTAAGGAAGACAAAAACGAATTGGACAATAATATAAACTTAAAATACTATTTACACCCATATTTTTAGTAATTGCCTGTTAAGTATATTTTATTCTGAGGGTAAATTAATTGTCAA
Source organism: Latrodectus elegans (assembly GCA_030067965.1). Classification (NCBI taxonomy): domain Eukaryota; kingdom Metazoa; phylum Arthropoda; class Arachnida; order Araneae; family Theridiidae; genus Latrodectus; species Latrodectus elegans. The sequence continues at coordinate 104,352,477 of CM057810.1, forward strand.
ATAAAATTTAAGAAAAAAAAAGCTTGCTTAGAGCATAAGTTACAAACTGTTTTACAAATAATAATGCTGTTTTGATTAAAAAACTGATGAAACGAATATTCTTTAATAGTTTTTTACTAAAAGAATCATTTGACAATTACTTGTAAAAAGTTTCAGAATGTTTGATCATTTTTAACTATCTAAGAGAAGACAGATCTTACAATTAAAAGCTATTAATTTATTATTTAATCTATGAGAATATTTTTAAGAATTTGATCCTATTAATATTTGTGTTATCCATTTTAAAACATTCAAAACATATTTAAGGAGAACTGAGCAAATTTTAAAACAAATATATAAGAGAGTTGTTTGCTCATAAGCAAACATCTCTCTCATAAATTTGAGTGTATACGTCATGTACTTTTGAATCAATAAATAAATGCTCAAAAATGATTTGTTTTTAAATTTTAAAATATGAATAAAAATTTACCATTAAACGTAGATTTCAGAAAACAATTTGTCAGTTACAATTTGAAATTCTTCAAGTTATTATTAATAAATTTCACTTTTGCACAAAATTATTTGCCTGAAATAATAGTTTGCTCAAAAATATTTTAGGGTACAATTACCACATTAGCAGACCTAGGAATTGATCGTATTACTTTTTATCTTTTTAGTTTATTTATGTTGTTCTATTCATAAACAGTAGCACAATTTTATATACAAAGTAATTATAATCATTCTATTTATTTAACCTTTCTTGCTTATTAAAGCGACAAAATGTTACAATAATCAGGTAAATAAAAGCATACCTTTCTGTTCATCCTTCCACAGCTGAAAACCATTAACTGGAAGGGGAAAAATAATTGCATATATCAATAGACACTTATAAAGAATACAGATTATGGAATCGATTTTCATATTATTGAAAATCTAACATTTTTTTAATTTAATAAATAAAATTACATTATTAAAATTAATAATTCAAAAAAAAAATATTTTAAATTTTAGTAAACTGAGCTTCATGAATAAGTAATAACGGTAAAAATCCAATAAAAAATAATCAATAAATTTTTCAATATAAATATCAGTAAATTCTCTTGAAAATGGGTTTTTTATAAAAAAAATCCTTCCTAACATATAGTCATTTGAATTTATATAATCATAGACTAAGTAAGTAAATAAGAGTATAAGCATCCTTCATTATCCCGCTAGTTTGAGTCCCCCCGGGGGGAGATCACGGACTGCAAACAAAGAAAACTTGAAATTTGTTTCTCAGCATTAAAATAGGCAATGGTGAAAAAATTTTGCATAGTAAAAAAGCTCAAAACTTAAAAATGAAAATAAAATCAAATTGCATAAATAATTAATTACCAGGAAATGCTGTTGGAAAGACAAAAGTTGGAGTACAAACTACTTGCTCTGGCGTAGAAGCCATTTTTTTGGCATTTGCAGTTCGCGTAGGTTGCCAAACGCAGAATTGAAACCTACAGGAATATTTCTTCTATCTCTCCTTTTTTTTTCATTTCCATTTACATTCTTTCAAAGTAAATTCATTCTTTTATTTCAGTTTTTAAATGTATATTTAAAAAAGACTAGCTAACGCCTGATATGAATTTTTTAAAATACGCAATAATAATATGAGGAATTCAAAATACATGCGTAGAAGAAGAAGTAATAGATTTGAAAATTCTACTACTTCTACACACGTGATAGCCACTGATGAGTCAAAGCTTTCCTAAGAACTTTCTTCAGCTCTGCTCTATTTTTTTTACAATATATTTCCAATTAGTTACACATAGGATCTCAAAATACCCCTCTATACAGTCCCTTCGTTCATCTCAACCTGAGCCTATCCTTTTTTCTAGTTTTCAAAAATCTATGTTTGAAATTTTTAAATGTTAAGTTTTAAATGTCCATGCATAAGGGGCCCACAAATTGCATGTGATTTATTCAAAATTACAATTTAAAATTATGTTTATGTCTCCAGACATCATTTTCATTTACAGCACCAAAAATTTTTCTCAAAATTTTTCATTCCAAGACAGCTAGCTTTTCTTTCTGAGAATTAATAAACGTCCAAGTTTCAGATTTATAGGTGAGTACAGGACTGATAAATTGATCCTAAAAATATTGATAAAACTAATAACGAAACAATAATTAGCCTTCCGGTCCTATAATGACCTAAGTACCCATAATAGATTGCATCCTCTCTTATTGCCCAGATATTGCCCAAAGTTTCCTCACCAACCACCATGAAATAAATTGTAAATAGAAAAAAATTATCTTTGATAACTACTTCTTTATGGAAAAAAAAGGACTACTAAAAAGATAAAAGGATTTTTTTTTGTTACATCTCATTTTATATCTGGAAAAAAAACTATTTAAAATAGAAATGACGATAAAAAATGCATATGTAAGTGAACATACTAAATGTATATAAAAACAGATATTTTTTTAAATATACATGTATATGTAAATACATAAAATATATAAAAAAAAGAAAAAAAAGATAAAGATAAATATATTGTATTACAGACCAATTTATACCTTGTAAATATTATAGCGTTTATAAATTCTTGTAAATACCTGTTCTTATGTAAATATTCTTATTTCTCTCAATTTATTCCCTAACTACTTCCTTTATTATTCTATTAGTTTCATTTAATTTAAATATATAAATGATAAATTAATCAACAATAATTTTTTTAAATTCTGAAATAAGTTTTATGAAATAACCATAGTCCCATCCATTAAAATTTCAAACTCATTTTAAGCCAATCAGATTCAAGTTATAGCTCACCAACCAAGAACCAGCTATCTAATGAGGGTAGAGGATCGCCAGATCCAGGGACCTCTGAAAACTGCCAGCCGGCAATCACTTCAAGATCTGATAAATGCTTTATGTAATGCGATTTTAGTGTTTCTTCTGATTAATTTAGATTTAAAAAATTAAGTAAGCAATGACGGTATCGGTTAGCTTCCAAAGTGCGTCTTTGAATCTCAATGCTGACATCCTTTTAAGCATTGATTTAAAAATTCTGGAAGTATGAATTCGACATTCTATTCATAATTTTTATGTTCATAACCTAAATCAATTTCATTGAATAACCCATACTTTAAACGACTGATAATAATTTAAGGTCATCCAAGAATTATTATGGGTAAAATAAGGAATTTAAAATATATAAAACTGTTATAATTTTAGTCCAAGTGGCAGTATTCCAGTCAAGGTTAAAATTCTGCTTAAGCTAGCTTTAAACAAGTCTTGGACTTTTAGTTCCAGCTTATTTGAGAGCATATGTGGGGAAAAAATGTATAGATTATCAGAATAGCGCATTCGCGCTAAATCTGTCGCCCTCCTTTTCCCTTCTGATAATATTGTTGTTATTTTCTTTTTGATTTGATAGAGCCTTCTCAGAAGAGATCTTTTTTGAGAACACACTGTATAATCTTATTCATTAACTAAACATGTTTTAAGTGCCGGAAGTGTTATTTCATGCGACTGATCACTAATGATTATGAAATACAAATATGGAATTCCTATTTTTATATTATAGTTTCCGATGCAAATCAAGAAATTATTGATACACATTATTTTTCTAGTTTTACGTTGTGCCATTTTTATTCGCTAATGGGAGTTTTGTCGTCAAGCAAAAACTTGTCACCTAATTATAGATGGTTATTCAGTTCATATCTATTTTTATAATGTATACAAAGTTAATATACTTATACTTTAAACATAAGCTAATGTTTTCGTATCAATTTAAGAATTTGATCGTTTTTAATATCTGAAGACATTTTTTACCCATTACCAATTTTGCTAAGAATTATAATACAACCCAATTAACAATTAAGTTCCCTAACTCATAAAATACCAGTTCTTAAAAGAATAATTTTTACTATACTTTTTCACTATACACTCTTCAATAATACCAGTAATGGAAAAGAAAAAATTCGTAAATAACTACCCAAATATTCCATTGTGCATTGTTAAAAAGGTTTACATTTTTAAAAAAATACTAAAAATAACATTTTATTTAAATTTACATTAATTTTATTTACATTTTTCAAATATGAAGACTAATTAGACCGGGAAATATACTTTAAAGTGGATTCCGAACCATTATCCAAACACATAGTGGGATTCAAACCCACGAACTGTGAACCGAAGCTATTTCTTTAGGTTCCTAAGCGTGGGTATATTGAAAAATTTTATTACAATATATTTTTTACTTTCTGTTCAGTATAAGAATTTATTTGTAGATTTACTCTTGAATATATACATAAAACTCTTAGTTATATATTTATTTAAATACAAAATGTAATATTAATACATAAATTGTACATTACGTTATGCTGTAAATTGACTTGAACAACATACATTGTTGAAGTCAAGTGGTGGACTAATTTCAATAGTCCACTACAAAAAAAAATAGGTCAAAGATAAAGTTAGTTTTACCATGCAATAAATCCTGGAAATTTTTGTAGCAAAATTAATTATTACATGAATATGATTAAATTTCAAATATAAATGAATATTTAAAATTTAAGTTTTATTAAAATGCAGAAATTATTTATATACATTTGTTATTTATCAATTTAGAAAAAATCCTGACATTAAAATAATATATAATCTACCCTGATATATTTATCAATAAGATGATACATTAGATTAAATATTCAAGAAAATTATTTCTTTTGGAATAAAGGTTTAGATTACTAAATTTACTTGAAAATGTTAACCTGGTAATGACCAAGCTTCTCAAATGAATGCTAGTAACGAAAAAGAAATCTAATTAAAAAAATAACACACATAAAAAATATACAAAATAAATTATCAACATAGCGTTTACTGATTTTTAATTGTCATAATAATCGTAGATTATTAATATTACTGATTCAACATCAAAAACAGTGAACAAACTAAAGCAAAATTTCAAACTAAAATTAATTCAAGTTATTTAAAATAGATTATTATTTGCAAAGCTTATTTTGACTTAATTTTACAAACATAAAATAAAAATTAACTTAATGACAAAGAATATGACAGAATTAAATAAATGGAAATTTTAAAGACATTTACTTTTTATTTATTTAAAAGAATTGATAGTACTTACCAAAATATTCTTTTTAAAATAATATAATTAATAACAAGGAACATTGAATAAACATACAGAAGTAGTAAATAACACAAGGATATTTAAATATGGCGGCCACGCATGCGTAGACCTATTAATTAGTCTGCGCATGATTATACTTTGCTTCATCTCAATGGTAAATATTACAGCCACTATCCAGTGACGACGACTCTTTCAACAGCCGACGACGGTGTTGTGCACAATATGCGGTAGAAAAAACAGTGACCGTTTTATGTATAAATTACTAGGCACGGATCACTGAAAAAATTCGGTGTAAAATGAGTTACCAATGAAACCGTTGAATAGCCACTGTAATATCATTGAGCCTCTGCTTCTAGGGGAGACAACACACTGTAGGTGTGTTGTGGCGACGTCCGCCAATGATATTGTCATGTTTTCTAATTTGAAAGTTATATTAAAAGTTATGTAAATATTAACAATTATGTGTATATATATATTAAAAATTTATCCTCATTAATAAGTTTAATTAATTTAAATTGAAATTGTCATTAACTGCCTTACCTACCGTATAGATCTAAGAATAAGCAAACTGTTCCTGATGAAGCATAAAAATAATTAAAAATGGAATATTTTTCCCACTTCCTTATGGTTTCTCAGTATGATCATGTGGGTCATATAAATGTGGTAATATAAATTCTCAGTATGAAAATTTGGCCTGTATTTTTTATATAAAATAAGAGAAATAAATTCTAAAATTATCATGCCATTTTCAATAAAAGGTTTAATGATACTTTCTTACACTAGACCTCTGGAAGCGGCAGGCCAAGTATGGGATTCTTGTGTGAGCACGCAATTGATTTTGATTCGTGTTTCAAAATCACGTAGACTCCATCCAACTGCCTCTGTGAAACTGGGGGAGTTCAGCTCAGGAACTGGGTACAGGGAAGCATGTTAGTGCAACAACTTCATTTATTTCGCAATTAAAATTGTATTTTATTTCTATGCAGAAGACGTTTGTTTTTACGAAATTGTAATTACTGGCAAAACAGTTCGTAAATTAGAAACTCCGCAAAATAGAAAAATAAACGTATCAGATATTAAGATCTAACTTTTCTTACCAAACTAGTTTTCTTTATAAATAAAGTGCTATAGGAGAAAAAATTGTTTAAAATGTACTTTAAGAAACTCAGGGAAATAAGATTCATACTTAAAGACAGTACTGACTTTCATTTTATTGATGGAAATCATTCAAAGTAATCAGTTATCTTTTTCTACTTAAAAACTATAATTTTTTTTAAAATATATTTTCTCATTTTTTTCAATGTACAGAAGCATTTTACTGACTTTCCTCAAAAAATTACTTTAGTCCTGTTAGCCATTCATCTGCTTATTTTGTATAAATATATAACCGAGCAGGCGAGCCCGGACTGTACCTTAAGTTAATGGCTTTGGAATACTCGTATATCACTAAGTGCATATCAAGACCTTTCTCTTTTCATAAAGTAAAAACAATGGACTGAGAGAGAATGATTTTTCAAAACTTTTCATTTGTTAAGGATTTTTAGTATTATGTTAATATTTCCCGCTAATGATGGAAATTAATGAGTCTCCCTCCCTGCATAAACTTTCTGAAATAATTGGTTGGTGAATTCACTTTTTCCATAAAAGATAATTTTTCACATGAATTTATAAGGCTGAACTTAATAACTTTCGTGCTTCTGTCAAATATAAATTATATGGTAAATGAAAAATTTAAGACGCTTTTAAGAGATTGAGAAACGTGAAATGTTATTTATTTATAAAATGATATCATTACTTATGCCATTGCTTACGCAATCTAATTTTTCCCTGTAGTCGAAATCAATGACAATAAAACTAATAAGTACACATATTTATATTTAAAATTAAATATAATATAAATTGTTTATTTATTAATTTTATTGATTATATAAAATAATGGCATAAAATATTTCATATTAATTTTGTGTTTGCCTGTGAAACTCTGCAATATGTTCACTATTGATACATTGCATGCTATTCATATTTTTAGAAGATATTAAGGGAATTAAAAAAGGAAATAGTTTTAAAACAAAAAGTTTCCTTTTACGTTTCGAAATTTTAATCTATATTGAAAATAATAAAGAAAGGAAACACATTACTCTCAAAATAGAAATTTGATTAAAAAAAAAAAATGCTTATTAAAACATAACTGGAAAACTAAAACATCTAATGGCTTGCATGTTCTAAATAAATATCTGATTATGTATTTATAATAGTACCTTGCCAATTCAAAACATCTTGCAAAAAATTTCATTGTTAAAAGAATTGATTATCATACATTTCATATCAAAGAGCATAAAAATAATAATTTTCATGGAGGATATTATTATACACTTATAATTGATATTGTTTTATATTCACTATAAAAAAAATCTAGCCATGCAAAAATTAAAGAATAGGTCTTTAACTCGTCTTTATTACAAGGCTGGTTAGCTATACAATTGGGTTAAAAAACCTGGGAAAACAAGATCAAATAAGTAGTATTATAAATATTGTCAGTTTATATAATTCAAACACTGCATTTTGAATATACCTTCCCATATTTATTACAGGCAATATTCCATTGGCAATCATATAAAATATATTTAACACATATACAGGAGAAAAGTTTATCTCTGAAATAAAAACAATTCGATTTATAAATATAATGCGACGGAATTCAATAGACGCAGGACCTAATCAAGCCTAAATCTGATTTCATATTGAATCAAAACGGTAGGAATGTTTTCAATTGGATTTGGCAAAATAACTAAATAAGTGCTTCTTTCTGAGAAAAATAAAGATTGTGGGAATGAACATATTTTGAAGTTTTTAAATACAAAGTGACTGTATTTACACGAAATATCAAAATCAAAACAAAAATATGAAGTGTTCTACTGAGTTCATCACTCTCAATCACAGTTGTCATAACATTAAAGAGTAGGCGCAACAAAGAATTTTTAGTGAATTTATTTATCCTGACGATTACTTCTAATGGAATAATAGATTTAAACTCGAAGACAAAGTTCTTAAAAAAGCTTTTTTTTTTTTATCAAGAATTCTAAAACAATAAGAAAACTTGCATTTTAAATTGCTATAGGCCGAAATAATAATTTTATTTTCTTGCTTATATAGTAGAAAAAATTCCATGGATTTCGACCTTAAATTCGTTTCCTGTCTGATAAATTAGTATTGTAGCTAAGAATCGGTAAAAAAAATCATCCGTTAAGACACAGGAAAAGAAAAGCTTCAAAACTGACCAAATTATTTATAAAATATTAATTTTTGCTTTATAATTTAATTAAGGCGTTTAGGTGTGCTGATAATAGTAAAAAAAAGTTTTCTAGTTCATTTTTAAAATCAACGAGAACCTCAGAAGAAAGATTAATTTCTGAAATCTTTATTGACGTTAGAACGTCTAATCTTCCAACTCCAAGCATAAAAGGTTTTATGTTTTTACCTCAAGTATTGTCAGAGCTTTATGATCTTCACGCGATATGAGAAAATAACACATTCTAAGATAAGGTTTCCACGCCAGTTCTTCTGGTCAATCTTTCTTTGTCCAGTATCATACTGATACCCAAACTGAAAGAGGAAATTTATTTTTATGAACATAAATTTGCATAGTGCAATTCATAATACCGTGTCTCATTTCGAAAGATGATGGAAATAAGATGCTGCACAGTAATGAGAATCAAAAAACAATAAAAAAATTTAAAGAAAGCATAGTAATTTGATTTTCAATATTGTGGTTCATGATATAGCATACCACCAGTTTCAGACATGTCACATTCACTGAAGTTCATTTTTTAAATTTATAATTGAATAATACTCTTCATATTAAGCACTGATATTCTCTATCTAACATACTGAAAAAAACAAACTAAAAATTAAATAGGTTCCTGCAAAGACACTGCACAAGTACTCTAAATAAATACTTTTAGCCGATTAAATCGACCCGAGCTAAGAAACATAGTTCTCCTACAATAGCAAGCAAAATAAAAGTGAGACTAAAAAACTATATATGAAATATAAATTGCAAAGAACGCCCTCTAGCGTTCAGACAGAACCAAATGGATTGCTACGGATTGATATTTTTTCACACATGCATGTTTAAATTTGTCCCGTGTGCCATTTTTTGCCGAGCTGGTAGTAGAATGATTAGAATTATCTTTTAGTTTCCATTATTGGCCACCCAAAACGAAACAACGCGATGAAATCATCTAAATCATGTTAAATTTATATAACCCGTTTGTTATGAGGAGACAAGCAAATTATACAATTGCGAAGAATATGTATACCATGATATGCAATGTTTATGATTTGCGTAATACCTCTGCAAGAGATATATAAAGGGAAATGAGATTGATGACTTGAAATAAGGCATTTTTTTTCTTTTTTTTTGTTTAAACAACTTAACTATGCCTCATAGAAGTCGTCGAGTGATTTTCTTCTGAGTGTCACGAAGGAGGAATAGCAACTTATAGTGATTGTGTGTTAACCTTCAGACAAATGCAGGATCATATTCAGTGAAACCAAGAAACTGTGATGCGGGTATGTTATTGCTAAATAAGTACTCAGCAATGATATGGTGGACCGATCGAACTCCCCTCATTTCACCATTGCACGTAATACCAGCCCTACAATGGGTATAGCAGTGTTGTACTATAGACCACTTTACGATTCATGGTAAAACAGTTGAGGTAAAATCTTATACTTTTGAAAGTATTGATAACTGTTCAAGTTTCTCGAAAAAATTATTTCCCATAATGATATTAAATTTGAAATTGACAATAGTTTATTCGGGGTTAATAAACATTTTTATGGATTTGCAAATATGGAGGTTACCAGTAAAAAACGAAGATCTCGCTATAAATATTTGGATTGCGTAGAATCAGATCTAAAAACATTAAAAATTAACCGTTGTTTAATCGTAGAACCCGACTGCGTCCGTAGGAGGAAACTTATTGAGACAGCTTTGGTTTATAATGGGTTGTAGTTGTATCACCAGCATGCTTCCCTGTACCTAGATCTGAGCAGTGTGCTAGTGCAAATAAAGATGTATGGCGACAGGAGACAATAGAATAGTTATCTTATTAGATTGTGTCGTGCATACAGTTTCATTAACAGTATATTGTCTTACGATAACATGTTTAAAAACACTGCAGAAGAAGATACTAGTAACTAGTTTATCTTCTTCATCATTACACAAATCTAATACTTGACTGACATGATGAAATAATCTTTATCTTTTAATTCCGGTTTAATATGAAAATAGAAATTTTCAATTTATAAAAAAGTGATTACGCTTGATGTTGTAATTATTATTTATGAAATAGTTTATTATCGTTAAAAAGAACCTTCTATGTATTTATTAAGTCTAAATTAACAGCAGACCTAGTCAACATAATTTTTTTCACAAAAAAATTTAAAAAGAGATTCTATTGTAATTTTACATATTCAATCCAAATATGTAATCAGATTCCTTTGATCAGGCATACTTTTTTTTGTGAATGTCATTTGTATTTTTTTTAAAATTTTTGCAAATTAAGGATAAGTTAAAATAGTAGTGAGACTAGCAATACGCATTTAATGGTTGCTAATTTTATTTCCTTTGTGATTTTCTTTTTAAGTTTTATAAATTTCCCATTATGCAAAGAAAATGTTTAAATGAACCACATAGCTTCTAGTACATATGTAAAGCACTGACATTCAAGTCTCTAAGATGAAATTTCACATCACTTGTGAAAAACTGTTATAAGCTCTACTCCAATTGTAAAACTGGTGATTTTGATTAACACTGGATCCAATATATATGTTGTGTACCATGTTTAAGGCTTCTGATAAGATAGAAAAATGATATTTATCATGTGCAGTTTTCAATTTCCATGATTAAAAAGGAATAGAAGGACTTTCAACTAACTCTATTACTTCTTCAAAACAAACATTAATAAAATAATGTCTAAAATAAAATATACAATAAAGTATCCCATCTGCAATGAAGCTCTCATAATGAAGAGTATTTTGTACCAAAGTGTGTTAAAAATTTATGAGTTTAAGTGATAACTCCGACCAAACTCACACTGAAGATGACGGAAAGGAGAGAAGTGACCGTATCTTTGAAGCAGGTAGTTCATCAGAATCTCATTTTTCATGTCAACGAGATCCACATGATCTTATAAGGGTTTTAAATTTGTCTGAACAGTCGGTGGATTTTTTAAATTCTAAGCGTACAGGTTGGATTCTAATTAAAGAAGACGTATAAATATGCGTTAATCGTAACCGAAATAATACTTTTTAAAGACTATTTCTCAAAAGAAAGCAATATAGATTATGTAATAATGTTTATTCAGTAATTGAGACTCTTTGATATCAACACCAGCACATGTGAGTGGCGATTTTCCATAGAATTATTGAAAGTTTGTTTAAAGGTTGTATTACTGAATAATGAAGCTGAATTACATCAATACTTGTCGAGAATACTACTGTTATGAAATCAAAATATGAAACTGTTGTTAAGAAAAATTCAATACATTAAATATAACGGAAATGTATGTGGTGGCTTAAAAATATAATAGCTTTACTATTAGGTTTGTAGTTTAGAGACATAAAATTTTGTTTTTTATATAAATGGATTAGTAGGGATAGAAAATCTCATTACATAAAGAAACAGTAAACTGAATGTGAATCTTTTATTCTAGGACATAAAAATGAATCATATACTCCTTCAATGGTTCGTGAAAAGGTGTTTTTACCTCCGCTACATATAAAACAGGCTGTTGAAAAATTTTGTAAAAGTTATGGACAAAAATTCTGCTTTTATGTAACTAAAATCTAAATTTCCGAAAATAAGCGATGAAAAATTGAAGGAAGGAATATTTATAGGACAGCAAATAAGATTAAAAATATCACATGATCAACATTTTGTGGAACTATTAAATCCATAGGAAAATTTAGTGTGGAAATCATTCAAAAATATTTGTAGTGGATTTCGTGGCAATAATAATGAAGACAACTATAAGGAAATGGTGTGTGATCTTCTGACTTCATACAAAGGAATAGCCTGTAACATGTTCTTAAAACTTCACTATTTGTGGATTTCCATTTAAAAAATTTTTCCCTGAAAATCTTAGTCTGTCTTTCATGAGCATGGTGAATGTTTTAGTCAAGAGATTCTATCATGGAAAAGAGGTACCAAGGCAAATGGAGTCCCAGTATTTAAACGCTGACTGCTGTTGGATTATGAAGGAGGTCCTAATGCAAAATTTAGCATAAAATCAAACTATATAACTTTCTAAATAAACCAGAATTAAATAACTATTTAACATTAAGTATTTCCTAAATATCAATTATTTTAAAACGTAAAAATTAGTAACAAGAAAACCCAATCGGATGATGAAAATCTGAGCACATATTTAAACTTTTTGGGGAAAAATTAATAAGATTCTATTTATTTAATCCAGTTGAAAAATAAGAAATATAGCAAAAAATTAATTTTGCAAAAACTGGTCAACAAAAAAAAAATTTTTTTTTTTGTAGTCACTGAAATGCAAGGAAACTATCCTAATATGGATAAGGTACCCGCGAATACGTAAAAGTGATGCTACTCAACATGGTATGGATTCTAGTAATGACTGAAACTATCCTGGAGGTAACTCACTTTTCATAAGTGTGTTTTAAAATCATCAAATCAAAATGAATGCAAGGTTATAAAGAGCGCCTTGCTTTTTGACGAAACTAGAGATCAACAGACTTTATTTCACACTTCGCCAGAGATCACCTAAGGGGCCTCTAATATGTACAGGATCAAAAACCTTTTAATCTGTGCACAAAATGTGAAGCTGAACAGGCATCGCTTGAGCATATCTAGGGCTACTTGAATTTTGACTTGGAAGAGGCCTTTTCAAAGCCCCAAGTGTTTTTTGGATTTCCTGGCTGCTTATGGGCTAGTGGAGTTGGTTTAGTATTGGAATTGGACCATCTGGGATTTGCAACAACAGGCAAAGAAGGTCTTTATTGAACAGCATGCTGCAAGATATTCCAAATAAGTTCAATAAAATTAATGTCCGAGAAATTAAGAATCAGATGGAAATGCCTAAAATCAGAAAAGTAATCTTAAAGACACTCGGGAGCAACTCTCGATATGTGGGATGTCACCTTATCTTGCTGAAATAGTCTCAGTTCATCTGAATACGTATTAGATATGAATCAGTGAGGTAATCAGACAGGGATGTACGTATCTATCACCTATCAGATTCGTTTCTAGACGTAAAATATAAAACCTATCTTATATCATCACAGATTCCAATATCTTGAACAGCTTCCCGTTTAAAATAAAATTTATTGTTAGTAACATCGTGGATTCATGATATTACTAACATAAAATTATTTTATTAATAGTTTTCTACAATTTTAAATAAAGGCCATGAATTATGATGTTTTCTTCATGTTTGGTACGTTCTAACACAATAAAAAATGAGATTCGTCAAACAAGGCAACGTATTCTCAATTATTGACTGTTAGAGGGCCCACGTAAGACTAAAGGCTTTGTATTGCCCATCAACCACGAGGTATATCAATAATCGTCCTAAACTGATACAAATTGATATCCCACTGCTGAAATTCGCAGCAATTTGAGGAACAGCTACCACCTATCTATATAGCTTAAAAATTTTAATCAATCATTTTGCTTTTCCAAAATCACTGTCCAGTCATACCGTCTGAGACTTGGTGTGTTACCAGATGATGTCGATATTTTACGTCATATTTGTGAAGTAGACGCGTGTGAAAATCCATGTTTCACTGCTATCTCGGAGAGGGTTAACTGAAAATAAACTAAATTGGTTCCAGTAAAAATACTGAAACTCTTAAAATAAATAATATAAAGATATAATAATAAATTCTTGTGATTGAATAATTTGACCTGATGTGAGAAACAAGGTCCTCTTAAAAGGGTATATTTCCTCTTTCATAATGTGACTATAATGTCAAGAAAGCCTTAAATTCTCATAATCCTCATTGCAACAGTAGGAATCGATCCAACGCGACTCTTGTCACACATGTAAGTTGTCGATTGCATCGAATCGTTGATTGGTTGCAAGCTCCCATTATTTGCATATTCAAACATGTACTAGTTTTTCTGTAAGTTGAATATATATGGCACTGCATCTTTAAGTCTGGAACTACCTTTATTGTTTTAAAGAGAGAAAAAAATTACAATAAAAGCTCAATTGCTAGTGTTTTTTTTTTTTTCCCATCACAAGAGGAAGCATATTAAAGATGATAATGCATCTTTTTGCAGTCTAGAAAATTCAAAATTAGCCCTAAAACAGCAAATTTTTATATATCAGAGATAAATAAATATAAAAATGAAATACATCGACTTTTTTTAAAATCCCAAATTACAATAGCTATTACATGCACAAGTGAGAAAATCGTTGGAAGTTTGGGTAACAAATTATACTTCTGATATTTTTATTATACCTGAATACAGGAACTAGATAGAAAACATTCTACTATATTTACTTTGTAAATTTAGCTTCTCTTTCTCTCAAATAATCAAAGGATTGGTAGGGATAACTTTGGTTAATCATTATATAGAAAAGATATTTTACGTATTTAGACATATTGTTTCATTTTCACAAGGACGATAATTGAGTGTTCGGAGAGGCAAAAGTAAAAACATAAAACAAGACGATTTTTAAACACTATCAAAATAAATACAATCAATATGTTCTTTTATAATTCGAACTTAATCTGACTAGGTAAATAAGTGGTGTACTAAACATCAGGAAGAAAAGACGACTTATGTAAATTATTAAATCTGAAGCAGCCATATATCGTCACTAGTAAACATTTTATTATTATTATTGGAAAAAAAAGGACAGAAACAATTCAAATTATTACACTAATAAATTAAACTTTTTCACCATGCGATTGGCATCGTTTTATCATGTAGCATGCGTTTTGTTCAATGATGCAATTTTTATAATCATGTCTTAAAAAATGTGCTTTTCACGTGAATTTAATGTTCCAGATCGAACAGTTTTAAATGGACAACATACTGGTTTTCAATTCAGTAATTCGAATATTCGTATCCTATTTCGTGAATGGATGTAGGGAAAATGCCTGTTGAATTGTGCATTTTGCTTACATTACATACGTACAAAATGTGATCATGATACAATAAGTTAACTAAAAAATAACACCATGAATGATTAGGCATGAAATTCTAATATGACAGGTATAAATTATCAAACATGCTTTCTAATATATGATGTGTATAACTAACATCACAATAATGACTACAGAAAACATAAATTTTAATGTATTCTTAAAATGATATTTAGATACCATACTGTATTTATTTTGTGGTTAGAGAATAAGGTAATTTTACACACAGATGTTTAATCATATGCAGGGTGAATAAATCATCGGCATCCGGTCGAAAATTATAAGGCTCTTGCGATTAGAATGTAGCTGGATTTGATCGATGCCGTTTAATAATTAGTTTTTACACTTGAGTGCCAATTAGACCGGTAATTACAGATTCAAGTAGATTCTGAACAGCTATAAATAGCTATGCCTGAAATGGGTATTGAATCCATAAACAATTGAACCGAAGACCAGAGCGCTATTTATTCGTCAGCCATTTCGCCCAGAATATACTATCATCGATCCTAAAAGAGCTAAAAGCCAGGAAAATAAGTTGTACGAATGCTGATTAGTCTGTCTTATATTATTCTGTTATATGCTAGCATATGCGTGGAGTAAATGGTACTTAAGGTTTTGATTGAAAACTATGGGTATGACCAGCGGCTGGATATTATAAAACATCCTAAACTATCACTAGTAATTCATTGTGTATCGTTAAAAAAAAAACTTTACAAGATAGAAAATACAATAAAACACTTCGCAAATCACATATTATGGACATAAAAAACTTTTAATACTTACAAATAGTTCACTTTTAATACTTCACAAAATTAAAAATTTTTTTTTACAATTTATAAAAATGAAAAATGATAAAATCAATTGAATGTAAAGTTTTCTCTTTTTATAATATAGTCAGGTTAGTAGTCCGTGCCAGATGCACATTTTATTGAGCAAAAAACTGCCATCTAAGAGTAAGACGCAAGAGCACTGACCATCGCATGAGTACTGGTCACTGTCATCGAAGAAGTCTTGTTTACCAGCAGGTAATGGAGAGGGTATGAGAACATCATTGTTCATTTCTTCCAGAATGTTTAGCAAGAACTTCGCAGGGGATTCTATAGTTGACGCATTTTGCAATTCTCGCTGCGAATCCCCAAGCGTTTCTTTTTTGTTCACACATTTTGAATTATCGAGCCTATTTTGAACAAGAGGCTCATTTTCATGAATTTCGACCATTTCCGATACTGGTTCGTGGTCGAATTCCGAGTTTTCGCAAGAAATATCCTCTTCACCTAAAAGTTAGAAACATATTAGAATATAAGCGAATTGAATTTTAAAATATTTAATAAAACAGATTATAAAATACATTAAAATTAAGCAAAGTAAAAAAAAAATTTTTTTCTTTTAAAAAGATTTTATTTTACATATCAGTTGCTATTGCTGTATTTTTCGCTTATTATTTCAAGCTACGCATTCGCTTGAAGTAAAAAAGCAATGGTGCTAAGCCATTTATATTAAGAATAATGCTAAAAAATATTAAAAAAAAAAAGCAAGAAAGCGCTGAGTAGAGTGTCTTTAATCGAAGAATATCTAAAAAGAAACGCACACACTAACACGTATAGGTATGCATGAATTTTTTTAATTTAAATATTATTTATCGCAAAGTAATGCGAATAAAATTACCATTTTAACAAAATTCATTATACTATAAAATATATTGTATTGAAATGAAAAGACAACGAATAAAATAAAATTATTGTCATTTGTGAGTTTATTTCTCCTCAAAGAAATAATTAACATATACACTACATACATTAATAAGCACACGATTAGCGCGTTGATTTACCAAAGTATGCGTTATGTAAGTGTTCAAAGTGTATACCTCCTCTTAATAGACAATGTTCATATTGTTCATGCAGATTTTCAAACATATCCTGAAGGAAAGGTTGCCGTAGACTCCTGCGTAGGAGATGATTTTCTCGCGCCAGTGCAGGCACAGTATTTGGTGGATCTTCACAGTTGACAAAATTTATTTTAATATTCTCCATCAGTAGGTTTCAGGGTGTGCAAAATAGGGGGAATAGAACAGATATGAGAAGTCAGTGCTACGCGAAATGATTCGTCTTGGAAAGTTTTTCCTGTAGCATGGATAAAGATTCTCGAGCCATATGGCTGTCTGGTCTCGTAGTCCAACTAATCAAACTGACTATTTTTATTAATATGCCTTCCGCGGCGGAATCTCCTCAAATCCTGGAGAAATGGCCGTGTCACTAATTCCCTGTATCGTTCTTGTATGACGATAAGACATTTTCAGAACTTGAAATTTTGTAATAATTGAAAACATAACTGTGTTATATTTGGAAACAAACCATAGATAACATTTATTGACCTTTATCAACAACAAAACAGTCTTATTAACCTCAATTCGGAATTGCTGTCAACTTTTTTAACTTGTCTAACAGTCATGACTGCTTCCATAGTAAAGGAAATAATGCACAGCAATGAATTTTTTTTTCTCAGACGAGATCGTGTACAACAACAACAGCACAATACAACTTACATTTGATTCCCTCATTACTAACAAGGCAGATGGAACTACTCCCCATCGAAAAACACGATGGGGAGTAGTTCCACACGATGATCGAGGTCGTTTAAGATGTGTGAGTTACAGTACTGTACATTTTGGCACATACCATATATTTAAATGCTGCTAAATTCATATTGATAGATTATATGAATGTGATACTTAATCTTTCCTCAAAGTCAAAACTTGATGTTGAAAAATTTTATAAAATTTTTTTATCAAACGCGAATTCGAATTCATTAGGCTTACCTTTATGAAATAAAACAATTTTATAGAGACTATATATATTGTAAAACAATAAATAACCAGTAATGAATTTTAAAAATGTATGTAATACTATTTCAAATAAGTTGTGCATTAACAGGCGTAATTTAAATTTCTGAACAATTCTTTATAGTCGGATATTAAGAATATTTTTCCTCTCAAGAAAAGGAGGGGAAATTATAAACAATAGAGTGGTCGCTTCTTTCATTCCAGTTGATATCATGGCTAAATTATTTTATTACAATTATTATTAGTTTAAAATGTCCATGAAGTCAGGTAACGTTTCATGGCTAAATCACTTTATTAAAATTTTCATTGGTTTAAAATGTCCATGACGTAAATAATGTATCCTCTACGTCACAGAAAATTAATTATGACATCGTAAATCCGATTTGTCGATAAATTTGCCGCCTGTCTTCAAATCGCATTCTTCGAGCGGCGGCAAAGAAAGCGAAGTCCCCATAGAGTGCCGGAGCGTCGTTGGCAATGAAAAAAAAATCATTCATAATTTTTACCAGCAGTGAAGACGTATTTTTTTTTTTTTAATTATAATTTTTTCCGTTTGAAAAAGTTATCAAAATCCTCAAAATTACCTGTTGCTCTAAATAATTTTTGAAATATTTAGCGATATTGCTTCCAAAATATCCTGACATTGTTATCATTTCTAATTTGTGTTTTCGGCCGATTCAAATTTTCTTGCCTGCTTCTCCAGCTTAACAACTTCCCTCGTGTTTATTTAAGTTCTCTTGAAATCCCTTAAAATTTCTCGAATTTTCCTCTTTATTTTTGATTTGACGAACATTTTGTGCTTAAATGATTGTTACGAGTATCCGAAATCATGATTCCAGAAGATGTTTCGAATCGCTTTGAGCCAAATGCCCTTAACAATAATCGAACTGATTTGGACATAACACCCACATCGAGTACCGACTCTATGGCTTTAACCTGCTAGAATCAAAATTAAAAATATTATCAAAGTTCATTTTGTTAATCAAACGATTTCTTATATGCAGACCAATGTATTTTCACGCGTTTCGAACTCATATTTAAGAATACTCCGAGTATGGATTTAAAAAAGCCAATCATTATTTTTTTATTTTGGATCACGAATTTATCTCTTAAGATTTTGGGCTACAGTTGTCTAATTGAAAATAACTTATATCTCTATATATACTAAGCACATACATAACAAGAAGGGAAAAAATGATAAATATATATTAGGAGTTATAAAATCATGCTAAATTGTTCCTGAAATGGAGACAGCATACCAATCTCTTTCAATCGGAATCTGTAACAATCGCCTGCTTTCCTGAGAGTCTCTATTCTTGGATTGCGCCGCAGAGCTGAGATCAACCGATGCTTTGCTTTAGTGATTCTTCTGGGATCGCTTTTATTCCATAAATTCTTTTTTAAAGACCAAGCCTAATAAAAAAGAGAAAAAAAATAAGTGGCCAAACAGTATACTAACACAGGTATTATATATGCATTCATGTAGTTTACGCATTCAAAAAGATGATCACGTTTTGTAATGAAAGCTCTCCTGAATTTACGACAAAAATTATTTCTATTGAAATATAATTTGATCCTTTTGGGAAAGATGGTGAAAAGGGAAATTATTTCTTTAGAAAATGCAGTTTTCCATGTGAAAATAAAATTTAATTTATGTTTTTTTATATTATTCTTTTATTTTAGCAATTCAGAGATATTTATAAATTTTAACGTGTGCTGTTGTTATTACATTATGACACTTGGACAATACGAGCTCGATATGCCATTGGCTATGAGAATTTAAGTCAGTAGGGTGCGCCTTCGTTTAACCAGAGTGAAGGTAAGATCTTTCTCTAAACTCCTCCAATAGATGACTCCACCAGATGGTCCACTTCCTCAATTTTGAAACTGATCTGAAGGAGGGAGAAAATCTCCAGACACTTACACCCATGGTAACTGCTTAAATTTTAATGTGTAAAATTTTCGAAACAATTTACTTATCATCAATAATCGGACAGGGGATCCATTACAGCGTCTTTTCAAAAGAATGAAATACCTTCAAGGTAAACAATCAATTAGTTAACTTACAATCAATGGATTCAGCTTAAGGTTTTTAAAATAAGCTTCTGAGACTTTAAAGTCGTTAATGGTGCCCAGTTAAGAACAATTCTTTAGAAATTCAACAGGTAATATATCTTTCAGGGTTGAATTGGACTGAAAAAAAATCATTGTTTTAGATGCATCATATTTTTGGTTGACTTCATATTTTGCATCTTTTCCAAAAATACTATTGATATTTGTATAAGTAAAAATGTGAATTATGAAGTAATAATATATAAGTATTATACAGAATAACTAAAACTTATTAATTCATAATATCAAATTTTCTGAATTATAAAAGTATTATCTCTTATGTTATTTTAAAAAAGATATATTTACATAAAAAGAGAATCGTAATTTTTAATATTTATATTGTTGTAAGTATACCATTTCTGAAGAAATAAATTACCTAGATCTCATAAAAGTTATAAACTCTTGAACTTTTAACAATATTTTAGTCTTTGAACAGTGTAATATATTTATAAAAAAAATCATTGCTTTTTATATAATCTTATATGCATAAAAATTGTTATTTAACTATTAGTTAAATTCTAAACCGGGTATCTTTAAAATTAACAGAAATTAATTTTTCGTAGCCTCAAATATAGAAAATTTTAAAATTTATAAATTTTTATTTTTCAATAAATTAAGGGAAAAGTAAAACATTTTCATTCTTTTACTAATATAGACTGTATTTGCTTTCCAATAATTAATTCACTACAACTAGGTAGTTTGTTTTAAAATATTTATTTCAATATTAATTAGAAAATATTGCGACGATACTCAAACATTAATAAACCACATCAAAAAGGAAATGCGCCAAGTGCGAAAGTCCAGCTAACTCAAAATATTTGCTTGTCCACTCCTGTTGCCACTTAGACAACATAAAATTTCGCGGGAAATGCTATGTTGCTACAGTACTTCCGAATCCTGTCTACGAGTATCGTGGATTAATTCTCACACGACGGTCTGAGTGTGTGGTGTCCTGAACCTTTGGAAAAACTTTCGGAAGATGTAGCTGGCTCTGTTGGTGAAAGTTGTTTGACTAACCAAAGTGTTGTGTTAGTCAAATGATATAACACTGCTTAATTAATCATTTTCATCAATCATCATTAGGTATCGTCTCGCCTCAAGAGTCGGATAAAACTGGCTAAATCATAGTAGAGTCCAGCGCCAACAGCTGCCGATGCAACTTTCAAGAAGACACGTCCGCTGACTTCCCACCACGTCTTCCTTTTGAAGCACCCCCCAGATATTTAACGCCCATTGTCCTGGAGGTCCGGGCATGCGTCATGATAGGAGGCGTTTTTCTGACATTCCACTGATGGGATCCACAGTGGCTCATCGTGTCAGGCGTGGGTATCATCCTCGTCCTCATAGGTTTCGTCCTCCACTGCTGTAAGGCAAGGATTGTAGCCCTACTGACAGACTGCATTTGCGGGCCAATTATTACTTCAATACAACACATAAGAGTTTGCCTCTGTGAATTATTCATTAACTAGAGAAAACAGTGTGACAAAACATAGAAGTATTAATAAGTCGCATCAAAAAGGAAAAACACCAAGCGCGACAGATCAGCATCTGAACATATCTCTATAATCTTATTGCTTGTCCACCCCATTTGTCATTCAGCCAATATGAAATTTCGAGGGGTATTGTATGTATGTTGTTATACATTTATTGTGCATAAAGGTGTTGAATTATTGATAAAAAAAAGATCTAATATTTCATTTTAAATAATAAAGTGTGACTGTTTATGTACATGACCACTTTCATATTATTTGAAATTTCTTTTGATTTTTCTCTTTAATTATTGATTAAAATTGTATAATAATTGATATTTATAAAAAACAAAATTTATTCTAGAAAATAGATATTTGGTTTTTTAATTTCATAAATAATATTTTTAAAATTTTTAATTGCAGTAAATTTAACAATTTTTGAAGATGTTTATCAAAACATTTGTTATGAATACATTTTTATAACTTGTCAACAGTATATTTTTTCCATAAAAGCATTTTAGAGAATGCTATATCAAATTATAAATTAAATATTTTATCACATTATTTATAAGTTTTTACAAGGCGTTCAGTAACAAAAGAATAATTATTACTCAAAAAAACTCGTATAAATTTATTCATATTATTATACTTATAGCAATATAAGTAATACATAAAACAATGCAAATAATATTTAAAAAGATTAATACGATGCTAAATTTCAGTTTTACCACCAGATGGCCGTACTACGTTGAATTATACTGAAATCTTTAAATTAATATACTAATTTTTTTATTTTAAATGGAAAAATTTTGAGTGATTCATAACTTTTTTAAATAAACAAAAAATAATTTAAACAAATTAAAGATGTTATATTAATTTGCGGTAGTTAGAAAAACGTCTCAATTGTGACAACAACAATATCTTATCAACTTGGAACATTTTACTTTTTCCTAATAGGAAAATAGTAATACCATATATAAATTTATTTCGGAACAATGTACGGAATTATACGCTGGTTCTTATGAACCGCTAATTAACGAATACTCAAGTTTTTACGAACTAGTGGCAAGTCCCTAATTTACACAATAGATGTAATGATAATTTTTAACTACCTTATATGGAATAAATTTTTAACTAAAATTCCGAAATATCTCTTTTTTTATGAACTTTAGATTTTGATAAATAGTTTACTTTTCTGATTTTCATTTTTATGATGTGATATTTTTTCCAATTTTTTTTAATTTGATGCCTTTTTATGCCTGAGATCTTGATTCCTTCTTGAATAGGGAAGGAACGCCTGCAATTATTCTAGACACAATGAGAAATAATCGAAGACACTTGACTATCAGACATTTGATTGGCAGAGCTTGACTACGGTAAGGGCCTAAGTGGCAATTGCCTTTGGCCCCCAAATCGAATAAAAAGTTTGTTGTGAAGCAGAGAGGAACCCTCAAAGACATTTTTACCACAGGCCCCAATTAGACAATGTCGGGCCCTGTTGATGAGAAAAAAAAACACTGGTGCCGAATTTAACTTCAGTGTCTTACCACATTTGGACACAGAAAATGAGAAATATTCTTCACTTCTCGCCGTAAATTAGAACGCATAAACTAGGAAAACATTCTAAAAAATTTGTGCTCTCTTGTTCTGTAGTTGTTTTCGTTACATTTGAGTAATTCAATGTATGAAGTTTCGTTTGTTAAGAAAGATACAGCCGATTCTGTTGTGGATGAACAAAAATTGCCAAGAAATATGGATTTCCAAAGGATAGACTCTCTCGACATTTTTAAAAATTCGGAAAAAGTCTGAAAAAGGAAACAATCAGTGGAAGTACTTTCTCTGGAAAATATTGCAAAGCAAAACCTCCTTAACTGGTAAAAGCGTTGCTTACTTGGCTAAGAAAAATTAGAGAACTGAGGATTTCTGTTAAAGGTGATGTTCCTTAGTGGCACAACAGTTCCGGGTGGGCCCTGGCCCTCTCAATAAGATTCCTCCAGGCTACTCTTTTTTATTTTTACCCATGGTCTTCCAGTTTGTTACTCTCAGGGTGGTGATGTCCCTTTCAAGGCAGTCAACCCATCTGAGGTTGGGTAGGCCCCTAGCTCTTGTTCCTGTAGGCCTGGCAAGAAATAACTAATAAGCTGTTGAATCAAAAATTTAAATCCTTTGCTTCAAAACAGAGATCAAATGTCCCAAGTTTCTATTTTCAGATCTTTATGCAATTTGCCAGGTCTTCTGCTAAAGTTCGGTCCGGATGGATTCTGGGGGCTATGTTATATAAGAGAAATCCAAATTCTTTGCTATGAACAGCGCATAAGTTTCGAAGCATCAGACGGTTAGCTACAAAAATTTAACGACACGGTTTGAATTTTAGAGAATTTTAGGTGAAGTACGATCACAATAAAATAAAAGAAGAGTAAATATTGCTTTACAGAAAGAATCCTATTTTGCACGTGTTTCTTATAGTGCATTCTAAATAATTCTTTTTTAAAATACTTTATTTATAAAGAAAAATTAGTTTAGTAAAAAATTTGAGATTTTAAAAATCTAATAGAGTTTTTCTTATTTTAAGAACTTTCCTTTTCATGAACAGTTTTACAAATCTCTATTAAGTTTGTAAAAATGAACGTCTACTGTATACGATTTTCGCAAAATTAATTGAATGATCCCGGAAAATAAAGATACCATTACTTGGAGAACCAAAATACTTATTCTTGTAAAAAGAAACCCATATCGTAATAAATACACATAAAAATAGAAGATTTTAAGTAAGCATTAAACGTAAAGGATGAGAGAGGGATTCTTTTTATATCTTTATTCACGATGAAATCTCGATAGCAATAAAGAAAACTTTTAACTATTTACACCAGGGAAAATGTTATGAGCGCATAAAGGATCATTTCTGACCTCATTGATGAAGAATTCTTGATAGTGTTTTTACACGAATATTTAATTCAACTAAGTGTAGTTATTTTATATAAAGATAGTAAAAAAATTATTTTCCTGTGCATAAATTAAAATTCGAAAGTAAGTGAACAATTTTAAGAAGTTATTATATTTGTATGGAAACATAATGCAAATATATTTTCATTCCCAGACAACAGCACATTAAAACAAACGTTTATTTAAAATTTGTTATAGCGTTTAATAGGGCATGAAGATTTAAGTGAAATCCAAACCTACAAAAGTTGTAGAAAGAAATAAAGTAAGAATACGTTTATGCATTAGTTAAGTTTTCCTTCTTATCACTGATAAAAATATTTGGAGAAAAAGTTGACTCAGAAATTAAATAACATGCACGTTTTACGATTGGCTGGGGATAACACTCCCATTTTTAAGTAACTGATAAAGGCTTTTGAATGTTTTATTTAAAATTTGCATAACAAAATAGTCAATTGCCAAAAGAGTTTTATTTTTTATTATCTTGAAAACTGACACATTGTTATAGCAAAAAAATAAATAAATTGGGTAGCAACACTTACGCCTATTGAACGATAAAATATTTCAACCAAAAGATTCTCTGAAAACATAAACTACATTTACTGACGATTCTAGTACATTTCGATAAAAAAAGTCTTCCTTAATATATATATATATATATATATATATATATATATATATATATATATATATATATATATATATATATATTTCACAAATTTGTCAAATAAATTTTATATGAAACACTCCCAGTTAACACATTATTGTTTTTCTCGAATATTAAACAATTAACTGTGAGTACGCAAAATTTCAAAAAATAAATCATTCATATGAAAAATAATGCACTTTAATATATTACTATAAAGGCTTATGCATAACAATAAGTTTTTATTATTATTCAAATTTATGAACTGTACATGTTAGCCTATTATGGAAATAATAATTCAGATAAAATACAATTTATCAGTAAGAATAAATCACGTTCACAACACACTTCATAACATTTTTTTTTAATATTTAATTTATTTCTTATTTAAGGCATCACAAATTTTGCATCTTTTAATACTATTTATTTTATTTTAATTGTTTTGTAGACTTAATACCGGAATAATCGATCAACCTGCAATTTTTCTTTTTAAGTTATAAAATATTGCATTAAAAAAATAAATAAATAATCGGAACTACTAATAAAAATAATAAAATACATAAGTAATGGTTGGAAAAAAAAATCAGGAGACACTATTAGCGACATTTTTGCTTGAAACAGAATAATTAAAACGGTAGTACCGAAAAAAAGACAATTTTAATCTTTAGATTATTCATTCTGAGAATGATATACGTTAAACACATTTTGTGTTAAACTTAAGTTTTTGATAAAATATTCATCAACTTTATAAAGGAATAATGAAAGAGTAAAGAATATACTACATGTAAAAAAAATAACTTCAACGCGTTTGTGTCCCAATATTTATTTTATAGGGAAAATTTTAATACATAAATGCAATTTTTATACGTATTAAACTTATAAAATTGCATAAAAACATAAAATACTTTACTAAATGAATTTAATACCATGACAAATATTTTGTTTCAGGAAAATATTTTCTTTATTAAACTACTCATATCTAGTAACATTTCTCCTAATTAAACTGTTTATGTAAATAGGCACCTGTTGTCTGCTCTGAATATTGATTATGACTGCCAACTCAAAGGAGTCTTGGCATCCTAGTGGCTACAGCGTCATTCCTCGGGTGGACTCGAAACTCAGAGGAATATATTTAAATAATAATAATATTATATATATATATATATGTGTGTGTGTGTGTGTGTGTGTGTGTATGAGATTATATTAGAGTGTGCCGTCTATTGAATATTTAAGTTGATAATCATCTCAATAGACTTTTTCCGACAACATTTTGACTGTTTTTAAAATTTTTACTGAAACTGCCGAAAATCAGTAGAGTTGGCAGCTATATATATATATATATATGTGTGTGTGTGATACTATTTAATTTAATAATAGTTATGACTCATAATAACTGCATAAACTTCGTTTTAAGTGATGCAATATCAATAATCATATATATATATATATATATATATATATATATATATATATATATATATATATATATATATATATATATATATATATATATATATATATATATGTTTATTGATATTACATCACCTAAAAATAAAGTTTATACAGTCATTATGAGTCATAATTATTATTAAATTAAATAGTATTCCATATATGTTATATACTAGATTGGGGTGGTCTGGTTGGTTAGATCATCGTTCTCATTATCGGATGGTAGTGAGTTCGATTCCTGACTTAACCGAACATCCGTCGTATTCAGTAATGGCAACTGGGGCACCTTAAAACTGGGCGTGGTCGAAATGTCCTCGAAGTGAAATTATAGCTCTGGGAGCAGGACAATCATTAGCGGTGTTGTGCTTGATCCCTGCTTCAAAATCATGAAGATTTCACCCTAGGATGCTTCACGTAACTAAACGATCCCAAATTAGAGATATGTACGGAGAAGCATGCTGGTGCAACAACAGCATGCTATATGCCTATTATTCTATGGCTTTGGTGAGGAATAGTATCTTTCATAAAAAAATTTCGGAGTTTTACAACATTTCAAATGAAAGGAAGTCGTGGGAACTTATCCCCACTTCAGATGAAATACATTCACAAAATTAAAATGAGGTACACATTTAAATGTACTACTTATACTTTTTATATAAAAATTTCTGCAATCATAGAAATTCGGAATAAAACATTATTTGTATTGTTGTAAATGTAACATATTACTTACAGTACAGTTTCTAAGTTTTAATTTTTCTTTTACGACACTAACTAAGTTTATATGGTGACAATAAATAATTCACGTCATAATTTAATCTGATACAAAGAATATTAATACATAAAAGTGAAACATATTGATTAAAGATTATCGAAATATTTTAAAACCACTCTTTTCTTAACTTATTTACATTTTAAAATAAAGATAAAAATTACATATATTGACAAAGTTTGACAAATTAAATTTAAACTATAAGCAATAACGATGCTAAAATAAAATTTTCCCCGTAACTAAGAAATTCTAAATTTAATACAATCAAAAGAAAAAGATCAAAGAAATGCTTTTACGATCGGTAACTTATCTAAATACTGAAAATCTTCCGGGAATAGAATTATATAAGGAAAAAAATTATAAAAAAAAATATATATATATATTAAAAATTTAAAATCGTTCTTGCCGATTTAAACTAACCTTAAAGTGGCTGTTTTGTCTTGTCTTTTTCACCTCATTTCTTTTTTTGTTCATATTTGAATTGCAAATTAAACGAGATTAGTCATTACCCGAAACGGATGTCATGTCTTCAAAGCCAATCGGTCTTCTTTATGAATTGCATCAAAGGGAAACTGTTCATGGATTTATGATACGATCTCTTTCGTTCGATGAAAAACGTTTTAAAAAACCAAGAGACGAGAAGAAACTCATCTCGTGACACTTGTCAAAGGTCCTTCGATCGCAAAGGTGTAAGTCAAGACAATAAAGACAGTTTAAAGCCTAATTCATTACTGGAAAATATTCTTTAAACGTGAGCTTGTGAAAACGTGTCAAGCCATTTTAAAGAGAATTAAAGAAGCTTTACGGTTTTTCAAAGAACGTGAGCTGAGACAAAAGATGTTGATAAGCCTAGCAACCAAACAAGCATATTTGAATCGGTCCAGACACAAATTAGAAAAGATCTCAACTGGAACGAAAAAAAATTACTTTGTGGTTAATAAAAGTAAGAAATAATGGTTCTCGACAGGAGAATCTTTTACTTACTTATAAACCACAAATATAGGTATTTTTTCGACTATATATAATTGATTTTCGAATTTTATTTTTATATACATTAGGAAAAATTTTTAATCCACACATACAATTTTTTCTTTCTCGCATCCAAAAAAACTTGCCTAGTGAGATTTCACTTGATTTCAAAATTAATTTGATTCTCTTCGATTTCCAAGGTAGGTCACATAATTACATATATAATTAATATGCAAATAACTTCTCAGAAATATTTAATAAAAGAAAAATTAAAGAATTAGTTACATGATAGAGAGAGAGAGATTAAAAAGGTAGTTAATTGAATAGACTACATATATATATTACGGAAAACTACAAAAAGTTATTAAAGAAAAATTAATAATAAAAAATAAAATTGATAATAAAATGAAAAAATTAAGTTAAAACTAATAATCAGGAGAAAACAAGAATGGATTGAAAAACTGTGAAAATTGCGCAGACAAAAAATTGCTTCTAATATGTAAGTTAATGGCACGTGATACGGATTAGAACCAATGGAAAATCTACCGTGAGTATTATATAATGGAAATACGCTTACAACAACAGCTAAAAAGCTGTTAGGAAATATGTCAAGCGGATGTATAGATGAATTATTTTCATTATGTTTATAATATTTCAGATAAACAATCATAGATCAATATGCATTTCTTTTCACTTATACAGGATTCATACTTCTTGATATTCAATACAAACTTGTTTTAGTAAAAGAAAAAAATTACTCTTGAAAATGTTGTACCGAACTTCTGGGTTCGTGTGGATTGAGAGTTGAAGAAAGCAACCACTCAATGAACAAATGACTTTTATTCGTAAAAAAATTCCACTAAATATACCAGCTGTAACAATCACAATTATACAGCCACAATTCGTCAGATACAATAAGTAACAGCTTCTAATCACAGGTCTCAAATACCTCAGACAGTAAAACAGCTTCTCTAGACTAGCAGTCACGACCAATCGTCTTCACTCACTGACTGTCTTGACAAAAACTAAATTAACTATGTCGGGCTGCGGTATTTATATCTGACATGGCGGGGAAATCTACTAATTTCGCCAAGATTCTGAAAGCTTCTAGGCTATCTCGCTAAATATTGGTCCTAGAGCTTAGGTGATGGTTGTTTCCAAAAGTATCTATTTCTCGCCAAGTCACCATAGATCTCGCCAACTGTCGCCAAGTTTTCTCGCCAAAACATCGCCAAGTCACCAAAATTATTAGAAAACCCGTTTTTAACGTATAACACGTCTAAATACCGCAATTTTCGCCCAAAATGTGAGTATTTCCGATCTGTCTGAGATATTTTAACACATATACAATAATTATTTATAAATTTGTAACAATATATATGGAAACATTAAATAAATTGCGAGTTCACTTTACACTAATGTTAACATATTAGTTACATTTTTCATGCATTTTATAAATCAGATGTGACAAAATTTAAAATTGTCTTGATTTTATAATCTAATTATCTCTTCAAATGGTCTAATTATAATTACATTAAACGATCTTTAAGTAATCTTTTAACCTACGAAGTTTATAGAAATGCTTTAGTGAATAGATATTATTAAATTCTTTTAATCACCATGTTATATATATAAAAGTAAATGAGAACAGTGTAGCATGCTTGCTGCAAGAGATATATTTGTAGAAAAAAGTATCAGAATAAAATATGCATGCATTTTTTTACCTTCACTATTTCAATAAGTTTTAACTAAATTTAAACGTTTAAATGTATGAAAAAACATTATGTTAAATAGAGCTAAAAAAAGTGTTGTTTTTTTTCTATCCTAGATTTGTATACAGGACTAGTACATTCTAATCTAATCTATCTAATAGCAAGGAAATATAATTTGAAAACTCGATTGCATAGACCTACATTTGAATAGTACTTAAGCCTCACATGATACAGCATACTTCAATTTTAACATTTATGACTGATTTTATGCATCTGTTGTGTTTTTTTTATTTTTATTTTTTTTTTTTTTATTTATTTATTTGCTAAAATGGGAATAAACCCAGTGATACGAATTATCTTACATTCCTGTTAGAAAAATATTTTCAAAGCAGATATCTGCATTGACAAAGGGAAAAAAAAAAAAAGGACAGGTTGGATCTGGACTGCATTCTGTGACCTTGAGTAGCAGTGGCAAAGTGGTGGTCCACGAGAAAATTTTGCAGGTCCCCAGAAAAATTGTGGAATATACTTACTCATTAAATTATGTTTTAAGATGTAATGGAACGTAATTCAATAAATAATAAAGAGAGAAATGTTACAAAAGCGCTGCTTTACAGAACAACTCCGCAGTAAATAAGTTGTACTGTTGTGGTAGCATTGTTTTAACTAAATGTTTTGCCTCGTCTCATTTCGAACTCTTATAATGTTTCACTTTCCTGTATGTAGCATATGTATATTAGTTCAAGAAGTTAACGGTGGACATACACACAGACGTATTGAATCCAATATACAATATATTAGTTGGGTTATTAAGGAAGTTTTTCTTGTATTTGACATTTAGTAGTATAATATTTATAATTTTATTGGGATTACATTTATTGGGATCTTATTTCAGGTAAACAGGAACATCCATCACACTAGGAATGTATAGTGCTAAAATCATGATATACTTAAACCCCTTTTTAATTGCTTTGTTTCTACAGTTTTTGTTTATTTTACAATTGTTCATTAATAAAGCTTTCATAATTTGGTTACAATTTAAAATATCATGTTGTTAATTAAGTACATTTTATGTGTTTTTAGATCATAATTTTCTTATAAATATATTTAACACTTAAAAAAATCCTATTATTAGTTGGCACGATTTAAATACTGGTAAATTTGCTCATCCGGTAAATCAAAAAGTTTGGCAACCACTGGTCTAGAGATCACCATGAATTATCTGCAGAACACAGCTTTCCTCAAAATATTGTAAATGGACATTTTTATCAAGGTTTGAATAAAAAATGCTTATGGGAAACTCTTCGAGATAGACACCTTTTCTACAGAAAATACCATTGAAATTTTGTTATGAATAACGGTACAATTCCAATATAGCTTCCCGAACAATTATCATCGTAACAGGAAAGGAAAAAAAATCGCAATTACTCCCATAAATATTTGCGTGGAGTATTGTTTAAAAATATTTACATTTTTAGTAACTACAAATAAATAAATAGTACAAACATTTTATTAAGATTTTATAAACTAAGGTATTATCGTTTATTGATAAAACTTATTTAATTGATAAAGTTTATTTTTGTCGGAAACTGCTTAGCAATCACTTCTATGATCGATTGCGGGGGGGAGGGGGTAATTAATGAAATAGTTCCAGAATAACTTTACAATCTTGAATTCCGCACTGTAGCTATAGATAAAATTTAGAAAGATAAATAGTCATCATATCTTGGCGAATCTTGGAAATACAACAGCGCTAAAAACACGAATAAATTGTGTATTAATAGAATTTCGTTGAAATTTTTTTTCTTAATTCCATATAGTCATGTTGTCGATGTAGACTTTAGATACCCAAAGTAGTTAAACTGAGTATTACGGTCTCACCTCGTAAAGCGCAGAAAGTCGTCACGGTCAGCGAAAAGTCGGCAAATCTGTTAAATTTGGGGAGTATTTTTATAAGTTCGCCAGGGTGAGACCGAAATACTCAGTTTTACCCCCAAAGTGGTCCAGGTGAACCCCCAGGGGTCCATAGGTGACCACAAGGGGGTCCACGTAGATGTGAAAAGAAAACAGGGGTTCCAAAGTTGTAAATGGGGTCCACGAAAAATTTTTTGGTTTTCATAATAAAGAACAAAAATTGTGGCTTGACCTATCAACGTAGAATTTGAATTTACCTATCAACGTAGGCAGGTAGCATAATTCACTAGGTAAGTACTCAAAAATATTCGGGATTCAGTTCAAACACAGAATTGAATAGAACAATAAATAATAGTATAAGTGTACACCACATGTCCAGATTTGCCAAGTGCCACCCGTGCGCCGACTCATTAAAAGTGTGACTATCTTTTATTGTTGATTTACATTTCATAGTTCATTGTTGATTTTTGTCAATTGTTGATTGTTTGTAATAATAAACGTTTATAATTCTAATATAAGTATTATTTTAATAAAAAGAACTCAAGAAAATGTACTACTTTTTTTCTTCTTAACAGCCCCAATTTATGGTGATATTTTTTAGGAGTTTCAGGAATACAGTAGAAATGCAGTAGCAGAGGGTCTACCGAAAATAGTAAAACTTTAAAAACCCTTGATGTAGACAATCGAATTTGTTGATAGTCTATTGACAAAAACAATCAATTGTTCATATAGTCCATCCAAATTCGATCATTGTTAACTTCAAAAAGTGTATGAAATTTTGCAGACTTTATATACAACATTCAGAAAACAGAAAATGTTTCTCTTGTAACTAACAGCACTAAGCTGTTATAACAATGGAACAATAAGGTGTCGTCCATGGTAAATTTTAAAATATTTAAATATTTCTTTATTTTCTGAGCAAATAGAGATTCAACAATATGAATGATGTGTTGAGAAAAAGCTCGGTGAATTCTTCGTCTGTAGATCTGTAAAATGGTATCAGTTAAGAATCGAACATTTGAATGCAAAAATTATAATAAAATTTATTTCGATTAATAATTTATCTTGTTGTTGTCTTATGCCGGCTAGGCTGGCGATATGGGGTGCGCTGCTCCATTTTTCCAACTGAATCCTATGTAGGTGTAGAGTCCGACTTCTTCAGTACACACATGCCATAGGGACTTATTTATAGGGTAGGAAACCATTCATACCTCATTCATACAAGGAATGAGGTATGAATATCTATATCAATATCAAAATATCTCTATCAAAGACAGGATAGATAGAGAGAGAAAGTACATCTATGCCCGAACCGGGATTCGAACCAGGATTTCCCTATCCGCAGTCAGATATGCTAACCATTAGACAAGTTGGGCGTCTATAATTTATCTTATTATTACTATTATGAATTTTCTTTATAGATGAAAAACCGTTTGACATGACACAATATATAAGCAATTTTCCCATAGCAATTTCTTCATTATTATAAAGGCATGTATGCATTTCTACTGAAATACATCCACTTAAATTTATATTTGAAGTATAAATACTAATTAATATTAATTTATAGTAAATAATTAAACCTTTGCTAAAAAGTGTATTTACTCTCAATAAAAGGTATTCTCCAAGAAATAACATGAAATAAAATTTATAAAACATGAAATAAAAACTAATCTTAATCACAAATATTATTTTCATAATATAACATTAAAATATTAGCATAGTATAATAATATATCGGTAAAAGTTAACAATCGAGAGAGTAACCTTTCCTTTATTGGGGATTTTTTAACGCTAAGATAGGCGGCAAGATGGCCATTGCCGTTAAGCAAAAGAAAAACTAAGTACCAAGGTTACCAGAAATTTTATCGACAAAATAAGGGTTACCTGATTTTACACCGAATTCCATTAAATTAACTGCGAGACATAAGCCAGAAGTAATAAGAGTCAAGGTCAACGTAATTAAAGACTATTTTATCATATAAACAATTATAAAATACGACATTAAATTTCTCAACAAACTTACTTAATTTATGTGAAACACAAGGAACTCTCTCATAATACGTGGACCAAATATTTTTCTAAATATCAGAACACTTGATACAACAGAATTCGAAATGTATTTACTTATATGTTTAGTATAAACGATTGTATTAATGAAGAAATGTTTCTTTTTAAGATGTTATTATTTTTAAGTGTATTATATAAGTGCATTTTTTTCCAGGAAATTCGTAATAAATTAGAGGACGACAATTATTTAACATGAATTGCGATGGAATTTAAAAGATTTAGCGAAACATAGTACAAAGATATGACAAAATAAAAATTTCTTAGCAGTCCAAGAGAAAAAGAAATTTTACAAATTTAATGCAGTTTAGATTAGTTAAAATTAAATTTGTGTATAAATTACACATGATATAATATTAAAACTATATAAGAAAATTATTTAAGTGATAAGTTATTAAAATATTTCTGCATTTGGTTAGAAAAGACAAACATTAAAGTAAAGCAAACATGGAGTTTAAAATTTAAGAACTATAGAAATTTCATTGCATCAAGAATTAAGAAAATGAATAGCATCAAAATCAATACAGCACACTTAGAAAATTTTCAAATATAGGAAAATAATATTTGCAATCAGAGAAATGATACATACGTTAATTTTTCCTGAGGAATTACCAAATGCATACTTGTGTACGATGAAATCACTTTTATTTGCACATTTTTTTAACAAATGAATGAATGCTTTAACAAACCTCTCAGTAAATTTTAATTTAAAAGTAAATAATTTTAATTTTATATTGCGAAACATCTTTTCAAAAATTATTTAGCAACAAATTTAATTATCATTAGTATTAAAAATATTTTACAAACAATTAAGTTCTTAATATAAACGTATTTTATTTGAAGCATCACAATGTTAAAGAAAATAATTTTATATGCAAAATAAATTTAAAAGTATTTTACATTTAAATTTGCATTAAAAATAATTTCTATATTATAAACAAAACTAAATGAATAAGCAGACAAATTAATACACTGGAAATATAATAGTTTTATTATACATAATAATAAATAACATAATTTATACAAATAAGTTTTTAAGAAATAAAAATTTCAAATATTACTTGATTACAAAATTAGGTTTGGTAAAATAAATTAAACATTTTCTAAGATTTCATTGCAATCGAGGTACACAAATAACGGAGAGTAAAATAAAAAAGCGAATTTGCAACATAGATATTAACGGTTGTATATGTTCAATATAATTTCAATTGTTTTTAAATCTGAAATGTTGACACTGTATAAAACTTATAAGACTCCTTTTCCTACACCCAGCGTTGAAGGAATGGAAATAATTAAATATTAACAATTTAGTATTGTAAATTATTCAAAAGTTTATAATTTTGAAATTTCGAAAAAAAAAATAAAAATGAATATAAAATAAGGCAGAATCAATAAGAACTCGACAATATACTTTAAATGAGGTTTTCCTCCTTTTTGTGACAAAAACATGCCAAAGGACTAAAATTGGTGATAACTATGGAGAAATTAGGACTACCAAATATTATGATGGAAAAACACTTGGAGTGATAATTTTTGGTTATCTCTGATGTAGATGCAGAATTAAATGTAATCACTTTAGGTTAATAATTATGTATTACATTATAATGATATATTAAATAAAATTAGATGTAGACATTTTAGTAAGAAACATGATAATTCTGCTGCTGGGAAACTGACTGGCACAAGACTATACTCAAACAGGGAAAAATAAAACTGTAGCACTTATCTGGTTTAATAGGAACAAAGAAATAAGTTCCTTAAATAGCTCAAAATAATTTATTACAATTAAGGGTACAATTTGAGCACAACACAGATACATATACTACAAATAAAACAAAATTACATCTAAACACATAAAGTTAAAGGGAATAGGGTAAACATGAGAGTCATATGGATATACGTCTCATTCCTACGGTTGCTGGAGAGGGACTGACTTCCTTGGTGATGACGTCATGGGTGGTGCTGAAGATATGGGGCGCTACAGACTCCCCCTCTGGCTCCGCCGACGTCCCGGCAAGGAGACAGGATTGAGGTTAAGGTTGAGGTTGTCTACGGGGTCTTCCTCTACTTTTCAATGGATACACTGGCCCTTTATCTCTAGAGGATTGTTGATAAGGCTTCAACATACTGGTATGGTAAGTACCGAGTACTTGATCAGGGGCAGCAGGATCTGCAACATCATATGTATTTGGGGATTTATTCGTTAATATAATATAAGGTCCTTCACGCTTGGGCATGAATTTTTACTTGTTTTGGTTTGGACTTGCTCACGGGATGTAAAGTGATCCAAACTTTATCACCTGGTTGATAATAAACGGGTCTGTGCTTCTTGTCAAAGTACTCCTTTCTAGCATCTTGCTTTTGCTCTATACGTTCTCTAATTATGGGTGTAAATCGTGCAAATTCTTTTAAGTAAGGTGTTATCTCTGCGACGAAGTTATCGTTATCAATGACAGCTCTAATATCATGATTGACATCGTCTGTGGTTCGAAGTTCTCTTCCGAACTGAAGGTAAGCTGCCGTATGACTCTGTAGAATCACATTTTGCGGTGTTTAAAGCAAAACGTATCATGGGTAGTTTGTCCTCCCAAGTATCATGTGAGTCACCAACTAGAATTGCTAATTTGGGTTTTAGATCTCGATTTTTACGTTCAGCAGGATTTGCTTGAGGATGGTATAAAGGTATAAGATCTTGCTTAATATCTAGGATCTTACAAGTTTGTTGCATTACAGCACTGACAAATTGTACACCGTTGTCGCTGATTAGTCTTCTAGGTAAGCCATAGCGTAAGAAGACTTCTTCTATCAATATTTTAGAGCAATTGATAGCTGTGGCATCTTTTTAGGGCAAAAAGTTCGACCCATCTTGTACTTGTATCTTCAACAAAGAAAAATCCATTTTTTCCAGCTGGGGTCTCTGGAAGAGGACCAAACAAGTCTATTGCCAGCGTCTCAAATCTTTGTGAGTAAATAGGCGTTCTGGAGTAATCCAGCAGGTTTCTGGTTGTTAGATTTGTACCGATTACATTCAGCACAATCTTTCACGTATTCGGCGATAAACTTTCTCATACCAGGAAAGAAATATCTAGAAGCAATTTTATGATACGTATTCTCAGCTCCACAATGTCCTGCCGTGGGAGAATCATGATATTGCTGTAGGACACGTTCTCGCTCGTGACAAGGGACAACTAACTGTGCTTCTTCTGACTCTGTTTCAGGCGAATATCGATACAGTATTCCCTGATTCATGAGATAACCTCTACTAGTCCAATTTACATAATTTTCATCTTTCCGTCCACTTTCAAAGCAGTCTATGATCTTTCTTACATCCTCGTCCTTCAGTTGTTCTTCGCGAATGTCTTTAGATTTCCGGGATGGTAAATCTATGGAAATAGTGTTGAAGTTACAAAACAAATTTGTCCTCTGTATCAAATGGTCTAGACAGAAGATCTGGCAATTACATTAGATTTTCCTGGAGTGTAAAGTATTTTCGGATGATATGACTGGATTTGAAGAGCCCATCGAGCTAAGCGTCCGGATGGCGATTTAATACTCATAAGCCACTTCAAGGGTTGGTGATCTGATGCAATAATGATTTCTTGATTTTCCACATAGCCACGGAACTTCTCAAGAGCCCATACTACCGCTAGTGCTTCTTTTTCGGTAGTTGAATAATTTCTTTCTGCCCAACTGAGCAATCGACTGGCATATTCAATCACATGTTCTTCCGGTCTTTCTCCTTGGATAAGGACTGCTCCTAGAGCGTAATTACTCGCATCAGTTCTTATGAGGAATGGTTTAGATCCATCTGGCTGAGACAACACAGGTGGTGAAATCAGCCGTCTTTTTAACTCTTCAAATGCTTTCTGCTCTGTATCACCCCATGTCCATTGTTTATTCTTTTTAGTTAAGTCACTAAGGGTCTAGCAACTTCAGAAAAATGGGGAACATATCTCCGGAACCAGGAACAAGTCTGTAAGAAGGACTGAACTTCTTTAACACATTTTGGTGTTGGAATTTTTGAATAGTGGATACTTTGTCAGCATCTACTTCTACACCTTTTTCAGTTATCCAATGACCTAAATACTTCACTCTGTCACAAGAAGAATTGCACTTGCTTCTATTGGCATTGAGCTTAAATATAGAAAGTCTTTCAAACACTTTTCGTAAATCTGATAAATGTTCATCAAAAGTTTCTGATAAGATAATGATATCATCAAGGTATGACAATGCAAAAACATCTTTGAGACCAGATCTAAATTTATCAATGAGACGTTGAAAAGTTGCGGGTGCGTTGCGCAACCCAAAAGGCATACGTAAAAATTTAAAAGTTCCAAATGGACAGATGAAGGCTGTCTTCTCTTGGTCTGATTCATGAACTTTGACCTGATGATAACCAGATCTTAAATCTATCGTAGACATGTATTTCGTCGACTTGGCCTCAGTCAATAAATCATCCATTCTAGGTAGTGGATAGTTATCCGGAATAGTCGTTGAGTTTAACTTGCGGTAATCAACACACAATCTAATGGTACCGTTTGGTTTAGGTACTAATACCACAGGACTTGCATAAGGAGACTCACATTCCTCAATTATTCCTTCTGTTAGTAAGGAATCTAGCTCTTTCTTCAACAACTCTTTCTTTGCAGGCGTCATTCTATATGGTGGTTCAGCAACAGGTAGGCTATTTCAGTCTGTATTCTATGTTCAATAAAAGGAGTAGGCTCTCCCCCTGGCTTGAAGTTATTTTCAAATTCTTCCAGCAATGAATTTAATTTGTTTCGTTGTTCTCTTGTCAAATGTTTTCCTTCATCATTCCTCAATTTCACGGAATTAGAGGTTTCTGAAATTTCAGCAGGCATATCAGGAGAAGTTAATTTCTGCGACATTATTACTTTTGCAGTACTTACGGTTTCTGGTGGTTCACGATAAAATGGGTAATGTCTGTGTGGATATTCACTAAAATGCCAAGTGCCATTCTGGATGTTAAGCACAATTCCAGCAGCCTGGAGAAAGTCAGTGCCAAGCAATGTTCTATTGCCTCTAGCGTTTGGTAATGCAATAAATTTCATACGAACTTTCTTTCCCTCTACATTAAGATTTACGACTGTTGACAAAGCTGGGACATTTCTTTCTTTTCCATCAGCAAGTACCATTGTAATATTCTTCTTTTGAAATTTGAAACCTTTCTTTTCAATAAACTATAAAATTTCTCTCCCGCAATGGAATTTGATGCACCGGTGTCGGCACAAAAAGCTGCTTTTTCACCACAAACAGTTAAAAAATTGAGCTGGACAATGAATCTGAAGATTGTGCGGTATACAACTTTACACCATTAACAATTGTTTTAGCCTCTTCTTTTAATTTGTTGCACTTTGGACACTTAGACTGAATAAAACCAGGATTACCACATCCATAGCAATGAACAGAAAATCTTCTTTCTGGCTTGTCTTTAGTCAAATTTTGGACTTTCATAATTGGAATATTTAATTTTGTCATTTTCCTAGAAATAGGAAGCTTATAGTTTCTCTCTGAAGCAGATTTAACATAGTCTTTGAAGTTTGGCTTCTTAGCAAAGATAGGTGAATTTTTCTTCATTCCCAGTCTTACATTTTCATAACTGTCAAGCTTTTCTGCAAGTTCTAAAGGATCATTCAGCTCTGACCATTGATCAACAAAATGTTCTCTAACCTCTGGAGGTGTTCTTTTCTTTAACTGGTCAGCTATAATTAAGTCTTGCAATTTCTCAAAAGTGACGATATTTAATTCTTTTACCCATCCTTCGAAATACGATTTAATTTCAAAATAGAAGTCTTTCCATGTTACTTCTGCACTTTTTCTATGTTGCGAGAACATCTGCCGAAACTTATCTGAAGTAAGTCTAAAACGCTTCAAGAGCATCTCTTTCGCCTTTGAGTAGTCTTTAACGTCCTCTTCATTTTCTCTAGCAATTAATTGATTTATTTCGGCTGGCAATGAGCCTATCAAGTACGGCATCCAATTCATCTCAGGTATATTCACTAATTTTAATTGACGTTCAAATATTGTCAGATAAAGTCCGATTTCATCTTTATTGGGATTAAATTTTGGGAGAATTCGATTCAGATCCCAGTTTGTTTTCTCTGTTTCACTGGATGGATCTGTGGAGGAAAGTACCTTCTGAGCTTCCACTTGAAGTTTTAAGCGTTGCAACTCATACGCTCTCTCTTTTTCAATGCATAGTTCTTTTCTTTGGCAATTCTTTCGCATTCAGCTTGTTTTTCTTTTTCAAGCCGTTCCTCTATTATATTAGTTAGCATATTTTTTCACCAACTCTTCATCATAATCTTTTGATTTGGTTATGATATCTTTCAGTTGAATTACTTTCAGATCATCTGCTACCCCTAGCCCCATTTCTGTAGCGAGGTTTCTCAGATCCTCCTTTTTCCCTTTCCCAAGGAATGACATTTTTGCAAGTGTTTTTATTTTAGTTAAAACGAAATTTAAACAACATCAGTCTTAAGTACCAGATTATGTTAAAATATAAATCTTTTATAACTCTAAATATATATGAAATGTAACTTATTACTATTTATTCAAACATTAATTGCAAATAAAATGGACTCTTTAATTATTGTAAATAAACCTGAAATATTCATATGATATTCACCATAATAAAATAATCAAATCAAATAAACCCGAAATAATCATATAATATTCACCATTATAAAATAATCAAATCAATTTTATTATATTAATCTTACTAAATTTATAAAGATTCGCTCTTATTTTATATTTCAATTCAAACAAAACCAAAACAAAACATTTCAAAATTCTATCATGAAACTTTTTATTTTCTTTCCATTTAAAACTCTATACTATCGTTTTACAATTACCAATAATCACTTAATGTACCTTTGTTTATAAATTATATTTTATCAATACTTCAATTCCAACATTCAATAAATCAAAATATATTAATAAAGATAACTTAATCATATGCATTCAAAGAATATTTTATATATAAATAACAAAATTTTCTATTAAATTTTTATTTCTTTAAATTTCCTCAATTTCCTAAAATATCTATTCTGATTCCTTTTACCAAAATATTAATAATATATTATTTTGTTATCTTAATATATAACCTTAAATATACATGAAAAACAATATATTTTCATTCTTTATTCAATGAAACCACTTACTAAAAAGATTAAAACACAAAAATTCCAAACAGAAAGTGAATGAGGAAAAAAATAAAATAAAAATAAGCATTAATATATACTGAACTCTCATAGCATTCATAGATATTGAGCAGCTAGACAGAGAGGCATTTATGAAAACAATAACAACGGTCGTTTGCAGGCGCCTTGTTTCGTGTTTTTAAATCAAAACAAAAGTATCATCACATGAAAAACGCACAGTCATCAGACATTTAAATTCTGTTAGCTACTCAATTTTAAAACACTATCTCACCGTAAAGATTGTTATCTTCAAATATTCAGAATTAAGAAATATAATATATAAGAAATATATAATATTCAAAAGTAACAAATATTTTACTTATTGTTCATAATTTTCTTAAAATATAATTCACGCACACATACTATAATACTTCAAATATAATAATAAAATAAATGTTTCTTTTTTAACTCAATAT
Source organism: Latrodectus elegans (assembly GCA_030067965.1). Lineage (NCBI taxonomy): Eukaryota > Metazoa > Arthropoda > Arachnida > Araneae > Theridiidae > Latrodectus > Latrodectus elegans. The sequence goes on from CM057810.1 coordinate 104,394,294, forward strand.
TCTACTAAATTTTAAGCATTTAATAAGATATGAAACATATCTACCAAATCAAACAAATAACTATACTGCAAGTATTAATACTGTTCTAAATTCAAGAACATAAAATAACACTTTTATCGAAACACAACAACTTATAAAGAAACTTTTTATACAGTTTTATATTCATAACTGCTTAAACATTAACACTCATTAATTACTTCCTTAATTGTAATTCTTCACAATTAATTAGGAAATATTAGAAATATAAAACAGTAACAAAAACTTATCTCGAATTCGCAAATCAAAACTGGATAATCCAAATGAAGGAGACACTCCACTCCAGTTGAACAACAAAAGACACTCCAATCTCGGATGAGATTATATTTTGCATTAATCCATAACACACAACACATCAGGAGGTAACCTGTAAAATTTTGAGTTCCCCTCCAACAACAAGATTTAATTCTGGGTAGAATTTTTAACAGCGAAAAGAAACTCTAACTCGGGCCTCACGTTGGGCAGCCATTATTTTATATTGTAGCACTTATCTGGTTTAATAGGAACAAAGAAATAAGTTCCTTAAATAGCTCAAAATAATTTATTACAATTAAGGGTACAATTTGAGCACAACACAGATACATATACTACAAATAAAACAAAATTACATCTAAACACATAAAGTTAAAGGGAATAGGGTAAACATGAGAGTCATATGGATATACGTCTCATTCCTACGGTTGCTGGAGAGGGACTGACTTCCTTGGTGATGACGTCATGGGTGGTGCTGAAGATATGGGGCGCTACAAAACTTAAATTAGATATGCGAATTGAAATTCAATGAAAACTGTGTTCTCGAGACAAACAATCATTAGAATTATGGAAGCGTAGTGCATCCAAATTTTATGGAGACTGCGGCACATGACTGATATTTTTTTAATTCTTTTGAATTTATTGCTGATATTAATAAATCACTGGAGATAAGGTTAAAAATTCCAACAATTTAAAAACATGATTAAAAGATAAAAGAATTTCAAAATTACATTATTAATTATTTTATGACGTCTTTCTTTTATCAGAAGATCGATTTGGTTGAAAAAGTCTTGTCACCATTGTACATATAATGTTGGTAATTAACATTAAAATATTCTAATACGAAAGCATTTGTAAAGTTCAATTTGATAATTTCAAATAAAAGTAATAAGTTTTTTCCCCCTCTCACTGTAAAGTGATTGTTTCTTTTGTTGATGTTATAGATCATGATTACACCACTTTACTACTATTCTCATTGGTTTAAATATTCATGACGTCAAACAACGTTTCCTCTGCGACACATCGTATTGATATGGTGTGGTGAATCCAACTTATTGATAAATTTGCCGTCAAATCGCTTTCTTCGAGCAACAGCAAACAAGGCGAAGTTCATCATAGAATGTCTGAGTGTCGTTGGCGATGAGAAAAAATCCATTCATGATTTTTAGTATACTAATAACAAAGTATTTTATAATATGAACTTTTTCCGAAAGAGAAACGACAAAACATATACCCTATAATTAGTTTAAAATGGCAAGCATGATTAATTTTTTAAATTTCATTTTATTTATTTATTTTTTAAGTTCTTGAAGTTATATCTGAATTTTTCAGGACACTTAAGTCCGAAGATTTTCTAATTTTACGTTGTACATTCTCGTTCTCAATTATAACAAAACATGCCAATTTCAATAATACAATAAGATAATAAAATTAGAAGAATTAAGATGTCGCAACAGCGCTTTATTCGCACTAGTTTATATTTGTATTTAACAATCGCCGCTGTCATTCAGACGAAACAAGCCACCGTTTGCGTGTGAAGAATAAATTAAATAAAAATAATAATAAATAAAAAGAAGTCTGCTGTAGTTGCGGTTTTTCAAAGCGAAGTTAAAAGGAAAAAATGCAGACAAATTGCGCATTCTGCGATTTTTTCTACGCTTACTCAGGATATCGGTGTGATTTTAATTAGTCTTTAACAGAGACATTTTTAAAATCTGTTCAGTGTGTTTAGAAAGATAGAGCACGTTTTTCTTATTTACCTAAAGTCAAAATTATTCATAAGCATTCTGTGAAAAAATGTTTATCATATTATTCAAATTTTACCTGACAAATAACATTGAAAATAACTGCTTTTAATAAACGATAATTTTCAAATGAAATTCTTTTGTTCCTAATGACTGGAAAATATAGTGTATGCAATTTATGATGAGTTTAGCTCACGATACAGTGAAGAATTTTTACGTTTATTATAAAGCTATGAGAGAGAGAGAGATGAGATAATAGATGAGGAATAATATTGTCACTCTTAATTATCAAAAAATGATTTCAATATTTTAAGAAAACTTTCTCTCACACAATCACTAACGTAAAAAGATGAATAAATAAAACGGAAATTTTGATTTGAGCTTCTGAAAAAGTATATTTTGAAAATTTGTAAATAGTGTGAATAACTTTACTATTACTCATGTAATATTTGTAATTATGTTTATTATTGGAAGCATAAACTGTTCGAATGTGTATTTGAGTTGATATTGTACCGAGCTTCGGGGTTCGTGTGGATTGAGAGTTGAAGAAAGCAACTACTCGATGAACACATGCCTTTTATTCGCAAAAATTCCACTAGAAATACCAGCTGTAATAATCTCAATTATACAGATACAATTCGTCAGATACGATAAGCAACAGCTTCCAATCACAGGTCTCAAATACCTCAGGCAGAGAACAGCTTCTCTAAACTAGCAGTCACGACTAATCGTCTTCACAAAACTGACTGTCTTTACAAAACCTGCCTAATGTTGGGCTGCGGTATTTATACCTGACTTAGCGAGGAAATCTACTAATTTCGCCAAGGTTCTGGAAGCTTCTAAGGTATCTCGCTAAATATTGGTCCTAGAGATTAGGTGATGGATGTTTCGAGAAATATCCATTTCTCGCCAAGTCGCCAAGTTTTCTCGCCAAAACATCACCAAGTTTTCTCGCCAAAACATCGCCAAGTCACCAAATCGTTAGAAAACCCGCTTTTAGCGTATAACACGTTTAAATACCGCATTTTTTGCCCAAAATGTGAGTATATCTGATCTGCCTGAGATATTTTAAGACATATACAATAATTATTTATAAATTTGTAACATTATGTTATTTTTTTCCCTAAAATCTTGCCGGTTATAATCGAAATGTCATTCAGTTTCACAAATAATCAAGAATAATGCTTATTCTAGATATTTAAATCTAAAATGTAATTGAACGCAAAGTTCATTAACTTTGCGTTCATCTAATTACATTTACGCTTTTTGGTACTTGAGTAAAATTAACCAGGAAAGTTGGCGCGAACATCTTATATAATTTTATATTTTTGCTCATACATATTTAACGAGAATTAAAACAGAAAACAGATATATTATCAATGATTAAAAATAAAGCACAGTTTATTTGTAATATTAATTAAGCACAAAAGTGTTTTAAGTTCTGCATTTAAACAACAATTTAAGTTATTAAATGAAAAATCTAAAAAGAATATCATAATATAAAGAAAATCTATTTTAATAAATATCAACTCTTTGCATTAATAATAGAAATTGAAACACAGAAAACTTCCACCCAGGTTTTTATTTTATTATTTTTTATTTATTTATTTATTTTTTTTGAATAGTCATTACTTGTAATTTTTAACGTTGCGGCGCCATTTTCTCTGACTTCGAAGGAATTTTAATATCATACTCGCTGTAGCACTTTTTTAAGTTGCCAAAATCATATAAGTTTGGAAATATTCAATCCCATTCTGTTCTATAATGGGTTAGTTCAAAATTTTAATCTTTTTATGGTGTTTAAGCAGAGAAATAACTATTATAATTAAAATCTAAAATTAAATAAGCATAATGAATTCATTGAAGCAACAATTATATGTTTGGTAAATAGTTTTCTAATATCGGTGATAACTCTAATTACTTGGCGCCATTTTTTCCCCTGTCGATGGGATTTGACATTTGGAACTTTTTTTTGTCCATGCTTGATTGAAATGTATAAATAATTTTAAATATTAACAAATTTTTCAAATAATATTTCAACAAAAGATAAATTTTGCTTATATGCAAATGATTTAAATATATAAATTTAAATCATTTGCATATAAACAAAATTTACCTTTTAATTATATTTATAGTAAAAATTTTTAATATATAGTAAGAAACGCGAAGATTATTGGAAAATTATGTATTCAGATGGACTTGAATATTTTTTTGGTAAAACACATAAAATTAGAATAATTTTTCAAATCGAATGAAATAGGAAACAATACATTGTTAGAGTTTTCATTTCGACAGAAAATACGCAGTATAAGGAATTGACGAACTAAAGATGTTCACGATAAAGACAACCATGAAAAAAAAAAATAAATAAATAAAAAAGCAAATTATTATAACTTTCTAAAGAAATAATAAAAGATAATTCTTACAGTGTCTCTTGAATTAAAAAAAATGTCGTATAATAAGGATCATAAATTGTTAATTGTAAATTAAAAATTTACAATTACGTGAAAGACTGTTAAATACCATTAGTCCAATTTTAAGTGAAAGAGTTACAAGTACGTTTTAGAACACAATTAAAATAAATGCAATTAAATATGATAACCAAATTTGATATCGTGCTTTATATTTATTAGTTACCATATAAAGCTGTTTTCAAAGACCATTCTATTATAATAAAAAGTAGAATAGTTTTAAATAACTCTATTACAAGTAAAGCAAATTTTCTTTGAAAAAATTAAAATGAATGAGCAGAGAGGTTAATGCTCGTTGTTTTTGATAGAATGGAATAAAATATGTAGCACATGATTTATATATTATATATCCTTCTCCTTTTCTACTTTGCATAAACATATTTTTTTCTTTCTTTTTTTCAAAGAACTGATATCTTTTTATTTTCTCTATTTTTGTTCTACAAAACATAAATCCACATAAATAGCAGGCACAGACAGCTCAGTAATCCTTAAAGTATTAAAAACGGAAGTTCTTTGTTAGTTATAGCTGCAGACAGGCGGCAACAAGCGTTATCTCTTTCTGATGGAGCAGGCATGGGAATCCAGCATAGATGAATTAGACCTCACATGTAACAGACTGCGTATTTTAAGCTCCAGCCAGCCCAGAAAAATCAGTGCTATGTTTGTTTCATGTTATGTACGTGAACAAGTGTTTTCAATAATGAACATTAGAAAAAATTATTTCAGAAGTAGACTGACATAAGCATTTATCTTCGTTTTTAGAATTAGTACATCTCACTTCGAACCTCAATATAAGGAACTTTTACATGAGAAATCGCAATTTATCACATCTAATTAACATTTTTAAATTTTAAAACTAGTACATTGTTTTTAAAATTTCAGAAAAAAGTTATCTTTGCCCGCCAACCCCCACACCCCCCGATTTTTGGTCTGCGACTGAAAATGTTTGCCGATCCCTGATCTAAAGTATGAAGACTTGCTTAAATGAATGTGGGTAGATGGGAGGAACTCAATTGGGGGGCAGTAGCGGTGGCGCTGCATTCTCTGTAGTATACAACACTTGTCCATCCTGATGTGGTCGGTCCCCGACCAATTTGCTAATTATCAGATTAAAATATAATAAGAAAGTAATTAAAGATAAAGAAAAAAACAATATTGAAAGAAAAAAATGCAAAAATTAAAGTTCAATTGTTCTTGTTTGGTTGAAAAGTATAAGATAAATGTCAATAGTTTTTTTAATTAAAGTTCTTAGGAATTGTTCCACGGTTTCATTAAATCTGCAGATGTGGAAGTCGGGTGTGGGCTTTCTTATCTGCCTATCTTCTTGATATCATATCTGTCATTACACCGGACCTTCACGATTTCGTAGGGGCCGAAAAATTTTGGGCGCAAGCTTCATTCCTACACCAAACTGGGTTTTCTTTATAGCAACATTGTCTCCTATGTTATATTTCTTTGCTTCTTTTCTCTGTTTGTTGTATTGTTTTTTACTTTGTTCTTGTAACTTTAAAATGTTTGATTTGGCGTCTTCTCTCATTTGCTGCTTATTCTGTAGTACAGATTGGTAATTTTCTTTTTCCAGAAGTTCTTTGATTTTGATGTCATTTTTATTTTCATTTTGATGCCTGTTAAAAGTTCAAATGGTGTAAATTTGGTTGCTGTTGATAACTTGTTGTAGTGATGATGTGTGCTTGTACCTTTGACTAGGATTTTCAAGTGTTTTGTTAAAACTGATATTAATATTCCTTGAATTTTTTTCAACTTGTCCATTGCCTCGTGGTACTCCTGAATTGTTTAAAATAATTTCGATGTCTTCCTCCTTGCACTACTTTTGAAATTCTGTTGAAGTAAAAGCTGGTCCTTTATTACAAATTATTCGTCGTGGGTTTCCGAAATTGATTTATTGTAGTTTCAATTTTTCTAAGGCATCATATGTTAAAGTGGATATTTGACTGGATAAATCCAAAAAAAAAAAAAATTGTAAAAGCATGTACTACTGTAAAAATGTATTTGTAGCTTTTGTTGGTGGATGGGAGTGGTCCTAGAAAATCTATGTGGTATGTGTCAAGCGGTAAGTCTCCTTTTGATATTGAATGTAGAAATCCTTCTTGTTTGCCAAGTTTTTTTGATGAAAGTATGCAGTGGATGCAATTTGTGATAACATTTTCTAGTCTTCCGTATATTGGCGAAACAGAATTGTTGTTTGATCAAATTTTCTGTTTTGTTTATGCCAAAATGTCCTTTACAATGTTCAAGTTGTACAATTTGTTTTTGCATATCTAGTGGGTCTATTAAAAGTTCTTCATCGTTTACCACTTTGTACAAAATATCATTTTTTAATGTAAAATCAGTTGAAGTAGATGTTTGAAGTAATATTTTAATGCTTGACGTATACTCATCTTTACTTTGTGCTTCTTTTATTTTATGTGTTATTTCGTTGTATTGTATGACCATGATTGGGTAACGGCTGAGAGCATCAACATGTTGCATTTGTCGTGCAGGTCTGTGGAGTATCTCTTAATCAAAATTTTCCAAAAAGAGAGCCCATCGTGCTATTTTGGGAGATAAGTCTTTTTTAGACATTGTTTTTTTTTTGGAAAGCTTGACAATCTGTGTAAATTTGGAATTTTGTGCCGACGAAGTAGTGTCGAAATTTCTTCAATGCTGTGACTATGGCTAAAACTTCCAGTTCATAACTCGAGTATTTCTCTTCTTATGAAGATGTTTTTCTGCTCACATGTAGTCTATGGGATGGAAATTATTGTCAGAATCCATTTGAAGGAGTATGACACCGAATCCTTTCGAACACAGGCTACACAGTGTATTTGTAACAGGGCATTTTGATGAAAAGGATGCAGTACAGGTTCGGCTGACAGGATTTGTTTTAAAGTTAGGAAAGCTTGTTTTTGTTCAGGGCCAAACGTAAATGGGATATTTTTTTCGTAAAAGGTCACTTAGTTTTGTGATTAATGCATAGTCTTTAATAAATTTTCGGAAGTAACCAGTAAGTCCTAAGAAAGATTGAATGCGTTGAATTATTTTAGGTTCGGGAAAATTGATAACTGCTGCATTTGTTTTAGCTGTTGATTGACGAATGATTCCTTGCTCGATTATATGACCAAGAAAATTTATCTTACGCTGTAGAAAATTACACTTTTTAAAGTTGAACTCTAAGCAATAATTAGAAGCAACTTGGAACACTTTTTCAAGCATTGAAATTCCTTCAGATTCAGTTTTTGGTGGGATTATGAAGTCATCCATATAAATAATAACAGTATTGCCTTTAATGAGTTCTTTGAAGAGTTTGAATGTATTTTTGAAATAATTGGGGAGAATTGCATAGACCAAAGGGAACTTTTATGAATTCATATTGTCCGTTGTGTATTATAAAGCTGGTATATTTACGACTATCAGGTTCAACGGATAAATGGAAAAAAAAATTTGACTTGAGATCGAGGTTTGAAAAAATATTGCTTCTTGTAGATTATCAAAAATATCTATGATGAAGGGTAGTGGAAATCTTTGTTTAACAGTCTTTGAATTAATAGCATGGTAATCGACACAGTCTTATTGATTAGTCTTTTTTCTTAACTAAGACCGAAGGTGCGGCGAAATCTGAATTAGATTCACAAATGATACCGTCTTTTAGTCATTGTTCAATTTGTTTTTCAACTAAATTTTTCTTTATTTGCTCTAATTTTCTAGGCGGAAATGCGATAAGTGTGTCATCGGTTAGAATTATTTTCATACTTAAATTTGTATCTTTAATTTTATTCGGCATAAAAGATTTAATAATTTGTTCTATATGTTTGTGCGTATTAACGTTTAAAATATGTGATAAATCAACTTTGGTGTAGATATTTGAATTCGGTAAATAACAGTCTTTATTTTCAAAAAATGAAGCATTCGGTATCTTGATATAAACGATCGTTTCCGTTTTGAAAACAAGTGGCTGTGTTTACATCGGAAGTTTCACTGTCGGGACTACGTGAAGTGTGGAGTGACGTAACCTCCTTCTGTGGTGAGGGTGGTTTGGAGTCACCTTCGCGAACGGGGACTAAATTATGAGCAGATGTTTTCACTTGATATTCCTCTCTCTTGTGGTTTCTTATGAGGGGAGCTCTTATCAGTTCGAATGCGCTGACCTTCGACCCGTTGAGTAACACCGTATCTATTTTTAGAAACTAGCCACGATTGACGAGGGGCACTATGTGGTAAAGGGCTAACTTCATATTCATTTTCGCCGATTGTATTCGAATTCTTTAAATCAGAGGAGCGCTGCTTTATGTTATGTAGATTGCATTGAAGGGGAAATCATTTTTAGAATGAGTGAGAGTTGAATTTTCTCTTTCGATTCTGATATATTCTTTCTTAACATTTTCTAAATCATCAAAAATATTAGGGGGGATTATTAAATCACAGTAAAGATTTTGGCACACAGCTGCAGTTACCGTTATTGGATTTTTTCGAAAATTTAGTACGGCTAATTTTATTTTTGCCAGTCGCGCTTGAACTTCGATGTTAAAAGCGCATGTAAGCTGCACGGTACCTAAATAATTAGTGTTTGGTGAAATAAGATAGGATTTAATACAAACAATATTCGCTCCAGAATCTATAAGTGTTTTTACGATTTTACTATTAACAAAAATATTTTTATAGTGTAATTCGTTTATCGATTCAGTGGACGAGTTACCTTCTACTTTGCAAATGAGGTTATTTGAATTGTTTATTGCGCCATTTCGCGAGTGGGCTATGAAATTTCTGTCGCGTGAGTAGCAATTATAGTTTTGAAATGAATTGTTTTTTTTTTGTTTGTTCTCAAACGACGGTTGGCGGGTCTCAGTAAAAGATTTTCTTTTCGAAGCAAAATATATATCGCATTCTTTTGCTAATTCAGTTGGTTTGAACCAGTTTTCGCTTTGACGTATCGAAACAAGTTGCGTTTCACAGTCAAGGGTGGAAAATGATTTGTCCGCTATCATTAATTTGCATAAAGTTTTAAAGTCACTTACATTATGAAGTTTACAATAATATTCGAAAGCACAAGAATTGCACATGAGATTCATTTGCTAGGCGTTGAGCTCTACGGAAATTTACTAAGCATTCTGGGAGGGGGGTTGTTGAAATTCACGTAAAATAATATTTTTAATTTTTCGTAATCTTGAAATTCGTTTTTTGAGATGTAAAGTAATATACTGTTAGCTTTTTCACCGAGAATATTAATTAAAATTTCCGATTTTAATTCGCGGGGAACATATTTTGTTGTGAAAGCACGTTCGAGAGAATAAAAGAATAAATTGAAATTTTCGGGTTTGCTCAGGACGGGCATACTAAGTGTTTTAACGGATTTAATGAGACTTTCGAGATTTGTTTCAAATGCTGTGTACCTGGGAATCGGGATGTTGATGATTAATGCCAGAATTAATTGTTGCTAGCTCTGTTTCTTTTTCTATTTGTATCAGTTTATTATTTTCTTTTGTTGACTGTTCGACTTCTTTTCTTTCTTCGACAATTACCGAAATCATATCTTTGATAAAGTCAGGTTCATTTTTGAATGTGTCTGTTTTCTCAATTAATTCTTTTAAGCAGATAATTGTAGATTATCAGGTACAATTATATCTAGTTCTATGGTAGTTTTAATTAGATCTTCTTTTTTCGTGTTTCGGTACATGCTTAGTAAAAAAGGTTCGATCCTACCTATCCTACCTGGAATTGTTGGCTCTTTGATGGTGGGACAGTGAGATTTCTCGAAGCGATAGGATTGTGAGCTTGTTTCCGCTGAAGCCATGAATTTGGTTTTTTTCAGAGTGGTGTTACTGACTCCTTGCTGGTCGGACGGTGGGATTGGTACTGGGAGCGGATTTATTGGCTCTTGTTGAAGCGATGAAGTTGAATCTCCGGAGCGGTGATACTGGCTCTTGACTGGAAAGACGATCGAATTGATCCTCAGAGAGGTGTGGTATTGGCTCTTTTACGATGAAGAGATGAATTTTGGTTTTCTAGGGTGGTAGTATCGGCTCTGAGCTGGTAGGACGGTGGAATTGATCTTAGAAGCGGTTTTATTGGCTCTTTTCTGATGCGACGGTGAGGATGTTGATCAACGCTACATGTGCGCCATTATATTCTGCGACTTTCTCTATTTCAAGTTTAAAAATAGCCGAGATGAAGAAGATCGGCAGGAGCCCCCATGTTTAGTGGGGGTGTCTAGGGGATTGTAGAATAAGGATTGAATAATAACTAACAAAGATATTCAATAATACAAAGGATTAGGTTACAGGAGCGTTGTGTGGGTAGACAGGTACTCCAAGCAATGTGTGTGTTGAAGAAAGGAGTTCAAGTGACTTGTCGTTAAATCGAGCTAAAGAAATTTGCTGTTTCTCGCACATGCATATTGATGCTTAAAAATGAAACAGAGAGAGCTGTCTGCTGTTCGTTTATATAGGGATTTAATTTAATTTAAAAAAGGTTGGGAAGAGGTGTAGATTATTCATTAACTTTATTTTGTTTCATTAATTATTTAAGTTTGCTAACGTATCATGTTTTTCTTATCTAATCGCTAAAATATAATTAACATTACTCATTTATAGCAATACTTATATATTGTTTTATTTTAAATAGCTGTGTATTTACATATGGAAGTTTTTTTTTTAATTTTTTTATCAAAGTTTAAATAAGTGTGTCTCTATTATATAGGTTATATATTTAAGATCTACATTTTATCTGATTAGCTTAGAATTGTACAAATTCAAAATTAGTTTAAAAACTTCATGTATGTGTATATACCTTTATTGTTTAATAAACAGAAAAATACACAACAGGGAGAGAAAATGCTTAATGGTCATTCAAGCACTCACAATTTTTATTCTGGGACTTTATTTATAGAAAAAAAAGTAATATATTTTTTATAAATGTAATTTTTTTCTTCAAAATTACATTTGTAGTTAAATATATACATTAATCATAAATGAAATGCAACATTTTTGTCATAAAATATCTCTGTAACCCCAAGTTCCACATGAATTAGACAGTGTCTCCTTATATATTATGAATAATTGAAATATTAACGTTTTTCCATAACTGTTATTGGTTAAGTTTTCCTATTATTTGGTATTCTATTGTGAACTTTTAATAATTTATGCTGGTCTGTTGCCGGTAGTAATTATATTCATTTTAATTATTAATTCTTTGTGATTAAATGTATCAGAAAGAAATTCAATATTTAAGGCTAATTAACTGACTGACTGAGAATATTGGAGATGTTTCACCATCGTAAAAGTGTTTCTAAGTTCAATCCAACTCACTATTTATTGATATGTGACAGACATGCATGCAAACAGAGCAACTATCAAAAGGTTGGCTTCAGATTTCAAAAACATTTTTCTTCCAGAAGTTTAATAAGTAACTTCTAGCAAATATGTTTCTACGATCAATTTAAAATTCTTCTGTATGAAAAGTATACAGAAGCATAATATATATAATTTTTCACCTGTCTGGTTATGCCATGTGAAATCAGTTTGTGAGTCTTAAGAAAGTTTATTTTCAATGAGATGCATAGAATAAATATTTTATTTTTGAAAAAACTTTACAAGGAAAATGCAATTATTGAAAATTTTTAAACATTAACCTGTCTTTACAATTTTTACACTTTGATTTCATTGTTGAAAAAATTTCTAAATATTAAAATAATTTTAAAATGTTCTTTATTGAGAAATTTTATCATGATAATTTCAAAATCAAAACTTTAATACATAACTATCACTGAACAATGAGTAATTCTTTACTTCCTTAAAAACAATGTCTCATTATACGTGACTCTATTTCATAATTTTGATTTTAATTTCTAACATTAAAAATCTTTTCTCATTTGTTGCTGAGTAATCATTTTTTGGACTAATTAGATAGGGACCTTCAATTTAAATTTGGGCTTCGAATCACTTCTAGCATCCCAGCTCATAGTGAAAATCAAATTCTCAACTTGAATGAATAATTAAAGCATTTACCATTCGCCTCAGATAATTCTAGATATTATATCTAATATCTGAATTTTAAAACGTTTAATTATAAAAAAAATCAGAGGAATTTATTTTATAAGTTTCAAATGGATTGTGGATAATTGTTTTTCAAATTTGAAAAATAAAATATTTGCTTTCCTATTATTATTTTTGTTTAGCAGGAATATTTATATAAGTCATGTGTGGTTTAAAGCGTGTATTCTGAACCATTACAAATATTCCTGCCTAAGGTTCAAGTTATTATTTTAGAACCAAGCAATATTATTCCACTCTTGTTCAAATGAAAATTTGGTGCTCCTTTATGGGGTCTGTTTTACTTTTATAAAGTTATAAAAAATTTTTGTGAAATATTCTTTAGTTGTATTCAAAATTTGACTTAAGAACTGAAAAGATTTAAAGGTATAATATTAAAACATGTTTGTTTTATTGCTTTTTTTTATTTTTTCATTTATTAAAAAAACATAGCAATGATAAAATTTTTTAACCAAAATATGAAAATTAGAAAATATATTCAAATACTGATTCTTTTGGCTTTAGCAGCTACAAACGGTCATATCAATTCCTTTATATTTAATTTATACAAAATTTCGTTTTCTATGTGAATATAATTGAGAAGTCTGATAAACTCTCCAGCGCCATGGCAGATCACATGTTTTCATTTATAATTTTAAGGTTTGAAAACATTTGCTTTCCAGTAGCTACCAAAACTGGAATAGTTAAAAAAAATCTGTAAAGCTATTTCTATACTTGGAAATGTATTCATAAGATTGTTTTCATAAAAATAATTTAAAACACATCAATAATATGATTTAAAATATCCTCTTTTATAAAAATTATTTTATTTCTTTGAACAAATTTAACCGATTACTGTCTTTTTCATTAACATTTTTAGTATCTGTTAATTTTTGTTCTAATACTTTGTTTCGAAATTTCATTGTCACTCCAATTTTTTAAATTAGATGTGCACTAGTAAATAAGGTAGTAATTGAAATAATTTCTTAATTGTGACTGAATTTTTCAGTAGTTAAAGAAACAAGTGTTCATCTTGAAATAGTTTCTTTTCCAGGTTTTTAAACCTGTTTCGACTTAGTTAAAAATTAGTTCTACTCCAAATGATCAGCATTGATACTTGCAGTGGTAGTTGATTATTTGCTTCACCTGATTTACAATTATTTAGTTCTGAACTAAAATTTTGTAAATTGTCAGTCACAATTTGTTAATTACATTAAGGATTTTGCATTATTTTATTTACTATATTTACTAAATTTAAACTATCAAACCAGATGTATGTTAAAAGCACAAATGAATTTAAACAAAGAAAACATCTGGATATTCTTTCTTTTTTTTTTACTTGAGTTACTGATTTCATGTTTCTGGTTTAACTTTCTTTAATATTTATTCAACTGTGACTAAATTTAAAATGAAAAGATTGAATAAAAACTTACATGCAATAATCGTAACGGTTTTTCAGAAATGACAGCCACTTGTGACGGTCAAGCAAACCCATGCAAAAATACCAAGATTAAACACACAAAACAAAGAAGAAAAAAAGGAAAACGCATATATTCTTACAGTGATAAAAATATATTTAAATTCAGAATACAATAATTCTAAAAGCTGACTTTTTGTTGCCACATTTAAAAATGCATATATATTTTCAATGCAAAAAAATTAAACACGAATGTTCAGCCACAACAGCTTCTCGATGCACAAAAATATATTTGCCGACACACACAAGATACTCCTAAATTTAATTCCTATAGTTACATGTTACAAATTCTTAGATTTTTAACATGTTCTGTATGGTAGTGTGAACTTTACACTGCTTTTGTTGTTTTTATCGGCAACCAAATTTTGTTTTACACAAATAAAAATAATCCGCAAAAACAATCTCCTCTTATTGCTTAGAAAATACAAAACATGCAAAAATGAAAACTTATATATTAGAGATGTTGTGTACACACACACATCTCAAATACACGAGTACTTCAACTTCAGGACATGCAATCATTTGGCTTAGTTAATGCTTTAAAAATGACAGCGTTCATTTCTAAAGAAAATCTATTATTGCCTTTCTTGAAATTAAACAACATTAAACTATCAGGCAATTATTTATTATTTATTAGTTTACTTTTGTTATTAACTCTCAATGAATATTACAAGAGTTGTAGAATTTCAAAATGATATAAATATTCCAAAATAAATATACAGATTTTAGTCTCCAAACAGTGAAATATTCTGAATGTAAATAAAACATTCTTGTAGCATGCAGGCTATTTGGTATCCAGTTTCTTTTCTTTTCTTTTTTTTTTTTTTTTTTTTGTAGATAGTAGGCATTTAAAAAATATAAAGGTCGTATAATTAACTTTTAATTTGAGGAAAACATTTTTATGTCAGATTAAGCAACATAAATAAATTTATACTTAGAAAATAATTCTACTTGATTACTTTACAAAGTTAATTTCATCACTAAAATGGCAAATTGAATTATTAAGTTTTATGTATTCATTTATGTTTATTGCTCTTAATAAAACTCACAATATTAATAACAGTTTGCATTTTAGTATAATTAAGTATATTAATAACAGCCCATGCATTTAAGTATAATTGGAGTCTCTATTTGAATACAAAAACAGTTAAGTGTCAATTAACTGTATGGCTAAAGATAAAGGTGAAATGTTTGAAATAATTTTCAAGTATAAAGACACACATTCAGGGCAAAAACTTTTAATTCAACTGTAGGTTTAAAAAAAAATTACTATGATTCAATATTGAGTATAATTACCCAACTATAAAAACCAAATATTTAAAAAATGTACCTAAAAAGGCACAAATTATTCGAAACATAATCACATATCTAGAAAAAGGCAATTATTTATTAAATAACATTATTTAACTCCATAAATGTTAAAAGATTTAATACTTGAATTTGTGAATTTTAGAATCTAAAATCATTAAATTATTCAAACTAAAATTCATTGGCAAAAAATTTTGAATGTTTATTTTTTAATAATAATTTTTTACTAATCAATAACAAATGAGTAGTTAATAACTAATAAATAGCATATATATATATATATATACATATATATATATATTTTAGATATCTTGAATTTTTCAAATTACAAGATATCTAAAATATGTAATCATATATTATGGACTGCAAATATACTTTTCTCATAAGAAGCAGAATGTTAAGCAGCCTTTTCCCACCGTTTATTGTCAGCCTAGGTTTAAATTTCTATACACTTGTATGGATGTGCGAGAGACGTCTAAGCAGTTATGCGCATGTGCGAGAAATGGAACGAATTTCATTAGCTCGATTTAATTAAAAGTGCTCAAGTGGGGGGCAGTAGCGGTGGCGCTGCATTCTCTGGAGTATACAACACACACACACCCGCTGGCCGTAATTTTCAGAAGAAAACATGTACATAACTTTCGATAAAAAATTGCGATTTCTAAAAATGACGTTATTTATGATTTACTTGATTTTAATGATTTACTAGATATTAAAGGCTAAAGTCCAGATGTTATCAATAGCATTACAATGCGTTTTCTATCGTTGGAGTATGGAAAAAAGCATAAACGCACAAGTTACACTAAAAAAAGCAATTTTTCCCCCTTTTTACCCCAAGAATTGGAAAAAAATATTATCTTCATTTTAAGAAATGGGCGAATTTAGGAAGAAAAAGGAATTCGATGCCGTAAGTATTTTGTTTGCTTTTAGAAGTTATGCATAAATGACTATTTTAATTTAAAAAGAAAGAAAAAAACACACACACATATGATTTTTTTATGAATTAAAAAGAACTCCGGAGCAGAAATTTACATCGCGACATTAGTAGCGCTGCAAAATTAGAATAAATTATGTTTCAAATTAATTATAAATATGGTAAAAAAAAGTTTGATATGAAATATAACATTAGCCAAAGATCATTAGACCAGACGAACGTCTTTATTAAATTCTTTGCTGCAATTCTTAATTTATTCTCCTATTTTGGAAATGTTTGGCCGATAAACAATTGTTAGTTCTTAATGAAAACAGATTTTTAGAATTACAAATATCCGTTAAAATTGTGAAGGAAAAATGAAGGATGAAACAAGATTTCCCTCTTTTTTCCTCGTTCTCTCTCTCTCCTAATTTAAGGTAAAAGTTAAAACTGAAACGTTTACACAAAAGTGCATCGTTAGCTTACAATCCTCTTAAGTACCTTTACAAGCATTATATATACTGATATTATGTTTGAAAGTTATATATTAAACATATATAAACATCAAATGCTAAAATGATGTGTGTATAATTATTTTAATTTGATTAATTAATTTCTTTGTCTTGTGCCAGATGGCTGACAATATGGGGTGCGCTGCTCCACTTTTTCATACTAAACCATATTTGGTGTGGAGTCCGCCTGTTTCAGTACACACATGCCATAGGGACCCGTTTATAGGGTAGGTAACCATTCATACACAGAAAGGACAAAGACAGGATAGATAGAGAGAGAAAGTTCATCCATGCCCGAACCGGGATTCGAACCCAGGACCTCCCTATCTGCAGTCAGGCACTCTGACCACTACACAGAGCTGTGGGCTTTAAATTTATTAAAAATTGATTATACATTTTTCAGAAACCCACAAAATTTCTAGTTTTAGATTTAACAAATTTATGAAGATTATAAAAAGAATAATTAGCATCATTCTTGTGTGATCTTATTCAATGTATACTAGACACGTATCAAATAATAAACTATTGATTACAATATATAAAATCATATCTCACTTTGTAAACTTCAATGCAATCCTGGTTGAATTGAGAACTATTTTGATGAATTCTAGAAATTTTAAAACATCCATTCATTTTATTTTCCCAGGTTAAATATTCCCCGTATGTCTTTTTTTCTAAACTAGGCAGGATAAAGTCCTGCACAAGTTTGAAACTAGGTCGCATTAGGACATCTGTTATATCAACTTGTATTCCTGCAAGAGACAACAAAGGAATTACAACATTTTATAGAAACATGTAATTATTAAATTAGTTATTAGATATAAACTTCACACACACACACATATATATATACTTCTAAGTATTTTTCTACAAACTGAGAATTATTATAAAATTATTTCAATTATATATATATATAATCAATTATATATATATATATATATATATATATATATATATATATATATATATATATATATATATATATATATATATATATAGAGAGAGAGAGAGAGAGAGAGAGAGACTTAAAAGAATTTACCAATAATTATTTTGCAGTGTAATAATTAAATTAATTTTATCAGTTTACGTGCAAAATTTCAAAATGTAAATTTACAACATTTTTCAGTTTCATCGTAAAAAAATATTTGTTTAACTTCGTAATAAACTTCAGTTATCTGAACTATTGGACTTTTTTTTTAAAAAAAAAAAACGGTCAATTTTAATTATGGTGAATTGAAAATAAGAGGAAAAAAAAAATTACATATTTTTAAAGAGCTACAACTTTTAATCAGTTAAATGAAAAGGGAACACTTTTACATATTAAGTTCACTGGGAATTGCTCTACATTAATACAGTACCTAAGTTACTATATTCTGTGACACGTACTTATGTTACTATATAATATAGGCCCAGTACCTATGTTACTATATTCTGTACACCAAGGGCTACAGTACCCATTTCTGTTTTCTTAACAGAAAGGCCCTAGGGTATAAAGCATATGTCCTGAAAGGGTGGTTAGACAAATGGGAAACCACCTAGTGTTTAGTTCCCAAGCATGCTTGGTACTCATTTTATCGAACAGTATTCATGAGCATCGCTGTAAATGAAAGTCAGTGCTTGCTAACATCTCGAAGATTGTAAGCTGTTTCACTGCCTTCATCCGTTTTCGGGCAGCCAAGTCGCGCATGCGCTTGATAGGGAGAATTTGCATATTTCCCACTCAGGCTGATCTTTTATCCACTTTTCAAAACAGTTTCAGAACTAGCAAATGCTTCACTAGTAAATGGTTTCGTGTCTGATTCAGTTTGGACATTAAGGCCATCTTCTTCATCGACACTTTCAATAAGTTTAGTATAATTTGCAATTTGAAATCTAGGGTCTGACTCACATATTCCATTCTCCTATATCTCCAGCACTAACTTCTCAACATCTAGGAATTTTCAAAAGAATGTTTTTGAATTCCTCAAGCGATAGGTCATTCTCATTTTCTCCCTTTTATCGTTCCTTTTCTTCAGCTTTTTCCTTTTTCTCATTTTCCTGAAATTCTCAATGCGATTCGGATAACTGGAGTTCTACTGAATGGTTGAAAAGAATCCTAAATAACGGTATATATATATATATTTCAAATTAAAGTTTTATATTATATCTCGTATGTTAAAATAAATGTTTTCCTATAATAAATTGTTTTGACGCTTTTAGTGGATAGCTTACCTTCCGAAGTTCATTGAAAAGCGCTTTTATACAAAAACAACATATATATATATATATATGAATTAACTTAATTGTTTAAAAAGTGTTTTAAAACAAGAAATCTTTTTGATTTAAAAAAATGAAAAATATTTACCTTTATAATTTAGAAATTCAAGAAGACAATTACGATAAATTCACTTTATTGAAAAATAAATTCGCCCAAAAAGAGAGAATATTTATTATTCATCACTATATAATAATTTAATGACTGATATATGAGCCGCTCAGAAGCAAATGCGGTTAAGTCAATTTTTTGATATTTTCTGATTTTTGGAAATTTTGATGAAATAAATAATAATTTTCTTAGTTATTAAAGGATTTACACGTTGGTTACTTTTTACTAGGTTAGACAATCCTTTTATTTAATAGCTTCTGAATATATTGCATAATAATTTCAGAAGTCATTGTGAATAAGTCCACCTTTTATCAATATTTTTTTAGACAAACTTTGAAATAAAAATTAAATTATTCTTCTTCTTTCGAAATTCGTTGGTAACACTGAAAAACAAGAAATTCATAGTAACTATAACAGTTACTTCTAATTAGAATTATTTGAGTTTTATGCATGTGCGTCAAGATACGAAAATATTACGTTGAAATGCTTGCGAAAATTATTGTGTTCTCAAAAACATTAAATAAATTTTCTTTAATAACAGTAAAAATTCTGACTTTTTAAAATAATAAAAAAGATTTATTGTAAGGTAATCAAAACTAAAAATGTCATTGGAAATAGAACACAGTGAAAGTGATACGATATTTCATCCTAATTGAAGGAGAGTTACCAACAGAAAAAAATCAACAAGTGGACTAACAGTCAATTGGTTTAATATGAAATGGATAAAATTGGAAAGATTAAACCCAAGCAGCAAGAAGTATTCAGTTATAATTTTGACGAGGATGATTCCTTTCATGTAATTGATAATAACAATAAAAAAAGGTTGGCCAGTAAATTTTAAAAATATAACTCAACCTATATTATATCCTAATGGCAGAATAATTTCTAGAGAAACAAAAAAAGACATCATGTGTTTATTAAAGTACATACCTCCAATTAAACACGACTTTAACAGGAGATTAAGAACAACACATGAAGATCCAAGATTTACATTTAAATAACTTGGAAAAAGATGATGTTTGTTATGATGAATAAACATAAAACTTATGACAATAAATATATTATATTA
This sequence comes from Latrodectus elegans, assembly GCA_030067965.1. Classification (NCBI taxonomy): domain Eukaryota; kingdom Metazoa; phylum Arthropoda; class Arachnida; order Araneae; family Theridiidae; genus Latrodectus; species Latrodectus elegans. The sequence goes on from CM057810.1 coordinate 104,414,466, forward strand.
TTTTTGATAAATTTCTAATGTTTTTCAGCTGCCAAAAGGTGTAAGTCCTAAAATTTTTAAGATGTTGTCATTATTTCCATAAATACTTACGTTTTTATTTACACATCCTGTACATGTTTTGTTTTTTTTTTTTTTTTTTTTTTTTTTTGAAGATTTTTACACCTTGAAAAAAGACTTTATACACTTTCCTAATTAAATTAATAAACCAAGAAAATTAAAAACTAATGTATCAAAAAACATTAATTTTCTCAATTTTTGTGTTTTGGACTTAACCGCATTGGCTTCTGAGCGGCTCATATGTATGTGTGTGTGTGTGTAATGGTCAAATTTATATATAAATAAATGTAATATAGCGACTTCAATTTAAAATTATCTATTTATTGTTGTTGAAAAATAGAACAACTAAGAGAAGACTAACTATTTGACATAGAAATTTACAAAACTTTCTACAATTTTTTTTTTTTTTTTTTTTTTGTAATTACTTTATTTAATAAGTAAAAATAATAGCGTATTGAATATTTGACTCGTTTCATAAATACTAGAAGTACAAAACTGCTCTTATATTTTCCAGAATTCGAATCTGAAGTCTCAGATCTCATCTTTTTTAATCAAGATTATTTAGTTAAATGTTAAATATGTGACAAGTTATTAAGTAAAAAATTTTAAATCACTTTTAATGAAACGTCAAAATAAAAAAGCTATTTCCCCAGAATGCTAATATACTAGAATAAGTTTTAAAAAAATTGAGTTACGCTTTATTTTAGTAATTTACATTCTATCAGGTAATATTTTAACAGGTCAATACTAGTACTTTGGCGTAGAATAAATTTCAGAAGTAAAATAAGATCTGATAAGAGAATGTTATTACGTTATGATTTTCTATAACGGGATTAATACCAAAACACTTTTAATGTTTACTCTTAATACTTGGAAATGATGATTCATTTCGTGATACAGTTATCAGATGGTTTAAAGTGAAGTCATTGCCATATGTAATCGTTGGTAATTTATTAGTCATACAAAAATATTAATAACGCATAATCGCCGTAACTATGGAATGATACAGAAAGATCTTCATTTAGATTCGCATTAAACTAGTTTGTCGTTGAGTTCCCCATCATTTAAATGAGCACTTAAAAGAGTGGCATGTTAAGATTAGTGAAGAAAACTTTTAAATTATTATTTTTTTAAAAAAAAAAAGGTGACCACGCATTATTTCCAAAATTATAAGTACTGATGAAACATATCAGTTTTTGATATTCAAATAAGTCATGAAAGTAAAGTATGGATTTTTGCAGATGATCTCACGTCCACAAATGGTGGGGAAAAAAAGTCATGAACCCTAACCACCTGTTGTCTTGTGACTTATCCTCCAAATGTCTGACGGAGTCAAAGTCCATCAGATCATTGACTCAAAGGAAATCGAGGATCAGGAGGGGGATATGAGTAATGTTCTCTCTGGAGAACCCCAAACAATCAAGAAATCATCTAACTTAACTGTATGTGATTTATGACTTTTTAATTAAATATGTGAAACGCATCAAAATAATGATATAAATAGATTTAAAAGAAATTTATATAACTGTATATTATAATTAAACAAAGAAACCAAACAGTTAAAGCACAATAAGTACCAAAGCAAATAAATAAGTAAAAGCCAGATTTAGATAATATATTTTAAAATAAAACATAATTAATTACAAGCAGGTAATATAAGCTGTTTAAAATAAAAGAAATTTGAAAGTTGATTCTATGATAGTTTTATTAAAAATATATTTTAAAAAATTTAGAGGCTTGCTTTATTAAAAAAAATTCACGAATAAAAATTTAGTAAATATATATGCTTCAAAAGAAACAATATTATTAATGACAAGAAATTTAAGAATTTGCTGAAAACATAAAACTGATATGTCTTATGATGTCTCAGATAAAATGCTCATAAAAGAATCAAAAGATAGCAGATATCATATTCCCAGAAAATACGAGGGTCATCCGGAAAGTAAGTTTCCTACGGTTCCAAAAGATGGCTCTTCAAAATAACCGAAACACCAACGTAATTGTAGTGTAGGTATGGCTATCATATTTTGCTATCCCAATTTTCGAAGAGCTTGTATTAAAGTAATTTAAGTGCGCAAAGATGTTGGCTCTTATTCCTTCTCCAACTAACTGCAAGATACAACAATAAACGTTGAACATAACAGCGTAACTCTAAGGAACTTGGGACGAGTCATTCAGGACAATAAGCGTGGTATACTCAATACTGCTATATTGTAAGTCCATGACAACCATTGCCCTGATACGGCGAATCAGACAAAAAAAAATCTGCTGGAAAACTTAGCTTGGCAGTGTTGGACCCCCCCCACCTTATAGACCCGAACTTGCTCCCATCGACTTCTATTTGTTCTTTACACCTGAAGAAATACATGTTACTTTCCCACAGACGAAGATGTGAAGACAATGCGTCGTCTGAGTTGAAGCGCTTACCTTTCAAGTGTTTCTTCAGTGGACCAAACACAGAAATCGCAAGGCGACATGTCCCGACTGTAAGTCGGATGGTCCAAAGTCTCCCATTTGAACTTGAAAAGTTCCATGTGTGGCCTGGGAGACGTGTGGACGCGCGTTATCATGGAGCAGAACCACACCCTTCTTGAGCAACCCTGGTCTTTTGTTCTTGATTGGCCTGCGTACACATCGGAGTTTATGGTTTTTCTGTGCTCGAGGAATTAAACAAGTATCGGACCTTGAGCGCCGAAAAAGACGGTGATCAACTTCTTTCCTGCTGACTTGGTACGGCTTTGAACTTTTTAGGGGGAGGTGATGACGCATGCTTCCACTGGTTTCTCACCTTCCGCTGTCAAAAATAGGATAATAACACGTCGCTGCTCCTCAATCGTCGAATTTTGCAACTCGAACGACATCCTGTCCTCATACGGACTGCCGCACCATTTGGACGCCGTTTTTGATAAGAGCCTCTGCTCTCTCTTGTGCACGAGGGCGCCCTTGCATGCTCTGATCCCAATCAGGGGGCTCCAATCACATCCCGAGATGTCTCTGGATGAAGAATGCTCCCACGGCGGAATATGCAAATTTAACTGTTACGTTTTTACGTACTTTTCATTTGATCACCCCTTACATATCTTTCTGGGTATATATGTTTTGTTCCTTCTTATGTGCCATAAGAAACTTAATTTCCGGATGAACCTCGTACTATGTCTGAATAAAATGATAGCAATAAAACAAATATTATTAATTATAATACAAATATTATCCCCATTAAACTAATCGATGGAAATATTCCACCTTATAGTATTAAAATTAGTATTTTCCATTAACTATTTATATTCTTTTACGTCATCTTAACCAAATCTTTCCAAGAAAGATAGAGGATTAAAATATTATATATTATTCAGCTGCACACAAAAAATTGAAAATAAAAAGAACATAACGATCAGCAATATTTTTAAGGATTACTCAAAACTGATAAGGGAGTTCATTCAATCACCTATGACGACGGAAAGAAAAAAAAGCGCAAACATTCATTCTTCTGAAGAAAGGAAGTGAAATATTATATTATTTTTCATTGAATTATTTGTCGGTTCTTCAGTTAAAAAGAAGTCTAGATCTACGATCTTTCATATGTCTCAACAGTTTATAAACACTGCATGAGTCACAAGTTTGTCCTTGAATTTGATCAAAAGATGCAATGAAAAATAATCCAGCAAAAGACATTTTGCTTGCGGTTTTATTCGTGACTCCATAAATTATGAATTTAATTTGTTCCATTCATGAAGATGATTATTTTTTCCAAGAGTTAACTAATAAACAAATCAGGAATATGCAAATAAATTGTATATGGCTGTGAATTGAAACATAAGATAACAAAAATATATATTAAAATTTAAATAATTTTCTTGATTCATTTATGAGAAGGCATAGTTATGAAAAAGTATTTTTTTGTAAAATTATAAATCATAATTTATAAGCAGTCTGCACAGCAAAGCGTTAAGGCAATGAATTCAAAACACAGATACATTCCAAATAGCATTTATGTAAAGAAAAAGATGAAATAAAGTTAAATTGTTCACATCTGTAACATAGGTGTGACCTTTACCATTGTTAGCAAACATATGTGTGCTGTTTCTTACTGAAGAGGGTTTACATAGGGGATGGGTACGGGGCTGTTAAATGTATAAGAAAGGTTTTAAGAATTCGTTGACACCTGCATTTTAGAATCTCAGTGTTAGGGGTGGTATAAGGGAACATTCATAAATTTAGAATTGTATTAAATAGGTAACATTATCAAAGAAATCTTATTCCATTAGTTTGACATCTTAAATTTAATATTATATCCATCTATCTATATCTATATATATAATAAAGTATGAACTACAATACATTACAGAAAATCTAGCATAGTCCCTATGCCTTCTTCTTATCATTTGCATCGTATATTTTAGTATTTTTAAAATTTTATATTTCTGATTTCAATGGTTTTCATGTTTTATCTTATATATATATATATATATATATAGTACCTAGCTTCGGGGTTCGTGTGGATTGAGAGTTGAAGAAAGCAACTACTCGATGAACACAAGACTTTTATTCGTAAAAATTCCACTAGAAATACCCCAGGTGTTATAATCACAATTATACAGACAGATTCATCAGATACGATAAGTTACAGCTTCCAATCACAGGTTTCAAATACCTCAGGTGGAGAACAGTTTCTCTAAACTAGCAGTCACGACTAATCGTCTTCACAAAACTGACCGTGTGAACAAAACCTGCCTAACTATGTTGGGCTGCGGTATTTATACCTGACATGGCGGAAAAATCTACTAATTTCGCCAAGGTTCTGGAAGCTTCTAGGCTATCTCGCTAAATATTGGTCCTAGAGCTTAGGTGATGGTTGTTTCCAGAAATATCCATTTCTCGACAAGTCGCCAAGTTTTCTCGCCAAAACATTGCCGAGTCACCAAATTGTTAGAAAACCCGCTTTTAACGTATAACACGTCCAAATACCGCAATTTTTGCCCAAAATGTGAGCATATCTGATCTGTCTGAGATATTTTAAGACATATACAATAATTATTTATAAATTTGTAACATTGCCCCCCTCTCAAGGACTGCACGTCCCGGGCAGTACAATCCCCTGATAGGAGGCCAAATTTAATATAAAAGAACTTACATTTCAAGAGGATACAGAACACATTACATACACAAACATTTAAAAATACAAAAAATAGAAAATATTAAAATTATCTATACTATTTACAAAGAGACTATGGTATACTAATTTTTACTTTACATTACGATAAGGAGCTAATCATAATGTACTACCTTTGGTTTTGAAGTAGATGATTTCCTTATACGAACCACGACGTCATTCAGTCTTTTTAGGACTGTGTAAGGACCTTCCCAGTTGGCTTGCAACTTTGGAGAAAGTCCTTTACGACGAATCGGGTTCCACAACCAAACTTTATCACCTTCCTGAAATTCATGTCCTGTCGCTCTTGTGTCATACCTTGTCTTCATTCTTTCGGTCGTCAGGTTGATTCGGTCTCGAGCAAAGTTATGGATATCTTCAAGACGTGCCTGAAGGTTTCGAAGGTATTCCTCTGGCGATGAAGATGTATCCGGTGGACGACCAAACTGAAGATCACAAGGGATACGAAGTTCGCGACCGAAGAGTATTTGTGATGGGGTGTATCCGGTAGCCTCATGGACAGCACTGCGATATGCAAGCAGAAACTTCAAATCCCAATCTTGCTGATTTCAGAAAACCATAAGTGAGAGATTATTTAAAATGGTACGGTTAAACCTCTCTACCATGCCGTCCGATTGCGGGTGTAATGGCGTGGTCTGCGTCTTGTCTATTCCGAGAATTTGACACATTCCTTTAAACACAGCAGAGGTGAAATTTGTCCCTAGATCTGAATGCATTTGTAACTGTGAGCCGAATCTGGAAACCCATTGCTGCACTAGAACCTCAGCTACTGTAGTCGCTTCTTGATCAGGGATTGAAAATGCTTCAGGCCACTTAGTGAAGTAATCCATGACAACTAGAATGTATTTGTTGCCATTTGAAGATCGTGGTAAAGGACCCAAAATGTCCAATACTATACACTCAAAAGGTACTACTACGTTGTACCGTTGCAACCTTCTTCGGCTACGTTTCTTTGGTCCCTTACGTGCCGCACAGTCATCGCAAGATTGGCACCATTTCTCAACATCTTGTCTAGTTTTGCTCCACTAGAAGCGTTCTCGAACTTTCTGTTAGTCTTCATTATTCCGCAGTGGCCTCCAGTTGAGCTTCTGTGCAATTCTGTCAAAGCATATGAAATTCTTGATTTTGGAAGAACAAGCTGCCATTTGAAATTACGTCCATCATAGGACTCCCATTTCCTGTATAACACGCCATTTCTAATATGGAGTGAGTCCCAAAGAGCCCAATATTGTTTAGTAGCAGGACTGTAGGTGGAGATGTCCTGTCAACTTGGTCTCATACTGGAAGATTCTTTTAATTAAAAAATTGGATTTATATCTGGGTCTTCTTTTTGGGCTTCTCTAAGTCCTTCATCACTCCATGGGTCTGGTTTCGATGGCGGTGAAACAGTAACTTGGCGTACTGAAGGATTTACTAATTGATAATTCTTCTCTACTCTAGAACAATATCGGCAGCTTCCATTACACTGTCTCCTTGATAAAGCATCATCATTTCCATGAAGAGTGCCTTTGCAATGACGTATTTCAAAGTCAAACTCCTGGATTCGTTGAATCCATCTGGCTACCTGTCCTTCCGGATTTTTAAAATTTAAAAGCCAGGTTAAGGATGCCTGATCTGCCCGAAGCAAGAACTTTCTTCCATAGAGATAATGGTGGAAATGTTCTATTGCTTTAACGATTGCCAGCAACTCCTTCCGAATTGTACAATAATTTCACTCTGATTTCGACAAACATTTACTCCAATAAGCAATGACATATTCTTTATCACCAATCTCCTGCGACAAAACAGCTCCGATATTTTCGTTGCTGGCATCTGTGTCTAAAATGAATAATTTTCCGGGCTGAGGATATGCAAGAACGGGCGAAGATGTCAACGCCTCCTTCAGTTGTTTAAAAGCTGAAAATTCATCTGTCCATAGAAATCTCTGTTTAACTTCTGTCAACTTGTGAAGTGGTCTGGCAATACTTGAAAAACCCTTAACAAATTTTCTGTAATACGTGCATAATCCAAGAAAACTTCTTAATTGGTGGACATCTTCTGGACGACTCCAGTCCTTAACTGCAGAGATCTTTTCAGGATCTGTTCTTACACCTTCAGAGAAATAATGTGTCCCAGATAGCTTACTTCACGTCGAAATAAATTACACTTGCAAGGATTCAGCTTCAGGTTGGCCATTTTTAATTTTTCCAGCACCTTTCGGATGTTTCTTAGATGGTCTTCAAATGTGCGCTCTACAATGATATCATCCAAATATACCAAACAGGCTTCGTAGGAAAATCCTCGAAATACTGTCTCCATAAGGAGTTCAAACGTTGCAGGTGCATTACAATGCCCAAATGGCATAACTTTGAAATGCCAAAGTCCTTGTCCTGTGGTGAACGCAGTCTTTTCCCGATCCTCAGGATGTATCTCTACTTGCCAGTAACCACTCTTGAGATCCAAAGTCGAAAACCATTGATTTCCGGATAAAGCATCAAGTGTATCGTCAATCCCAGGAAGAGGGTAACTATCTTTTTTAGTGATGTTGTTTAATCAACGATAGTCAACGCAGAATCGGGGGGGGGGCTTTCTTCTGAACCAAAACAATAGGTGAAGCCCAAGGACTCTCTGATGGCTCAATAATGTCATTCTGTTGCATTTCCATCAGAAGATTATCCACCTCTTCCTGCTTAGTGAATGGTAGTCTTCTCGGATGTTGTTTAATGGGTGGATGATTTCCTGTATCTATTCGGTGCTGCGTTATTTTGGTTCGCCCAACATCATCTGATTTTTTGGAAAAGAGATCTCCGAATTCTAATAATAGATTTCTTGCAGCATTCCTCTGTTTATCATCTAACTCTGCATTCTGAAGGAGTTCATTAATTAGAGTGTCAGGAGGCTCGATAGTGTGGCTTGGCAATTTCTGCTAATACAGGTCACTGGAGTACAAGTCGCCAGCACTTCTCCTTCTTTTATTAGTTTTGCCTTATCGCTTAGATTAGCAATTCTTACCAGGATTGCATTCCGTGAAAGGTCGACGAATGAAGAAGCCACTAATACTCCTTTAACGCTATTGTCAGAATCTTGATATTAATTCATAAATACATAGTGAAAATTATTATCTTCTGAAAGAGCTCCGGAAACTATCATCTCAGTTCTTGGTGGTAATGTTGTTTCACTCTTTGCAGTTATATGATGGACTGTTTTAATATCTGAATATTTCGTCTTAAAAATCGCTATGCATTCAGAACACGAGTGTAGTTCGTTATTTTTAAAATCTAACTTGAAATGGTTTTCTTGGAGGAAATCCAATCCGAGAATAAATTTGTCATTTATATCAGCGACATATGCCATATGATGGACACGGCATTACCAAATGCAATATTTAGATTGACTTTTCCATGCACTTTAATCGTATCACCAGTCACAGTTTAGAGGGTAGTGCAGGACGGCGTCCAGATGAGTTTCTCACCAAGTTTGCGAGCCAGATCTGTCTTAATGATGGTTACGTTGGCTCCAGTATCGATTATCATTCTGCAGGGAACTTCGTCGACATGCCCCATAACGAAAAGTCTGTTGTCTCCGCCACTTACGGAAGAAATGTGAAACAATTTAAAATGGGACTTCCGACTCTCTGGACATTTCCGCCCCGCGAGATTCTCACATATTAGTTTCCCTGCTGCAGTGTTTCTACCATCTTTTGGTTTCGGGCAGTCTCTACGGACGTGTCCAACTGCACCGCAAGTACAACACTGAATTTTCGTGTTTCTGCCACCTTTACTCTGTTCTAAGATACTGAATTTTCACCGCAGATCTTCAATTTCTTTTCTTAGATCATAGTCTGTATCAGTAGCAGAGACGGCTCTGATTGAGTGCCGGTCTTTACGCGCGGCCTGCTGGGCAGCCACTATCCTAAGTGCGTAGACTAGAGCAGATCCGATATCTTTGACATCGGCGAGTCTAAGTGCTTTCTGTATCTCCGGATCCCGCACACTATCGATGAAGTGATGGAGAGCCAGATCTTGACGTGTCTCAGCTATCCGAAAATGCTAAATGGGAAAGTCGCTGAATATCGGCAGCCAATTCTTGCAGACTTTCACCCGCTTTCTGATAGCGGGATTTTAACTGTAATCTGCTATATTCTTTATTGCACTTTTCTCCAAACCGCAGCTCAAGCGCACTCGATAGGGCTTGGAAATCCTTCCTTAGCTTTTTCGGAAGCGTCTCGAGGATATCGGCCGCGTCTCCTCTTAAAGAAGCCGCCAGGTGAAAAGCTTGGGGCAGGGGATTCCATCCATTAGCTTCCGCTACCATCATAAATTGGGTCTTGTATACCTGCCATGATGATTTTCCATCGAATGTTGAGAGTTTAATCGTGGTCAGGGAAGGCATAACTGCCACATTGGGTTCCTCATGTCTGTTTGACATCTGTTTCTTCAAGCTTTCAATCTCCTTATTCATATTGTCTAATGCTTCTTCAACGTTTTCTTCGATCTTCAAAACCTTAGTTTCAACTGAAGTTACCTTAACTTCCATTGCATTCATCTTCTCCTGAATGATGTTGACGAATTCTTCTTTAACACTTACGATGTCCTTCTTAAGTTCCTTTTTAAGCTCCTCCTGTCCAGATTTTATCTCTTTCGTCATCTCGGTTTTAATCCATTCTTGTACAGCTTTCATCTCTTCTTGTCCAGCTTTCATCTCTTCTTGTCCAGCTTTCATCTCTTCTTGTCCAGCTTTCATCTCTTCTTTCCTCTCTTCTTGTCCAACTTTCATCTCAGCCATCTGCTCCGTTAATTTTTCGAGAAGACTTTTCATTAAATCCATATCCATTTTTCTTGTGACACGCTGCATCAACTCTTCAATCCCGCTTCTCACACCAGTTGTACCGAGCTTCGGGGTTCGTGTGGATTGAGAGTTGAAGAAAGCAACTACTCGATGAACACAAGACTTTTATTCGTAAAAATTTCACTATGTTTTATCTTATATATATATATATATATATATATATATATATATATATATATATATATATATATATATATATATATTGGAGAACTCAAAATATTCCAAAATTAAAATTATATTGACAAATATTCAAATACATTCAGAATTTCGATGTGTGCACATACCTAGAACTAGTTTTGTACCATTATTTTCCAAAATGATTCTAGGCAAATTTTAGTTAGCTGCAAAATATATAGTTAATAACGTATAAATACTGAAGTACACTGTAAAGTACTGAATTTGCATTATAAGCTTAATATTATTTAATCTGTTGCCATTTATAAAGTAAATGCATCACCCTCTTTCTCTATTCTTATCACAGAACTGTGCATTATCAGTTTTGATGAAGCACCTTTGGAAAGGTCTTCAAAATTTCAAAGCAATAACCTAGTAGAATAATCCTAATACTTGATTTAACACCACAGCGGTATCATTTCACTTAGATGACATAGCAGCCACCAACCACCTAATGTCTACCCAGTTGCCTTAACTCATTACATTCAGTTAATAAGAACCAGGCCACAATGGCTTCAAAATTTTCCGATAATTTAAAATTTTAAGCAAAAATTAAATTTTTTTGGATAATGGGTAAGTGTTTATGAAATTGACTAAAATGCAGAAGTTTCGCTGCCCTCGATTTGAATTCATATAATGGTTTTCTTTCATAAAGACAATTGATATTGAATTGAAATTTTAAACTAAATTATTGCACGCACAGTGTTTTCTGGTTTTAGTCTTTCAGAACCAGCCATGAAAAATCCTTGTTTTAAAAATTTATAAATATTATTGCAGTGACAATATTCTCTTTAAATGGGAAAAATAAATTAATGGAATTACATTGAAAGTAAGACTTGTTGATAAGTTAAAATAATTAGTGTTTTCTATATAAAAAATATAAGAAATTGTCTTTAAAAGAGTTGAAGTACATATATGTATGTGTGTGGGTGTGTTGAATACTAGAATATTGATGTATATATTTAATCAAGTCGAAAATAATACAAAATGGAAAATATAAAAAGAATAACACTCCATAGTTGTAAATCGCATTCTATTGTGTAACAGAGAGATCCCAGGCATTTTCTGTAACAGAAGCAGAAAAATATTTATTGGTACTGAACTCTTTATTTGTTTATAGAAACACAAATGGTTTATCAAGGTAACACACTTGTATTTACTATATAATAATCTATTGTTAGCAAAAAATCTAGTTTTTTTTTCCTTTAACCTAAGCGATTTTACACAAGTATCAGAAAATTAACAGTCAGAGAATGTTACAAATGCAATCCTTTTCGAAAGAAAGAAATTACCAACATTAATTCTTTGAATGAATCAAAATAAAAATAATATTATTTTAAAACAATGATAGTTATTTGTGGCACAGATGCCGTATAGTCCAGAATGCCATAATTAGAGTTTTTTTGGCGATGAAGAAATGTTGTCAAGATTGTTTAATGTGAGGTGCGCGATGACGTAAATACTAGGGCTGCCAAAACAGAATTTTCAGCTTAATTTTTATAGGTCTGCATGTCTATGATGTCATAAAAACAAGTTTGTCACATACATAAGAAAATCTGCCGAAAAAACACCAAACTCAGAATTATGCAGTCTGCATTATATGACATCTGTGCCCTATTGGTTTTTATCTTTACAATATATATACTTGAGAAAAACTATATTAGACTCTTCTCCCCCCCCATATATATATATATATATATATATATATATATATATATATATATATATATATATATATATATATATATATGTGTGTGTGTGTGTGTGTGTGTGTGTGTGTTTTGTGAATCTATAAGAATATTAAAAAAAACTTACAAGATTTACTAGAAAAATTTACAATTTCAATTTGTGAACCACTTTTAATGACAGCAATTACTATAAACCAAAATTATAAATTTCGCAGCAAATGTAGGCAAACCTAATCATGGCTATGAAGTTTTAAATTAAGGGTGGTTTCCATGACTCAATAGTAAAGGCAAAAAAACATCCATCATTAAAATTTTTGACTTTGGCGACTGAGAGGTAAAGTTTGAAGGAAACACTATTCTATTTATAATATTATTTTTTAATTGATAATGTGTGAATTCGCTTATTAACGGTATTTCTAAGTAATAATTATAGATAAAAATTAAAATCGAGCGATTATCTAGAATTCGATTCACTGAATGAAGATATGGCCCAATTTCTAAGAAAGATAAACGGATTGATTTTTACTTTTTATGTAAATATTGCATCAGCTTTTTTTAATCTTCATAATCTCAGTTTTTACACACTACTTAAATATTTTTATACGTTGCATTTGTACACAGCGATATATTAAAGATATAATAAATTATGAATCATAATGTGCGGCTATCTAAAGCTATGTCATTTATTACAACTGGGGTTATAATAAAATATAGAGGCATGCCCTATGCATCAGGATATTTCGATTCGAGATTCATTATAGAAGTGTTAATTAATGAGAAACCTTGAGTTGCGGTTGGTCAGAGCATTTATTCTCTTTATCGAAAGATAGTGAGCTCGAATTCCTATTTAATCGAAGATCCGTGGTGTTCGCGAATGGTGGGTGGAACACTTTAAATAGGTTGTGGTCGCAATGTTACACTTTTTGGACGTTATGGCTAGCCTATTATGACTAAAATGTGTCCTATCTTTACAAACAACCACATTTTGCAAGTTTTAGTCCAAATAATGCCCAGAATACGAATTATATCCTCGAATGTTTATGAATTAGCTGAAAGATGGAAACCATTTGGCAAGAAATACCGTAAGAAATTAATATCGATCAATTTATCCCATATCGACTGCATTTAGTCCAGGCATGAAACAATGTTTCACAGATATCAGACTCAGAATTAAGTCCCTTAATTGTTCTGAAATTTTAATCATTTTTCAACGTGTTTTACCTCACCTACCAATTTTCATGGCAATCGAATAATGACGTTTCCTTAGCGAATCGATTTTTTTGTTAAATGTACTAAAACAGTTTTTTTTTTTTTTATTTTAAATAAAATAATGGGAAGTACCCAGAAGTTTATATATATATATACAAAACTTTATACTTCACATTTTATAATTAGTAGTTTTGCATTTAAAAAAATTCACATAAAATCAAGTCTGTAAATAGAAATATGATCTATATTTTATTGCAAATTAATCTTCACTAATATATTACAAGCAAAAAAAGGAGTACTTTTCGATTATACTCTCGCTCATAATTCTAAAAAAAATAGCATGTTTTTAGGGAGAAGAGAAAATAATACAATCCAGATATGAGATGATTTTAATAGTTCAAAATTTTATTTTAAATTAAATATATGCATTTTTTTTTACCATAACGTGGTTTCTTTCGTTCCAGTTGATATTATGGCTACATAACTTTATTACAATTGTCATTGCTTTAAATATTCATGCCGTCAAATAAACGTTTCGCCGTATTGAGACGGCGTCGTAAATCCGATTTGTCGACGAATATTCTGCTTGCCTTCAAATCACATTCTTCGAGCAACAATGAACAAGAAGTTCACCATCGAATGAATGAGCGTCGTCGTCGATGAAGAAAATCCATTCATGATTTTTACCAATAATAAAGAAGTATTTTATAACCATAATTTCTTCCGTTTGTTAAAGTTTTCAAAATTATGAAAACTACTTATTGTTCTAAATTATTAGTCTTCAAATCTTTAGCAATATTGCTTTCAAAATTGAACACGTTGAAAATAGAACATAAGAGAAAACAAAATGAAAAATACAAGGCAAAACATGCACTTTATGGTTAATTTAACTATACAAATGTGATTTGAATTTTTAAAATTTAATTAATTAATAAAATTTTAAATTAATAATTGAAGTAGTTGTAAACAATCTCTTTTGAATCTTAAAACTAATGCTTTGTTTACGCCAATACTAAAAATTTTATTTTCTTAATTTTTTTGAACAAAAATTGATTGAATAAGAGATAAACGAAGCTAAAGCAAGTTGGTGCAAAAGATGGCTGAGTGATAAAATAGTCCGTTAAAAAGAGCATTACGATCACTAGTCACCAAGAGTTGTTCTCGTGTGCCAGCTAGGCTGGCAAAAAAAATTGGGGTGCGCTGCTACACTTTTCCAACTGAACCGTATTTGGTGTGGAGTCCAACTTCTTCAGTACACTCACATGCCATAAGGACACGTTTTTAGGGTAGACAACCATTCACACCTCATTTATACACAAGGAAAGGACAAAGACAGGATAGATAGAGAAAGTACATCCCTGCCTGAACCGAGATTCGAACCCAGGACCTCACTATCCGTAGTCAGGCACGCTGACCACTAGACAAGTTGGCCGGCGGTCACCAAGAGTAAAAGACATAAATATAACAAAATTTAGCTTTGCTTCATTGAAAAGAAGTGGTTTTGCATTATATGTACTCAATCGGTGCCAGTGTTAAGCAGTTTGAGCAAGATATTCCACATTAGTGTTTAAATATGTTTTGTCGATTAGTTATAATTATTTAATTTGATAACTTTGCACAGGTACCGTATAATCCATGATACCGAATTCTGAATTTTTTTGGCGATGAAGCAATGTTGCTAAAATGACGTATCGTGAAGTGCGCGATGACGTAATTACTAGGATTACTAAAATAGAATTTTCAGCATAATTCTTATAGGTCTCATTATGTATGACGTAACATAAACGAGGTTGCCAGATACATAAGAAAATCCGCCAAAAAATCACCAATCTTAGAATTTAGCTTCATGGATTATACGGCACCTGTTCCGTATTTATACACACACACACACACACACACACACAAACACACACACATATATATAATAGAAATCCCGTTGACCGACAAAGAAATAAAATTTTTTGTACAAGTAACGTGGAATTTGAACTGAATTATTTTACAAATAGTATAAAAGTTTTACATCCGGCTTATATGGAGATGCAATTCGAGCGGTTATTCATATTAAGTTTTGATTACATTATAAAACATTTTAACTAAAAATATTCTATAATGTTAATTAAAACTTATTATAATTAAAGAAATTATTTGAAAATTATTCACCTATATAAGATTGAGGTTTGTTACTTCAATACATTTCTTCCACAATAGTTATGAAGTAAATAAAGTACAATATCACGAGTGATAAGGTTACAATTCACAGTAAAGCGGAAATGAGAATTAAAGAAAGTTGTCATGTAAAATATTTTTCTCTTAACAACACATATATCTATATTAATACATTTATTTTTATTGGCAACTAAATAGTTTTCTATGATTGCCTCAGGTAAATTGCATTTGTTTAAAAAATAGAAATTTATTCAAAATTTAGGCATATTTATATTGTTTTGCGCAAAAGGAATGAAAATTCTGTAAATATGTTTTATGTGAATATTTTATAGTTAAAAGTTGCAATAAAATAAATTTATCCTCTATTTTAAGTAATTTTTTTGAAATTTGAATGATAATGAAAATACTAGTCTTCTAGAAGATCAAAATTACTTTTTTATAACCTAAACTGTCGTTAATATTTATCGTCAAACCATAAACAGTTAAATATTTCATGCTGTAAAATACACGAAATTTTACTTTTAAAAAATTCATGTTAAAAACAAAAAAAAAAAAGTTACGTTTCTCATTGGTATACTAAAATACTTCTAAATTTATTTTAAGCTTCTGCCTGTGGAATGTAATACTTCTGATTCTTCTTCAGGTGTTTCTTTAAAAATTTTGGTATAATTTTGATAATATAAAAGTTTTCAGCAAAGCAGAGCTATGTTTTATAATGCAATGTTAAACATAACTTTATTTTACAAAATGGATAAAAATCCATGTTTTAAAATTAATAGGTTTTTAAAAAATATTAAATGATAAAAATGTACATGTGCGTAACAGGAACGATAATATTCAAAAAAATAAAATTTGGCGTTTTAAGCATATTAAGCGAAATGGAATGAAATCACTAGTGACATAATGAACAAAAAATCATCTTTGTTTCGAATTATTTTTGAAAATTTATAAATTAAATTCTTCCTTTTTTAACACAACAAATAAAAAGTATCGTTTTCAACCTATTTAACTTTATTTAGTGAAAGGGATTGGGTTCGTTGTTGGCATACAGAATTTAAATACTGTAATGAGTACAATAAAATAACAAGATATTCATTAATGATAAACACGAATATTCTATTTTTGCAAGCAATCCGATTGAAAAACGTGTTGCCACCCACTAATTTATGTTAAAAGCAATTTTTTTTCTATAAAAATCATGTTATTCCTATTCAGTAACTTTTCACTCAATTAAGAAAAAAATGTAAAAGAAGAAATGTTTGATCCAAATTTTTTGACATAATTTTGAACCGAAGAATTTTTGTGTATGTAATTTTTTTTATTTAACTATAATATTATTAAACTACAATTTTTAATAAGTTATTCATTGGGAAAATATATTTTAAACAATAATTGAAAATTCTTTCGGATTCTAAAAGTTGAAATGTTGAGGACAAGTAGAAATTTCTATGTCATATCACATGCACCTCTAAGTAAAACTACTAATTTAAATAAATGATTCCAAAATGCTCTTATCCTAAAAATATTTTAGAAAAAAAATTTAAGAAAAATTTAAATTTTAGGAAGACAGTAAAACTTGGAATAGGATGTATTAATCGAAGTTTTATAAGAAATATTTTATCTTTAATTCAAGAATGAATTGGAATTGTAATAAAATTACACATAAGAAACGTACAACAAATGACAAATGAATAATGAAATTCAAATGAGATATAATTTATCTTATTCGCGTACGTAATCAAATTCGAATAAGGTAAAACGTTTATATGAGCAATGTATTCCCATCAGCATATATCTTGAAAAGTATGAACTTTATTTTTACTTCTGTACGAAAATATTTGAAACAGATAAAGCAACTGTCACAGAAAAATGACAATAATTTTGAAAAATATAGCAAACATTGAAGCTTAGATTCATTAGATGAGGAAGATCACTACAAAAACTCACTTAGTATTTTTCATTCAACTTTTGAAAGTTATATACGAAAAACTAAAACAGTAGCATTTTCTTTAGATCTGGTATACACCAACGAAGTAAACAAGAGAAAATCTATGTCTACGATTTTTTTTTTAAATAAAATATATGCATTACATAAAAAATGAGTGAAGAAAAATAAATGCAGACAAAATAGTAAAACAAAAGTTATATATATGTATATATATATATATATAATATATATGTATATATATATATATATATAATTTTGTGCTTTATTAGTTTGAACATTTCACTCTTTTTATGATTAAGAATTCAGTGCAGAGTTCTTTTTACTCAGAATACTAAGTAATTAACTTAAAAAGATTTTATAGCATATTAATTTTCTTTTTTTAATTTAAAACACTGCTTTAAAAGGAATTTTTGATATATTAGAAAGCTGCTTTATTCTATTAGAGTAGTTAATCTGTTTTTATTAACTATCATAACTGATAAAAATGTCAACGATAATGAAAGTTGTTAATACATTTCTTATCACGCAAGAGTTCACAGAATTTCATCATGGATTTATAAAAACTAGATATTATTCATTTATTGAAAAATAAAATAGAATTGTTTTAAAAAAGAACAAAGTGGTTAACCAAAGTGTAATGAAATTGATGCTAAATAGAATGACTGATGAAATACCTGGTTTTATTGTGAGGATATTTGCATCAGATTAAGTAAGATAATTTATATAAATACTTTTAATCTCTTGAAAATTACAAGATTTTTCTTGTCTGTGAAAACTGATAATGAAATAAAATGTTGAATTTATGAGAATGTTTTAAATTTATAGTACTATAAGGTATGCAAAAACCTTTATTATATTCTATTGATGGATACATTTGTTAATTCTTGTTGATCAGAAAAAATGGTGACAACTTGATTTCTTTTGTCATCAGTAGAAAATTATGTAACCAAAACATGATTCTTATAAAGGCAACCTACTTGTATTTTATAAATAAGAGTTTTTTTTTCTTAAAATTTAAATAGTTTGTTCAGTAATTGCTAGAATAATAATTTTAAAGAAGCTTTTTGTTTTAACTGAACAATTGATTTTGCAAATAAATTGTGCCACAATTTTTTAATCATATGTTGACTTAAAAATATTTTCATTTTTAACTGCTTTACCAAATGAACTATGCCACAATTTTTCGATCGAATGTTCAAACATTAATTTCAATAAGGATATATGAACATAAACTTTTTTCCGGTTGGCAAGATTTTTCACATGGTTTCTATTGATAACAAAATGCTTTTATAATCGAGCTTTATGCATTTTATTTTTTAATTACTTTCAATTTTAAAACTACGAATCAATGAGATTTTTAAAACATATTCTAGATTAGATAATTAAAATTATTTGTTCTTTTAAATAAATTATAACTGAAAGTATTTCTAAATATCTTGTTGTAATTTATTTTTTATTCAAATAGAAATATAAAGTCTGCCAAAAAATGGCAGAATAAAAAGAAGTTTTCGTGTATTTCTATACTCACATAAAAATCAAATAATTAAACAGATTTATTCATTTGATTTGAAAATAGTTAATTGCTTATATCATGCGACGAAACAGTACAATCATAAACGCAACGAAATGTTATTACGATTGTTAGTTTTATGTCTGTTTAGGTCCTCTATTAATTTCCTATTTCCAAATCTAAAGAATTTATTATTTCTTTCTATAATTTATTATAATATTAAGACAAAATATTTTATTAAATAAATAGAGAGTGCTATGTGTTCACAGTTGAATTCAAACACTTAATCATTCACATTTCCATTGGTAGCAGAGAAATTTCTTTTGTAAAAAAATAATTGTATGTGCCTGCTATAGTAGACTGTAGCTGCTTCCGCCGGAAGAATTTCATTGTAGATTATTGCAGGAAAAATTACTCAGTTTTATTTCCTCAGTAAATTTCCATTTGTTAAGGAAATAAAAACAATTTAACCAACTGTATAAAAAAAAATCAAGGTTTGAAATGCATGTGCATTCAAATGACTTTAAATAACTATTGCAGTTTTTTCTTTTATTATGTTTTACTGAATATATTATTTTTCCATTTTCAAGTTGCTTCTTTCAATAAGTATTATAACAATAAAATTTCGATATTGCTTTTTTAAATTGAAGCAGAAATTCCTGAATTAAAAACTTCAAGTCTATATACACATTATGATATTTTTAAGGAAATCTGATATCTTAAAAATATATTATTAATGCATAGTTCAGATATAATTACAAATTTAATGCTCACAGCATATTAGAAATTGAGTGATAAGAATTGCAGTAATCATTCTAATGGCCGCTCCAGATCACTTAGACGTACATGATTAATAAAATTGAAGAACAGGAAACAAAATTACAGTTGCCAATTTTATGAATACAATTTAACTAAGAAAGTATCAATTCTCTTTTCATGTTAATTTGTCTATAGCACTCTGTCTGTTTAACTAGCACATATTTGTGACCCTTAATTTACATATTAATATATACCACACAAAATTAGGTGATTACAAAGTTTAAAATGCTGACAAATTGATTGGAAAATGTGTGTACAGGCGATGGAAAAGACTCAATAAATATAGCCGAGATTTCCTTTCGCAAGAGAATACAATCATAGTTACTTATTTTACAAATGCCATACATTAGCTCTTAAGCCAACGAATAAATACCATCCTAATTATTTCATCAAAAACCAGAACGCGAGACTTAGAAGATCAATGCAGTTTGTTAAGCATATTCCCAATTTATACCAAAATCTCTAGCAACTATCAAAAAAAAAAAGTATTTTCTTCACAGAATACTTTTTTTACACCTTTTTCCAAATGTATGTTAAGTAAGAATCAAATAAATAATACTATTTTTAAAATGTATTAAATTTTCATTTTTTTTATTTTAGAATTTACGGTTGATAAGTTTTCTCTTTCAGAGCCTAAATGCGCAGTAATGAATTTTTTTATTCTCCTTTTCATCATAAACTTCTACCCTGTTTTTATTTTACGTTAATTTTATTTTGAGTTCATCAAAATTTAATGAAAAAAATATAATTTAATTTGCTAACTTATGCTTTTAGGCACACCTTGAGTCACTAATACATTTTGCAAAAGCTTTTCTTATTTTTAGTCTGGACAAAGTTGATTTATTATTAGCTGATCTTCCTACTTCAGTCAATATCTTATAGAACTCGGTACGTTACCATTATACCGGAACAGGCCATAAAGTTGCCAATAATGATGAAACCAACCCCAAACGGAATGTAGTTGCAGGTAACTTTACATTTTCAAAGTTGCAACCATTTTTTTTTATCTGCCATGTCTTTTTCTTATTATCCTTATTACGAGAAATTAAAGCAAAAAGAAATGAAAATTTGAGATTAGCCCAAAACGGAGAGAGAGAGAGAGAGGCAGTCATATTCTTTCAAGAGAAAGGCGTTTTGACTGAAATCACAACTTGTGATAAGAATCATGAAATGAAAATTTCGAATACTAAGAAATGAAGGATTGTCATGAGAATCATGAAATGAATTTAATTCAATGGCGTTGCAACCTTTCATTTTGTCACTGTTTAAGAAATAACCGTAAAGGCCCATAGTTTTAATCATCAAAATTGAGCTTTTTGAAGTGTGTGCGGTTTAATTATTGTTGGAATTAATTTTAGTTAAATGGTGTGAAAAGAAATTGGAAAGTAGTCGAGGAACACTTATAAACTGGAATATCTTCATGCATGAGGTTTGTAGGAAATCTTCATGCTTCAATAGGAAATCCTGACATGATCGACGAAGTAGACGTAAGTTAGTTTACGAAGCGAAAAAAAAAAAAAAAATACGAGACGGATTTTAATTCAACAATGGTTCTTAGGTGGAGTTTGCCACGAAACGAACGGATGTTTCCAAGTGCAAGTGCCAAAGCCATCCACGAACACTTTATTGAATGCGATGAAGGAAATAATCGAAAAAAAGAAACTATTATATTCTAATTCTTGTAAATCATATTACAGTATTAAGCTGGAAGAGGAAAGTTTCAAACATTTCAAAGTAAACCTTAAATACAACTTTGTTGAATCAGAAACTGTGGAACGCACACGCAAAATACAAATATTAAATGTTTATGCCAAGGAAATACATTTTTTTAACTATTTATTATTGTTTTTTTATGTATATGGTGTGTGTTGTGAACAATAAAATCTGCCTGGTGTGATTTGTCCTGGCGACGGAGTGCTGTTGCCAAAGAGCCTGCTTGGTGAGATTTTCTAAGGTATAAACACACAGAACTCAAATAAAATTATTTGTTTTCTTATGTTCTTTATGTTTTTAGTATGTTTTTTTTAATTTTTTTATTCAAAATGCAAAGAAAGCTGCTTTGTGTTTAGTAGATTGATTGCACGCGAGTTTTCTGAGTGTGATGTCATAAGTAGTTTATCACACAGTAACCAGATGGTGTGATAATAATGAACTTCGCTGTGAAGCCCAGTTACATTTCGGAAAAATTCAACCATAAATAGTACCTTAAGCTGAATTATTTTTACATACTGGCAGATAAGGAATTTTAGACTTAATTGAAAATTTCTCTTGAAACATAATTTTTGAATTAGAATCTCAACTTCAAAAATCATCAAAAGATAGAAATCTATCAGCAGACGGAAAACTGGCAAACATGTTAAATAATGAAGACAGGAACATTTTTCATCCACAATCAAAAGCATTTTTGATGGGTAGATTATTAGAAAATACGAAAACACATACAGTATGGTAAAAAATATACAATATTTTTCCAAAAATTGAAAAAAAGTGACATCTTTATGTATTTTAAAATATTATACTGGAGAATGAAGAAGAAATACGATAATATATATACTTTTTTTATACCCTTAGCGGTTAACCACAGAAGGCAATTTCAAAATTGAGGACTTGCACCCGTTCTTAAAGCGAGGAAAGTTTCGGAGCATTGTGGCATAGAAACTTTACAGTGAGATTAGATCAAGTAGTTACGGTTTTAATTAATTAACAATGCTATAATTAGCATTCGAAATGAAAGAAACCTATATTACAAAATTGCCAAAGACCATGTTGATGTTAGTTTCATACCATTCAATACAACGAACGATTTTTAAGTCAATCTCATTTAAAAATTCCAAGGGTGCACAAAATATTTTGCACATCCTTATTTTACAAAGGATATGCAAAATTCTATGGACAAGGATATGCAAAACTCTGAATACAAAATAACGATTTTATTGATATGGATAGATTCCTGCTTCCGATAATATAGTATAAATAGCTTATCCTTATTGGGTTTCTTCCGCTGGGTTAAAAGAATGGCTTTACAGAATAGTTAAATTTATATCAAAATATCGGTTTCTGGCAAACTTAAAATAAAAATTGTGTTCCATAGAGAAATTTTAATTATGTTCGCAAATAATTAAAAATAATTCTGATTTGAGCTCCCTGTGTTCGTGATATAATTATTTTAATCTAATCTAATATAATATCTGGCACTTTTCACGCTTCAAATTTAAACAAAATTGTAATTTATGTTACTCCGAGGAATAGAGAAAAACATTTAGCGCATCAGATCCGCTTTACTTTCCTTATTCACAGTGCAATTATTTTTAAAAAATTATATTTACAATTTTTTATTTTCCGATTTTCAGGAAAAGAAAATTTTCTCTTCAGCGTATGTTTTCGTCTTTCCCAATACGTCACCTATCAGAATATATTGGGATGTAGAAAAAAATTATTCCGACATCAGAATTTAATAGTTTAGTAATTAAAAAAAGTTTTTAAGCATTGTGCATCACATTAAATCTGATTTTAGTTCATGTGTACATTATACTTCGTGATGAAAAATATCATTTCAGAAATGCTGCTAATTTAATTATTTTGTATTGAATACATTTCTTATGTAGTGTATTATCTATTGTAGTAGGAATTCATGTCTTCAAATTTAAGCTAAAATTTCAGCCTTTTTTTTTTGTCTGTTTATTTTAGCGTACTACATAGCAGGCAAAGGCAAACTTTTCTGGGTTATGGGCTCTTTTTAATTTTTTTTCTATTGCGATCACTTTCATTGACAATTGGGGGTTAAACAGCATATTTTTAGCTATGTGGATCGTTAAAATTAGTTTCAGAGATCACTCCAAAATGTCTTCCTGTCGATCGCACCGGGGTCCACCGGTCGATCGCGGTCCAATTAACACCCACCCCTGCCATACAGAAAAAAGAAATAATAATTTTTATTTTTGTTTCTGCTTTTATTGTACTCATTTATCTTTCAATTTATAATTATGTTTTAAGATCTTAAAATATGTTTTGTAATGTGTATACTGTTATGTGTATAAACAGAATTCGTGGTTCACGTTTAAATCAAAATTTCAATTCAGAAAGTTTTTCTTTTTTTTATTTCTTTGAATTTTTATTTAATTTAGTATACTGTTTATAAATATGAATCTAATGTAAGTAATTTTTTCTCAAAAAAAGGACATTCTGAGATATGCAAGAATTTCAGAAATCTATGCATACACTTTCTCTCTGGTAAAATAAATAATAAAGAAATCGGTGCATTGGATGTCAACAATGCAGTCTTTTAACAAATGTATAATGGTTTAAAAAGAACAAAACCAAAAAAATCAAGTACATTCAGTAAGTTTTTATTTTTGTTTTACATTTTTATTTTACTTATTATTTTTTTTATCGGAAATTGATCTTCATGATATCAAGATATTCAATCAATCAATCAACAATGGCACTACAACTCTGCGTGGGTCCTGGCCTTCTCAATGAGCTTATTCCATCTTGGCCTGTACTCAGCAGTACTTTTGCAATTAGATGTTCCAATAGTATTAAAGTTCCTATCAAGACAATCAATCCACCTGATTTTGGGCCTACCTCTGGAACGCTTTCCATTGGCCTTGCAAGAAAGATTTTATCAGGATATTCAACCGGTGATAAATCACGATTTAACACAGGCAAAAGCATTCATTTCTTACCTGTTGTATTTAGGAGAAACTCAATTTTTTAACACCTCGTAAAGGAGAGTCAAACGGACTAAAGCTATTGTAAGATTTTTTAATATCCTACGTGTAAACTATCTTTAAGGGAGACTTCTTATTGATAATGAACCCATGTTTGGCAATGCGCAATGGAAATGCCGAAAGGCTTAATGCTGACCATAAGTTATTTTAATGTCCACTGCGTAAATTGCATAAAGAGAGACTTTGTTTTCGTAAATAATGAGCCATATGTAAGTACCGCAAAGGAGGAAACCAGAAAAACTCAGAAGCATCCCTCATATATGCAGAAGGAAGAGGCATGCATCCATCTTCTCTGGCTCAATTGTGTCTGATATCGAACTAGGATTTTTCGATAGGAAGACTTATCCTACCATAAGGGCATAACGGGCCTACTGGGGCGTATTTGACATGCGTTGTGGACTAGAGTAGTTGTAAGGCATTTTAATGTGCTTCCCATGTAACTTTTTTATAGATAGTGAGTTATTTTCACCTGTTGCAAGGGAGGAAAACAAAGAAATTCTCAAGCACCCACCCCAATAGTTATGCATACAGAATACAGAAACGCAACTGAAAAAACTACATTTTTGTACATTATGCATAATAAAGATGGAAAATGCACGACTTGCGGACAAAATGTGACTTAGCTTCAGGCTCACAGAAATATTTTCAAAATCTCGTTGATATTATTCGATGATTGCAAAGGAAAGATTTCTTTTATTAATTTATTTTTTTCCATTTAAATGCCAAATTGAGATTTGTTAAAGAGACAAATATAAATTCTATGTTAATCAAAAAAATTCTTTTCCAATAACTTCAACCACAGAGAAAGAAAGAAATGTTCTCACCACTGCTGCTTATTCCCAAATTATTTAAACGAATCCACAGAAGTGAAAGCGAATAAACAGTCATAACAACGATATATAGCTACTTATACCTAAGTTATTTCGGTTTCATAAATACTGTTTTGACTTGCATATGTTTACATATTTTCTTTGAGCGCTTTCATTTAAAACGATTAACACAAAATTTTTATGTTACTTATTTTGAAAAAAATTACGTTTCTATATTTTTCCAATTTATACAGTGGAATATTCGCAATATTAGCCATATCTTTATCATGTGATTTTTATTTTTTTCATGAGGAAGTAAAAAGATAGGATAAAAATAAGAGTAGAGAATAATAATAAGATATACAAGTCAGAAATTAATCCTCATTTTTTTTAACGTTAGCTGAAAAAATTAGCTAAATAAATTGTATACCAATTCTTGCCCAATTGACATATTATAAAACGGGATTATTATTAACATTATTTTGTCAATGCAATCACTCAAATATAATTAATCATTAGAAGTTGATAAAAGAGTTATATTTAATCTTAATAATAATTTGTAATATACCATTATCACACAATATAAATACCTAACCGGTCGATATTTACTTTAAGACTAAAATTAGGTTCTCGATAATTCGGGCATTTTAACCACTTGACTTTATAATGCATACTTAAGTTGTGCACTTCCAATATAAAGAAAACAGAAAATTCAAAAACTATTCTTTGCACTAAAAGTGAGTATGATTAAAAATATAATCATACAAACGAATTTCCAAGTGAAGTTCTGTTGATTGTATAAACAATTAAAATATAATGATAGTAAAATCGGATCATAAGTATTCAAACATATAACAAAGAACAAGATATACGGTAAGAGAGAATAGTTAACGAAGCCAAAGTAATTAAAACACATATTTTAGAAAAGTAATGTAATTAAAAAACGCTAAATAATATAAATAAATGAAGTGTTCTGGATAAAGGTACAAGATATTCACAAAAAATAGAAGTTTCAAGTATAGTTAACTGATTTAGCTATGCAAATATATTTATCAACTTTCTAACAATCGTAGCATTTATCTCTAAGTGAAAGCAAAATTATAATCCATATTCAATTATTAAATATTAATTTATAAGAAGTATTAAAAATTGCATTATAAATCACTGTATGAAATTCACTTTGTACATTTAAGATAATAAATTAATAATATTTTTACGTACATGATATAAAGTATATTCCATGCTATAAATAAAAAGGAATACTTCATTATAAATGTAGGTCATGAAATAACTGTAGAAAGAAATGAATGTGAAAATGAAAACGGGTGACTAACTGAATAATCGCCAAATGAATCATTTTTTTACTCGCCAAGCTCTATTAATATCTTTAATTTAAATAAATTCGATAGTAATCTTTAACTTCCCGGAAGTTAATTCGAATAATAAAAATTAAAATAATTCATAAAATTAAATAAAAATTAATTGAGATGACGATTGTACTGAAAAAATATTTCCCGGAAAATTATATCTAGAACAGGTGACAAAATGAATAAAAAAATAAAATTTTTTGAAAACGTTTTTCTAAATAAGAGCACAACATAAAGGATCCAAAAGTAAACTAATTAAAATATATTTTGCTAAGCTAAAAACTAGAATGCTAAAAATATTATGAAATATATTACGTATTGTTATATTTTTCTTTTTTTTAATAACTTTTTCACACTAATGTGTAAAAAATAATTGAAATGACAAGAGAATTTCCATTAGTATTATCATTTAAAAATCCTAGATTTTGTTTTCTTTTTCATAAATTTATCACTTACACATATAAATCTCTTTTATTTAGTTATAACAAGTTTTTAGCCTTTATCTTCTTTATATCAATTAGATATCTATTCTTAGAATCAACATAAAAGATATCAACAGATAAATTTCTCAATTGTTCAAAGATGTCTACTTTTGATTCCTAGAATGAATGAATAACAGAATTTGACAAAGAAAAATCTATAACATATGTAAGTACGTATATAACGAAGTTGTATAACGCATGAAATCTCTTATTATATAAATGATTTCACTCATATATATTTAAAAAAAGAGAGAGAGAGAGCTTATTTTAAGAAAAACTAAAATAAAAAATAGGTTCATAATAACAAATTCTAATAATTAAGCTATCTTTAAAGAATAGATTTTTGCCTCGTTATCTTTTGGTATGTTTACTAAATATGAAAATAATCACATAGTATAGTTTATAATAATAAATAAAGCTGAATATTTTCTTTCAAGAAAATGGAATTTTTAATGTTTAGTGGGCCGAAAGTTTTGAATTAAAGTTTTATTGTATATAATGATATGTTTTTATATAATTTTTATTGAATTTGATAAAGAAATAGCCGCTTCATTAACGAGTATAAATGTGAAACTTAAATATATAAATTTAATTTATAATATTATTAGATATAACGATTAATAAAGAAAAGATAGATAATTTTCGTTGAAAAAATTTTATACTTTAAGCAAATTTTACTCACAAATATTATAAGAGATAAACAATCATTCAAATAAAATGAATTTAATAACAATCATCCTCATGAATATAAACCGTTTTTCATATAATGAGAATTATAATAAAAATAAAATGAATTTGAAATGATACAATATTCTTAAAACTACTTACAATATTTCCACAGTAACAATATTAATTTAAAATCAAATGTATCAAAATACCTTAACCAAAACTTTCCAAGGTACATTTCAACACACAC
Organism: Latrodectus elegans; assembly: GCA_030067965.1. Lineage (NCBI taxonomy): Eukaryota > Metazoa > Arthropoda > Arachnida > Araneae > Theridiidae > Latrodectus > Latrodectus elegans. The sequence goes on from CM057810.1 coordinate 104,442,338, forward strand.
ACACCCCCCCCCCCCCACAAAAAAAACAACAAAAAAACTGAGGATTAATTATACACATTTATATTTTAGGGGTTATATCAAGCGACCGAAATAGTACTATTTTTTTTTCAGTTTAAACCTTATAAAAACTGTTGACAATTTTTAATTTACCAAAGAGTGAAGGATACCGTTTCGTTTTTTCAGGAAAAAGATGTAAAACCTAGCAACAGAACATGTTGCTAGAGGTTACATCCATTTCCTGGGCTCTACCAGTTATATAGAAGCAAACGGGTGGAGTCTTCGTGATTTTGAAGCAGGGATCAAGTAGAAGAACCCCAATACTTGGCCTACCACCCCCATAGGTATCGTTTCACTTAGAGGACATTGCGACCACGTCCAGTTTTAACGTGCCCAACTTCCTTTAAGGAACACAACGGATCTTCTGATAAGCCGTGATTCGAACTCACTTCTTTCCGATAATGAGAACGATGCCCTAATGAACTAGGCCACCGCAGCCGCATCAGACTCTGTGTAAATGGACACCAAATGTAACTATGTAAAACAAAGAATATGAGGTGCAATGTGAAAAGTTGTCAACGTAAAAGAGCCTTCGATCCAAAACTTAGTTTAGTGGTTCCAGTATACTATGCTTAACAGCACTGCATTTCATGTACTGGTAAGTAGAGGAATTAACCTCCCTAATGGTGCGATAAACAGCCAAACATTTATCAAAATACTGGGATTAACTGGAACAATTAAATGAGGAAGGTTTGTTCTTGAGATTTATTTCCAACACAGAAAGGACGAATTGGTGGTATTGGAAAAAAGTTTAAACTAAAGGGAACTTTTTCGTGCACCGGAAAAAAATTTGTTATTCGACGGGTCAGTGTTTTCTTGTCCAAGTTCCAAATCAAGAAGCAAGCACATTAAAATCAACGATTATAGAATATGTAGTGGAAAGATGAATATATGGATGTACTGGAAGGATTCGGATAGTTGGCGATTCTACAAAATGGGAGTGATCTTGAAAAACACTCGTCACAACTGTGAATCTTATAATTTTGCTCATCGAGAAAACGGGTGTTCACACTCAAAATGTAGAAAGATTATGGGGCTCATTTACTTGGCGAAACAAAAGGCAAAGAGGTAGGTAGAAATCTTTTGATTTCATATAGAAAGAAATCTCTAAAGATGTGGATGCCACAAAAAATTATGTGCGAGTGATATTAGTTCGCAAATGATCTTGGCGTCGTTTTCATCCCGGTAGCCGTGGAAATCAAAATGTACAATTTCTTAACAAAAATATATATTTCGATTATTCAAATCCATGAAATAAAATTTGATATTTAAGATCCTGGCAACAAGAATTTTTTCTACTTGGATTCCAACAATTTAAGAATAATTTTCTGGCTATTTAAGGTTAGATTATCAATCCGTCAGTAATTTAGCACTTGTTAAAACCCCTGCCAGAAACGATAACTACAATCGACCATTAGTTTATAGTGAATAAACAGTTGCCGTAGAAAACAGTAACTTACATTAAGATTTTCGTAAACGAATTCTTCGTATTTTTTTTTTTTTTTACTTCGAATTAATGTTCAAAATTAATGATTTTGTTTACTTTAAAATTTATCGATGATCTTTTATAGCCTAGTCTTTCATATAAAAATTTTTAACTGAATAATTTTTCGATTTTAAACTAAATAAATAAATAATAATGTTAAGGGTTAAGCAATTTTTGTTTGAATGGTTCATAATGAACTTCTATTCTTCTAGATCTCTAAATAATCTAATAAAATCTAATCTAATGAAAAATTTAGTTTTAATATTTTTTAGTTTTTTTAGCGACGGTTCTTTTTAATCTAGATTTAAATTTTGAAAAAATATAGATATTTAATCTTCGAATTATATTTGATGTGTAAATTAAATAATTTTAATATATATTTATTATTCAAAATAAAAAATTCTATAATATGATTTATCATATATATTTTTATACATAAAGGGAAATAATTTACCTTTATTCATAATAAAAAAATTTAAGAATTATTAACATTTTTATTACATTCAGGTTTTATATCTGAGAAAAACAATTTGTGCAGACAGTTTTAAATTCAATTGAGAAATATTACAAATGATGCAATTCTATAGGTAAATTCACTTCATTTTGCTAATCAACAATTCATTTATTTATCCATTTCTTAAAATTGTAAACGGAAGTTAAATCTTTTTAATTTTTTTGCAATAATTATTCAATGATCTTTTAAAATTAAAGTATGCTTGAAAATTTTTCCTTAAGTTCTTATTTTTATCTGTTAATTCTATATTTTCAGTTCCTTTTAGATTATCTTTGTGGTTACATAAAATGTTTTAATTTAAAATAAAATATACATTATTACAAGTTTTCTATAATAATCAATTTTAAAATTAAACAGGTAAATTGTTAAAAGAAGTTATTACATTATTCGTAATATTTCTCTTAACAATATAACTGTTTCCCAATCATAACAAACAATTCTTTTTTCTTCCATGAGAATGACTGTATAAAAAATTTTTAATTTCATAGAATTTAGTTTCACAGTTTCAAAATTTTTAACGGCAAATTAGGCAAGGAAAGTAATTAGTAAGGCAAATTTAATAATGTTTATATAGTTTTTCAAACACTGATATAATTATTTAATTTATAAATTATTTCATTGTATGGGTTTATAAAATGAAAGAACAGAGCTTTCAATTTAACAGTTTTTGAAATATTTATTATTTTCAGAATCAAATAATCATTAACTTCATGATTTATATTTTTTTGTTTCATAACATGTATTCTCTATTCCTGTGTCAATCACATCAAGATTATGATGCATATAAATTATTAAAAAATATTAATATTTTTAAAAATTGAATTATGTTTTATTAAAATATGGGATTTTTTTCTTTTACCTGTCATATAAACACATAAATTTAATTTCACTGCATGAATCATAAAATAATCATTAATATTCATCCTCATCATAAAATAATTTATTGGTTAATTAATTAAATAAAAAATTAAAATCATTTTAATATTTTTAATTTATATAGTTTACGTGAATTATTTGTAACTTTTAGTTTAAAATATCATGTGAATTTGTCCAAAATAAAGCAATTCGTTTATAAGATATTTTTTAGTTTTAGATTTTACTGAGTAACTGATTGCAAGAGTCAATAAAATATATCATATCTCTCTCTTAGAGTATCAAAAAAAGAACCACTCATCAATTTCCCATTTGAAATTTGTAGTAATATCAAACGGGGGAATCCCCTTTTACCGATTGCAATATTGATTCGAATATTACACATTAATTAAGTTAAAAATAACACATTAATGGTGTATTATGCCAATACTAAACTAAATAAATAAATGAATGACTATATACTAATGAAAACTAATGAATAATAGTTAAATAATAATTTTAAAATTTTAATGTTTCAGAGTCGACATCAATTATTTTAAATAACGAAAATTAAAACTTACCTTCAATATAATTGAATCTAGTACATCTTTTTTCTACTCAGAAGACTTTGGGTGACACTACATAATAAACAAATAAGCACACGCGTTGAAAAAGATTCCTCAGATCAAAAGGCGATCACTTATGACATCTAAATAACAGGCGGCCGTCGAAAATTCGCAGTCTGCACTGAGAAAAATTCAACGGCGAAAAGGATCACGAGCGCTGTATCAGCAGATAATATAAAAACGGAACCACATCAAGGTCGGGAGAAATGAACTTAGCTTACAGATGATAACATATCTGTTGCAATTCCAATCGCCATCGACTCTGTTAAAATTCTGAATAAATTTGAACAATAGTATACTGTCTGCTTCATGAAAGAGATGGATAAATTAGAAATAAAAAAAATCCATATGCCTACATTTTTAATACATTTCTACGCAACTCATGTAAATATTCTAAATATTTATATGAATTTTTGCTTTGTACTTTAACATTAGCTTCTTCTCATTATTTTCATATTATATTAATTCTCAGAAAAATAAAAATTAATACAAATTTATTATTATATGATTGATTTTTCTTAGATAATAAACATTAACACACAATAATTATAAAATTTGGGAAACTTGATTAAATATCAATACTTTATTTTATTTTCATTTTAACAACATGAACAGAAATGTTTACATTACATAGGAAATATTTCCATTATTGGGAAATAGTTATTTAAAGAAAAAATATTTAAATAATATATATTTACATTTTTTCAATAAACAAATATTATAATAATAAGATCTTAGTTTAATTTAAATAATAAATTTATGATCTATTAAACAATTACATTAAGGAAACTTATTTCTCAAGTATAAAAAAAATATTTTAATGTCCGTGGTCGCCTAGTGGTTAGGGCATGGGCCTTCTGTTTGGACGGGCGAGGTTCTGTTCCTAATACCGCCAAAGACCCACCGAATACGTGCTCGTTATAAATCTGTGGAATCATAAGTCCTGTGGTCGATCATTGTAGCCATGGTTGTAAAGGTCTGGAGAAAATTTCTTCGCCCTTCAAATCATTGTTAAAATTAATGCAGTGGATCCACTAGTGGTGCTATGTATCGGAAGAGTTTCGCGCTAAGTCGTACAACGCTTCGTATTGCTTTTGTTAAACTAAAGACGCACCCTACTGACTTAAATTCGCATAGCGAACTTGGATTTTCCAAGTTTCATAAATAACAACAACAAAATATATTTTAAAAATACATTTTAGTTTTATTAAAAATAGTTTTTGATGTCAATTAAAATATGTGAATCTAACAGTTTTCTCGTATGTATAAACACTTCTGAAAATGTAAAAATTTTGATTTCAGTTAAACAGGAATATAATCGAACATATATGAAACACTTATTTCATAAATGTTACAGCCAATATTTAAATAACATTACAAATTTTCTGTTTGAAATTGTTAATGATATTTAGGCAGTAAATGAAATTTCTTTTAGAGGTGTTTCTGTAATGCGCGTGATAGCTATTTTAGACGAAATCTTAAATGCAACATGGATAAACAGCGTAAGTAATATTGCAATTTGAACCAAAGTTTTATCAAACAAATATTACAAACAAAAAGCAACCGTGAGTTAAAAATATTTATTTAGTGGCCTGCGCTTGGTCATATAATGTTTGCCGACGCTGGGTCACTTATAGAAAGCATTCGTTCCACATATTGATTGATATTGGTAAAATATGGAGCAAACTGTCATGTCGGCATTGTCGATACCGTTCCAAGGCCGAGTTATACTTTCAGCCCACATTTGCCTCGAGCGGACATGTTTTGACGAGTTAGTGGTATCGCTTGCCGGTGTCTCTCCATTACCAATCGTACCGGCTAGCCGATTTAGGCCTTTATTGTAAGTAACCGGCATTACTGTGTTTGCTGTGGAGGTTTTAAAATTAATCAAGAGCGTTGAGTATGAATAATAAATGTTCCACGAAAAAGAATGAAATTTACTTCAAAACATGGATTACTGTCACGTTCAAAATATATGTTAATTGACATTTCAAATATATTAAAAATTTTTGATTATATTTGGTTTAAATAATTTAAACCGTAATTAACGTTCACATGAACTTCCTGTAAATTTGCTTACATTGAGATGCACATCATTATAGAGATCAACTCCCTTAGAGAACAGAAACATGAAGATTTTTCCCTCTCTTTTATAACTGTTATTTGCACATAATCATTAGACGAAGTTGCTTTTCTAGGTTTCGTGCGCGAATTCTCTCTTATTTTTACATTACTAGAAGTAGTTTTAAAGGTTAATATAAAATAATTCTAGCTACTCTTTTCTTCTATTTTTTTCTTTTTTTATGAAAAAAATATTATGTATGATACCATATATGTTTTAGCTTTACCAAATACGCTCCTTATCAAAATGCACTGGAACTTGAATGAAGTGAACAAATGAAGTGTCTTCAAATTTTAGAAGCTTTACAACAAAAAGGAATTATCAAGCGTTCCACATATCATTCGATTTATTATTAGCTAATGTTTACTTGAGATCTCATTTCGTAAAGCAAAACAGTATTTTGAATAAAGCTAAGCAAATTGAATAAATCATTAAAAAAGAGTAAACATTGTTATTTTTTTCAAATCGTAATTTTTTCCAGAAACTAGTAATTTGGGATTACAGTTAACGGATTGCAGTTAACACAAAAATTGTTTCGAATTTCTTTTTACCTCTATGTTTTTGCTTTAAAGTTATATATATATATATATATATATATATACATTTTACTAACTTTCAATTTAAAACTTGCGTTATGTTGGTTTAAAAAAAAAAAATTTTTTTTTCAAATCATTGTTTGATAATAGAGTCTTCTTGAATTACAGCATGATACTTTATTATTACACCCACTGCCCAACTTAGCCTAATAGGGACCCAATCTGTTTCAAACAATAAGTCATAAAATCAATTTGGTAAACAATTCCATTCGATTGATAAAGTAAAATAAATTTTGTATTCAATTTAAGGGGCCTTCTGACATGAGGGCCCAGGGCAATTGCCTCGTATGTCCCTGCATTAGTCAGGCTCTAGTTGCACCAGCATACTTCCTCGCACATAGCTCAGCGTTGAGCTTTACCAGTTAGTGAAATTCTCAATTTAGAAATAGGGAGTATAAGCTTGACCTCTTAATAATTTACCTTCCCCTCCAGAAGTATCATTTCACTTAGAAGACATTACAACCACTAGTTATTTAATGTGCCGCCTTTATAATGACATATGACATTTATAATTTATAATGACGTGAATAAGACAGATTTTCGGTTAAGCTGGGATTCGAACTCACTACCATCTGATAATGAGAACGACGATCTAACCAACCAGGCCAAAAAGTAATCCCGTTTTCTGGGAAAAAAATCTAGTTTTTATTTTATTTAATTATTTTTTTTCAAAAATAAAAAATAAATTAAAAATAATGTATATAAATAATAATCAATAAATAAATAAAGCTAAGATGCCACAGAATTTACATGAAATTCTTAATTGTGCATCATTCAGATTCGATAATTTGGACAAAAATTCCAAAGTAAGACATAACTTTTAAACATTATTGCAAATTTTCTCATTACACAAACAATGTAAAAAAGTATACTTTAGAAAATAGTCATATCTGAATATTTGTATCAATGAAATCGATAAATTTTTTATCTTATTCATTTTAATAACTGTCTTTCGTAAAATATTTTTGGATTCATCAAAGTTTCTCCCGATTAATCCAAAGTTTAACCACGAGAAATTTTGGATTCATAAAATGTTCTAAAACGCATGTGTACATATATGTACACATTTTTAGCCAAATTAAATGAAATTAGTTTCGTTACTTTAAAAACATTAATTTACTTTAAAAACTTATAAAATGCATCTGCTTATGATTATACTTATCTCTCTAAATGTGATAACAAAATTTTTTCATTCTTTAACATTTATCTTTTTTATTACATTTTTTTTTTACTTTTCTTATCTAATATATTTATGATATTTTTTATTTAATCTGGAAAAATTGCTACTATATAAAATATAAATTTCGTTTGTTACTCTTAGAATAATTGTGCTCTCTCAGTTTTACTTATTAAATATATATTTTAGAAAACACTGAAAATCTGACCAATTTTTACAAATGTTAGGAAAATTATTAAGATAATAAAGATAGAATATTCCCACACACAGTAAATCGCTAATTGTTTGATTTCTTTTATACTACAAGTACCAGTGAGTGAAAAAGTGACTGCAGACTCTTAATTACTAAGACATATCTTTTTATAATTAGAATAAAATTGAATCAAAATTTAATTTTTATGCAAAGTTTTTCAATTGATGAAAACTTTAAAAAATATTGAATTTTTAATAAATTCTATTTCTTATATTTAATTCTAAAAACTTCTACCCTTATATTGAAATTAAATGCTCAGTTATGGGGAAAAAATTGCCTTATATTTTAAATTTTCCAATACATACTTTTCTATTTAATAATTACTGCTTAATCTTAATTTTATGCTTGTTGAATATAATTAAGATTTTTTCTTGTGAATTTTAAAATTGTTTTTGAATCATTTTTTTAAACATTAAGTATATTGAAACTGAACTTACAATTGCTTCCTTATGGTTTGCAACTATTCACTAATCATGAAACTCTGTTTACCAGATTGTAAAAAAAAATTTTCTTACAAAAAAAAAAAAAAAAGAGAGCTTTATAGGGATATTAAATATTGCCTGGCCGTTATATGTGTAAGGAATTTGGTGAAAATTTTAAATTTCTGATAATTACGAATTTGAAATAAATTACTTAAAAATCAGACATATATCAGAGTGTAAAGAGATTAAATTAATTTGTATTAAGGAGAAAAAATGTTAATTTTATGCAAAATTATGTAGGTATTAAAATAACTTTTTCTCATTGTTAAATTTAATAGCAGTAATTTATTTTGTTAAAAACATATTACTGCTCCTCATGTTAACTATACAATTGAAAAATAAATCAATTAGATTTTTTTTATTTTAGATAATCATATTCTATTACTTTTATTTTTAATAATCTATCAGTTATAGTAACCAATATATAAGATTTAAATAGAGAGAAGTGATGTTTTTGCCATTAAAAATTGTTTATTTTTATTAAAGATAAATATTGTAAAATTTGTGATAAAGATATAATAGTAAAATTATAGATACTATGATATTTTTTAATGTGTACATATGGTATTCAATTGTTGAGAAGCATTATAATCAAACTTAATAACATAGTTAAGGCATGTTATTTCTACTTAAGTGTTTATTACACATTTAATTTTATATTCATTTTAAAGATGATATATTGAAGTAAATAGAAAAAAATAAAGGTGAAACTTTCTTTAGATGCATAGTTTTATTGGTAAATGCAGCTGATAAAGAAAAAGATGTGAAAAATAAGCATTTTTGTTTTATAGTTCCTTATTAATTTATGATAAATACATTGTTTGTATGATAGTAGTAATATTTATTGCCAAGTTTTTTTTATAGAATACAATAAAAAATCATACAATGACATTTTATTTCAATATTTTTCAGATATCTAATTTTTAATTAAAATTTCTATAAAATGAAAATAATGTTGCTTACAAACGTCACTTGATTTTTTGTTAAGAAAACTAAAACTAACTTAAAGCACAGTGATTTAAGTAGTTTCAGAAGAGCACTGTTGAGCTTTGAATAGGTAAATATAAAAATCATTAAATAAATTTTTGATTTTTTAAATCTAAATAAAAGTATTTGGTTTTGGTTTTTGCACATTTTTAAAATTCGTTTTTTTTTTTTTTTTTTTTTTCCTGTTAGAATTATAGAGAAATATAATTTATGAATAATGTATTTAACCTAACAAAAAAATAAAAAAAAATTAGTTGGGAACCAGAAAAAAATGTGATCACTCTAGTAAATTAGTGATTACTCAAAGAACAAATTTGATTCGACATGTGTTTCTTATGTAATATATATTAAATATTTTATTTAGTAAGAGAGTAGTTTGGTAAAAAAGAAAAATTAGTTTTAAAAATTGTACAGTTTTGACATTTATTTTATTTTACAAACATTAATTTTTAGAAACAATTTCACCAGTTTCCCCGAGATTGTAAAAATAAGCATGTACTGCAATTGATACATATGAAATTTTTCATTAATTAAAATATATATATATATATAATTTTTAGGATACATTACAGATAAGCTTTGTACCTGAATACTTCCAATTATGAAGAAGCATTTGGGAGTTATCAAAGAACAATGGTAATAAGGAATATCTAGTGTTTTGTAAAATCTACTATATTTTTGTCAGTATATTATGTTACTTTTTATCAATATTTACTTCCTTCAAAAATTATTGGTCTCTATCTAAAATCTCCTAGTTACGATGAGCAAGATAAAGAGTTGTAGAAAATTCATAACATTATACAACTGTTTTTAATTAAAATAATTAAACAAAGTTGTTTCACAAAATGTAGTTTAAAAATATTATAAAATATTTTTTACTTGATAGGAATTTAAATGAATTTACAGACTTTTAAAGATATAACATGTAAAAAAATAGGTTGTAAAATTTAAAAGGAATTCATAAAATAAAAAAACAGAAAAAAAAAAATTCAAATTAAAAGATCGAAGTAATTATAAAGATCAGGAATACATTTTATTCAAGCTTTCAGTCTATTTTCAAGATCTAATATAAGTTCAAAGTGATTTAAAAGTGATACAACAAAATAAATATGAAAAAATAATTTTTTATCATAAATTATGAGTTTTTAAAAATGTTTTCATAAAATTATGAAATAACTGAAAAAGTAATGAAATGGTTTGCAAAAAATTCTGCTTTTTATTAGGGATTCACATAAAAAGAGTAAAATACAATAAAAATATCACATACAGAGATAATTAAAGTAATAAATATTCGATAAATGTACACAATGAATACACTCGAATATATACTTTACTCTAGATGATTGAATTTACAAGTTGATGCATTATATACACAAATAAAGTAAGTACAATAAAAAATAATTCATTATTTCATGACAAATTTAAATGCAATTACTATTTATACCTTAACCAGAATTTTAAACTCTCAATTTTATAAAATTATCCATAATTGAACTTTTATGTTATCTCATAAAAGATATAATATATTTAAACATTCCATCAAATATCTGATAATCACAGAATAATTAATAACTATATATTTATTATATATGAATTAAAATATTACTAATCTTTTTGCTTTATAAAAAATATTAGTAAGGACAGGTGAAAATAACTAAAAATTTGTCTTTAAATAATTAAAATTTTTTATATAAAATATGCTTAATATTTATTTAATTATTAAATATTTCAATACTTAAAGCTGTTTTTAAAGATATGTATACAGAAAACGATTGCAAAATTTATTGAAATAAAATAAATTAGTCAATATTTATAAGTTTAGTAACATATTTTAAAATTTAGCCATCGACATGACAATCGGCTGTAATTGACATACCATGGGTAAAAAAATAGAAGTTTGGTTTGTTAAGAATAATATATATTACATTGTTCTTTAGTGCATTAGGTTAATTCTTTAACTGATATTTTTTATTAATAAAGTAAAAAAATATTATAAGGATTTTGTTGAATCAGTATAAGAATTATAAGTACATCTTTTCTTGCATGGAAAGAATTATTTAATCTATACACAAAATATGAAAATCATGTTAAAAGTAGCCAAAAATATTTTGGCTTCCATGAATTAATAAGAATTTTTATAAACATTTATAAAACTATGATTGAAAAGTACTCATTTATTTATAAATAAAATACCCCAATTTTATGAAATTAAGTTTATTTTATAACCACAGTGAACCCTCATTAATCCAGATAGCCATTTCAATGTACATTTATACATATATAAGTGAATACTGTACAAATAAAAATTAACACTATCAGTTAATGCAAAAATTTATTTTTGTTGAAACTGAAATGTTGATTTGGAATGAATCAAGCTGTACTTTTGAAGTATATCTTTCTATTAACTGATCAAAAAATAATCACTAAAGTACGACAACAAAAGATTAGTAATTTTTTCCAAACACAGAGCTTGTTAAGATTAGTGAAGATGTGTCAGGACCATCAATGATTCAAAGTAGTTAAAAATAATGTATGTTCATACATTATTTTTCTTATAATAAACAGTTTTCTCTTTCAGTTTTATATTTCATTCTCTTCAATTCAAATTATAAGTTTCACTATGCATGGTAGTTTATGTACCTCAGCCCAATTTATATGTTATTTAATCTGTACTACCATAAATTCGGGCAACTTGGATATTCTATTAGCTTAAATTAATGAATTTCTACTGAACAATTATTTTGAAAGTTGTTCATCAAAATGAAATTTTTACCATTATTCAAGCATTCTTGAAAATTTACAGCATTTATTTCATATATTCAACATTTACTTAAAATTTTTAACTAAAAATTTTCTTTAAAAATTATTTTATCTTGTTTATAGCATATTTAACCAAGCAAAAATATGTGAAATTCGTTTAAAACAAAAATATAATAGTATCAACTGATTTGTATCAGAAGAGAATTACAAAAATTTCAAGCTTAATATTTTGTTTGAAATAACATCTTGGCATGAAATGTACAAACTAGATACTAATTTATGCAAAATAATAACATACATAATTCTGTGAAAATATTTATCCACTAAATTACCATAGCTGTAGAAAAAAAGTGTTAGAGACATGCTTTTACATGCATAATCATTACTGGTAGATACACACCTTATTGAATTTGCTATTTGTCTGTTATATATTTCAATTAGTAATCTGTACACAATACCAGAAACTAAAGAAAATGACTATTATTCTTATTAATAATTTAGCCATTGAATTATTAGGATAATATAAAGTTTTTACAATTTTTAATTCAATACTCAGCAGTGCAAGTGGGCAAAAGAATTTATTTTAAAGTTGCATAATTTTTAAAAACGTTTTTATACAATTTTAACATGCAAAATCTAGTGCATTATCAATTGAATATAATGTACTTTATTGCAATCTTAGAGATAAGGTTATTAGCTTTTATAACTTCACAAGTTTTATTAAAACAATTATTTGAGATCTACAAATTTTCAAGATTTCTTTCAAAATATTATAAAACAAAAGGGTTTACTAAATCAATGCATAAATCAAAATGTGCAACATATACCTTGTTACAGATATAGCTTCCAATCTTGCATAAATTATAAATTCAAGGTGGGTTGAAGTATCTAAATAATGAATTTCTAGGTAATTTAAAAACTTTAAGGTAAGATAATAAAAATCAAAGCTACAGATGTAAAAGTTTTTAACCCATTTAATTTCAAAGGGTGAGTTTACACAATTTATATACACAACTTCCATTTGTTATTATTGTCCTTTTCTTCATTTATGAAGGACTTAAAAAACAATCAAAATAAAATAATTCTTTGTTGGCCCAAAACATAAATTAGTTTAAAACAAAGGTACTCCATTGCACATATAATATGAAAATGAAATGAGACCATTAAATAAAAAAAATGGATACTTGTAGAGTTGTTTATACAAGGAACAATATGATAAACGACAAATCGTTATTTTTCTTACAATCTTTTAAAATGAAATTATCTAATTGTTAGCAGTACCAAAAATAGAAGTGATCATTTTTTAGCATTTGTTTTCCAAAAATGTTATGAAATGAAATAAAATGGACTTGAAATAAATAATAGTCTAATAAATGAATTATAAAAACACAAATTATAAGTGTTTAATGCTAATAAAAAAAAATACATTTATTTTTATTAGCATTAAACATAAGAAATGCAAATAACTCCAAGGTATTTCTATGAGTTTTGCCCCTTTTTCATGGATTATTAATGATTCCCAATTGGTTTGTAATCACTAGCTTTAAAAATATATTTTCTCATTTGTAATTAAACAAAAAGTCTAAGCTTTGCATGCTATGTTTTTAGACTGCAGAACCATGCAATTTTTTAATATTCAAGAAACTTACATTTTTTGTTTCGATTTCATAAGTATTTAAAAAATGGCCAAAATTAAAAGAGCATAATGCAATAAATAAAATTAAGTATATTATTATGATGACCAATGGCTGAGTGGTTAGTGTTCCTGACTCCTGTGCTGTGGGTCCTGGGTTCGGGAATGAATGTTACTCTCTCTGTGTTGTCCTTTTTTCTGAGAAGATGTATGAATGTGACCCACCCTATAAACGGGTTTGTGGTGGTATGGTGTGGCTAACGCTACTTGCCTCTGTGACTTGATTCACAGGTGCCCATTGGGTAATGATAAATGAAAAGCAGTTTATGGTCTTGTTGTGGCAAAGAATTAGTTATCTAGTGCCTGACGTTGTTAAAAAAACAAAAAGTATATTACTAATTAATTTAAATTTTGAAGGAAAAAATTTTATGATTTTGCAGTGATTCATTTGTGATTTTGTCTGAAGCATGATGTAAGGCATTCAAATGTAGTGCTACTTTATCTAAAGAATCTAGAAGTAGAAAAAATATAATATCAAAGTTTTTACTGCATAAAATCACCAAAATGTTTGTATATTACTAATTACAGAAATTTATTCTTCTTATTCATTGATATTACAAAATATATTAGCAAAATTATATGATTTTAAGTTATGCAAAATAAGGTTATTTTTTCTTACATAACACAAGTTGCATTTATGCAATTCTAAATATATAATAAAAACTATCTAAATAGATATATTATTTTTCACAGAACACAAATGATTCTTTCCTGTTATCAATTCCTCTAATATTACTTATTAATTTTTTTCATAAAAATGTTTCAATTTGCAAAAATAAAAAATCAAATTAAAAATAAGGGGTACCATAACAATATCTAAATATTAAAACATATAATTAGTGCATTGTAGTTATTACTTATTCTGTGATAAATAACAGAGTATTTCCATTCATAATAGTTACTTAACAATTCTGTAAAGTACAGAAAAAAATTACTATCTTTTACGTATTTCTTCAATTTCATTATACCACATTTCAATTTTGATTAATTGAAGACAACTTTAGGATATAAATATATTTAATTTTTTTATAAAAAGAAATATACAGTTATCTTACATTATTTTAGAAAAATTACTTGCAACAATATACAAACGATTTTTAAATTGTCTAATTTTTTCAAACTTAAAATATGATTCAGTATAGTGTAACCAATTACATATAATTGCATGTAGTATTGTTTATTAAAATTATATATATATATATATATATATATATATATATATATATATATATATATATATATATATATATATATATATATATATATATATATATATATATATATATATATATATATATATATATATATATATAATATATATATATATATATATATTATATAATATATATATATATATATATATATTATATAATATATATATATATATATATATATATATATATATATATATATAATATATATATATTATATAATATATATATATATATATTATATTATATATATATAAGAATGTTAAAATTTATGTCATCAAATTAAATATACAACTAATATATTTCATATAGCTAACAGAAGCTTTCAAAATAATCACACAAAATAATAGTTTAGAATTGGGCAGTGATAGTATCAGTACAAGATAAATAAATTGATATTTACAATGAATACATCGATATTAATAAATAAGGTTAAAAATTCTCTGATGGCACTAAATTATAGTAAAAACACAGCTTAAAACATGAATTAATAATAAAAAATCATTTTCAATATTTTAAAAATGCATTGATAACAATACAAATGTCCAACAGTTTACTTTTCAGGTATTGTCTTTTTCTTTTGAGGTGTCTTTTTAGAATTACATTTTGGCAATTGTGAAACAAGATCTGTAATTCTTTCAATAACATCATCAAAGTCTTTCTATAAAATATAGAACAAATTTTCATATTAATTTTGTAATACAATTAAAATGATATAACTGTGTATGAAATACAAAATAAATTAAAAAAAAAATTAAGTAGCATTTGATCTCCAATTTTAAAATAATTATTGGTTTAATGAACATAACATTATAGTTTTAATAACATCACTGATGAATTCACTTTTAGTTTAAAAAACTATCCAAATGAATTCTTTCATTTGAGATCTTGTCTCTGTCCTGTAAAGACATACTCTCTCTCTCTCGCTCTTACAATCGTTGGTTTACAATTGTTATCAACAATCTTCATGCCTTTACTTAAGCTATTTATTCCCCTAGAGTTAAAAAAACAGCAGTTTTCACTGCTAAAAATCGTTTTTTTCCTAAAAATTTAACTGGAAATACGGAATCTCAAACCTGAATGTGGATCAAGTTGTGAAAAAAAGTGTATCTAGCAAATTAAGCAGACGATCATTGACTGAGCTACTGATGGTATTGAACATCTGACAGGTATCCTTGAGATTATTGATCAAGAACTACAAGTCTTCAGAGAAACTTTCAGTCAGCAAATTCAGGTGACTATGCTGTTTTTGATCTGGCAATCCCCTCTACTAATAATAGTAATACTGTTTCAAAGCAAGTTAAAACTAATGTTAAATTAGCTAATGTTGCTGGCTTCAAAATTAGTAGGTGAACTTGAAAGTTTTTGTAAAAAATAGTGATGCTTACAGAGTTGTAACCAATTACTTAGAGGAAAATAAAATATAGTACATTCTACTTAAAAATAAAAAAACAAAAAAATGTCACATGAGGACTCATTAATACTAAGTGTGAGGAAATAGCCCAAGACTTAGTTAAATTAGGCTTTAAAGTCACTAGACTCATACAAATGACTAACTTTAAAAAGTGGAAACTTATGCCCCTCTTTTTAATTCACATATTGTCATCACCAGATGGCTCCAATACTCTTAATGTGAAAAAACTATGTCATCTCTCTGGCATTAAGTTGGAGCACTACAAAAGACCACAGTCAGTCATTCAGTGGTTCAATTGCCAGAGATTTAATCACACAGCTGATATGTGCCATATGGCATTGAGGCATATTAAATGTGCAGGAACACACAACAGCAAAGAATGCCTATTTCAGAAGATGGAACAACAACAGTGTTGTAACTTCCAGGAAATACATCCAGCTAGATATAGAGGATGCACTGCATTACTTAAACCAAAGACCGCTAAAATTCCTTTTAACAAAAGAAAAACGGCAGAAACTAATAACAAAACAAAAGGATTCAGTTATGTTACACAGGAGCGAATATATGCTAAAGTTACCAACTCCCCTCCCCCAACCCAATCTGAAGAACCAACTCAGTAATCTTCTTCAAATGATCACAAATTAAAAATGATTTAATGTAACTAATTAATAAAATTTTAAAGGTACACAACTAAGGGATCTACTTAAAGAATTAAGAGAAATCCCATCTCAGATGGATAAATTATTCAAATTAGCTACATACTTTTAAAATTAATCATACACTTAAAATAGCATAATTTATTCTAAATTAATCTTAAAATCCTATTAAAGACTGTAATTTAAATTAACATAATAACTTATAATCATTCATTTTTAAACCTAAAAAATTAACTAAATTTCTCATAGCTAAATTTTATACTAAGCCCTGCCCACCATGTAAACTTAAACCAATGATATGCAGTCAGATTCAGTTATAGTCATTTCTCCATGCAATGCTGCAGCGAAGGGTTGAGAAACCAAATTCCAGGTACCTCGGAAAGAACTGTCAGCCAACAACTACTCTTAGAATTCTTCAGCAGTCCATGCATCTCTGCCAACTAATTTTTGGAAAATCTCACAAGTTTTGCAATTTAACATTTCATGTGAAAAAAAAAATACACACATACATTTATATGAAAACTTTTGTTTTAGAATGAAATAAATACTATTAAATTTTGTTATTAATAAGTATAAGCTATATGAAACAAGTGTTAAGGAAAAACAAACACATAATTAAAACACATGAGTTTTCATTTCCAGTTATGGATCACTTTAACAGATTGAATAAAATTCATTTAATATTCCAACTCATTTAAAGAGGTATTTTTCAAATCATTTTGAATATATATTCTTGAATTATAGCTGTTTAGTTAAGATCTTCAGCAAAATTACTGGAATATCAAGTTAAAATTATATAAAGTTTTTTGAGAGAACTATAAACAATATATGTAACAAGGTACTAATCTGTTAATAACAAATAAGTAAGGGTTATATTGACAAAAAAAGTTATTTTATTTTTGCTTACCTTATCATATGAATACAAAATTTTACAAAATCTCAAATTCTTCTTTTGAATATGCTCTAAAGCATGTGGAAGACAATATATTGTATCCTCTTGAGGATAAACAACCTGAAAAAAATGGAAAATATCATGATCATTGTATAAAATGCAGAAATGCATTCAACTAATCTAATTAAAACATTAGAAAAAAATCAACCTAGCCTTAATTCTTGCAATTTAATGTTTATAATTTATTTTTTAATGATATTTATTTGAATTATTGTTAAACAAACTATCTAATGCCCTAATAAATTCATTAAATCTCTCCAAGCAGAACTGATGAATGTGAAAGTCACTTAACATAGGCTAACATCAAGATATAAACTTAAGAAAGCCAAGATTGAGCATTCTCATGTATATACATCACTCAATAAAACAGAGAATTTTAAATTAAAATTTTAAAAATAAATCCTCAGCTGCATATTACAAAACCATTGTAAAAATAAAATATTATAATAGAAATTTTCTGATACAATGCTAAAAAATGATTAAATAGAATATCACAAGAAGTTTTTCTGGTAATGGCTTGGTAAAATATAATTTATCATTTTACTGTTAAATTTTAAAAACTTATTTTTTTTCCTCAATAAACTATAAATTTATTATTTTAATAAATTTATAATTTTTAAAACAGCTACAAGCTCATTCAAATTTTTCAACATAAAAATCTATAACACAGTAAATAAATTTTTAAAAGTTACAAAAATGCTTGTTATTCAAGTCAAATTAATTAAAAAGGTAAAAATATTTACAATTTCAATTTTAAAAGTAAATATTTTTATGTTTAAAAATAGAAATTTTTAAACAAATGTATTTAAAAATTTTTGGAAAAAAAGATTATCCTACTTTAAATGCATTTATCAATAGCTTTTCCTTTTATTTGTGTAAACTAAATTTATAAAATTTAAAAAAATGTTATTAAGTAGCACTAATACTGGAGAATTGTAAAATTAAATAACTTTATTTTCATTTTAATTAGCATATTTAACTGATAGTTACTGGGTTATATTTAATATGATGACCAATATCTTGGAAGGATATATATATAATAATACTAATTACACACACTAATTCTTTCTAAGTCAACAAAAACTTTATTTTATGAAGAATACTGAAGCAGCACACATAAAATCACATAAGAACATGATTCAAGTTCTTCTAAAAAAAAAAGAAAATTCCTTCCTTCCTCTGATAGTTACTGGGTTTGTAATAAAGTTTGTAAGCTGAAAATTTTATGTAATTCAGACTATTCCATCTTGGTATTTTATTTTCAGTGTAATGATGCAACTATAATCAATAAACAGTAATTCAGAGAGAGGATGACATGAAAACCTTATGTATGAGAGAACTTGCATTATAATATGACATTTATTTTTTTAGTAACACATGACACTAAATAAATAAAATATACATTGATTTTTCATGTGCTAGGATATTATTTGAAGATAAAATTAGTATTTTTTTCCCCTCTAAGAACATTTTTCAAATTTGCTGCTCACCACTTCAGAAAATGGAATAATTATGACAGCATGAAAATTTGATGCAAAATTAAGAACCTCTTCAAAAAATGTAGAAGAATGAGAAAATAAAAGTTCATTTATACAGAAAACTTGAATATAAATATTCACCAATTTTATGTACACTTATAATATATTAAACTTAAAGATTTTTTCAAGCTAATTTTACTATTTTCTTTCCTTTACTTTACTTGAAATTCTTTCCAGTGCTTATATTTTGTGTGTAGACATTAAATTTAATTAGCATTTAAAAATTTTTTTTAAAATTATATTACATTCAACAAAAGAAAATAAACAAATTTTTAATAGATTAACAATGTTCAAATTGTTTTTAAGAACAATCAATTTTCAGATATAATTTCCTAGAATTCCATAATAAAATGATGAAAAAATATTGTTTTCTTGATGAATAAAGAATTTTTCTGTGCAAAATCGGCACTGACATATTATACACAAGAGCTTTCTTTAATTTAAAAAAAAAGTGTAGCATTATCTACAGCAACTTCTTCAGTGAATAGTTGAAAATATACCCTGTTTATACTTAAGTGTCACATAAAATAAAAAATAAACAATGATAAAAATATAATATCTTAATGATTATAAATATTAAATGTGGTCCTGATTGAACTGGATTATCATCAAGCTAGAGTGGCTGAACTGGTTCTTTATTTTAGTCAATAATTATGAATACAATCCAATATCGATTGTGTTACCATCTAATGGTAACATCAAGAGCTGATTCTCAATTTTGTTTTCAGACAATTTCATTGAAAATTTTAAAATATTAAAGCAAAAGAGATTCAAAAAGTTATAATATTTCTTAACAAAAAATAAATGCAATATGTTCAGTCTTTTACGAATTCCAGGAGTTGTATGAACCCAGATACAGCGCATAAAAAATAATTACATAAGAATTCTAAATTTAAGCAAAAACTATGCTATCGCAGAATTTTTTACTCTAGTCTCTCTATTACAATATTAATTGTATTTTAAATTACAACAATGATTCTCAAATTTTTTAACATACAAAGCCAATTTTGGAGTAAGGAATTTAGGGTTTCTCAATTCTTAAAAATAGATTATTTGGTAGGAAATGTTTTTATGAAATGAATAATTCATAACTATCTAATCTTTCAGGGATTTCTATAAGAATATTACCTGAAAATTAGGAATTTTGTATCTACACTTTTATAGGGGGAAAAAAATGCTGTAAACAATAAAAACATACACAATAAATGTAATGGCACTTATTTCATATTACTAAAATAAATATGTGAATTTTAATGGAAGCATTTATCCTGGAATAATTCAGCAACATTTAATTTTTTCTTCTTATATGAAATAAACTATTTTAAGTTTTCTTTTCTAGCAGAATGTCACGTTAACTGATTGATCATTCTCAATATTAGATAAATTCAAGCATTTAAAAACAACTCTCTAACTGACCGTGCCCGATGAATAGTTATATAGATATCATTTATTCCTCATACATAAAAATATCATGTTTGCTCCTTTTTTTTAAAAAAAAAAAAAAAAAATATTGCTAAAAATGTCAACATATTATATGTACATTAGAAGAGTGCTAGAATGTATAATTAAAATTTTAATTTATTTGTTAATAGAATCTGCATAAGCATGATATAAAATACACTATTTTTTTTAACTATCTGTCATAACAATTAATTCATATTATTCAAGTTAAAAAAATGGTAAAATTATTTAAAATAATTAATACTAATATTATAAGCAATTTTAATAGTAATTAGAATAAGAAATATAATTAGAATTAAAAAATATTTTTTTCTAAATAATGAATGAACACATTCCAGGCAGAACATCACAATGATAAATACAGAGAGGTATAAGCAAATACTTTTGTAAATATCAGATTTTAAAGTATATATAATCCAATGTTTATCATTTTTTTTTTTCATAAAGATAGGCTATAAAGAAACTTTACTCTTACCCTTGATAAATAGCAAGGAGTAGAACAAATTTCACATTCTGGCCTATTTTCATCAATAAAGTTCTTTAATTTCTTTTTCTTTTCTCTAGGTTCTGATACAGGTAATCTTTCAAACTGCTTAAGACCAATTTCAAAAAGTTGAGATCGTAAGCTCATTTCTCTTGATCTATTAAAATTATAAAAAAGTTCTTAAATGGTATTCTAACAAAAAATAAATGCTAACTGTATTTTTAAAGATAATCATAAAGATTCCTGATTAAAACAATCATAATTTGATTTTTCAGTATAACTATGTTTTCAATGCTTATAATTATTGCCCTTTATTATTTATGAATTTAAAATCACGCATATGAATTCATTCAAATACTACATAACAACATTTATGCTAATTTCTCTACCCATCCTTTTAAAAGAAAATTCCAGATTTTTCATTAAAGTTATGTAAGATTTCTGTGAACATTTTCTCTTAATAACTAATATTACACTATAACCATGTTTATTTGGATCAATTGAAATCTAAAGTATTATATAATGCAAATACATAAAAAATATTTTTGAATACATAAGAATGAATTCAGTTTAAACAATCCTCATATAATTTTTTTTTAACTAGGAGTAAAATCAAACTGCAAAATAAAACTACCATTTTATATACAAATAAATTTTAAGATTAAGAAAGTGATTACAATAATTATTATTTAGGTTGTCTAAATTTATTTGAAATGCACATGAAACATTTAATTTACACATTTAAAAACAGAAGTATTCAATAAAGTTTTTTTTAAATAGCTTAATTCCTGAAACAGTCAATGAAAGAAAAAAAATTACAAACATACTTTTCATTATTATTTACATGTTTATTTTGTAAGTTATTGGTAAAATTAATTACCTTATATTTTCAATCATAGGTAATATTTTTTGAAGAGTTTTAAGTTGAGGTTTAGGGTCATTTGCTATGCTGAAAAGAAGTCTCTCAAGAGAGAAAGCAGGAGATTCACAACTATCTTGAATATCCTGTAGTAAATAGGGATAAAAAACTAATTAAATGTTAGGAAATAATATGGAAAGTTTTCAATTTTGACATAGCAGCTGTTTTCACTGAAAAAAAAGAAAATAATTGTAATGGGTGACATGAAGTATATGTAAATACACTGTTAAAGCAGTAATTCATTTACTTTCTTATTAATTCTTTGCAAGGAAATGATGAAATATGTTATAAAATAAATAATACAATAAATGGAAAATAAGAACTTTAAAATACAATAATAATAAAAATTAAAAAGAATACATAAAAAATTGAAGTTTATTTTTATGATTAAGAATTAAAATACAAGTAAAAAATAGGATCTAAATAATTTATTTTACAATTTTGTCAAATAATACATAATCAAAAATTGGTTTCTTCTTCGTAAAATGCTTTTGCATTTTTTATATTTTTGTGTTCAATAAGAAATATTAATTTTTTGTACACACAATAATATTAATAAGACACAAGAATTCTACAAATTTTTTAAACCAAGAAATTTAAAATTTCTTTTTGTTTAAATTCTAATTTTTTAGGTGGTGAATAAAGTTCTATTCTGGCTGTATATAAGTATTTTTTAAGTAAATATGTATACAGCATTCACAGGAAATTACTTGGTTTAAATTATTAAGAGAAAAATATAAAAAAATATTGAGTACTTCTAAATAACATTAAAAAAATAACCATTTCAATTTATTTCCAATTTTAGTTCTGTTAAATAATAATAAAATTGCAATATAAAAGAAATACAAAGACTTACCTGAAATGCTTTTACTGCTAAGTCTAACCAAAGAGTTGGAGCAAAATAAACAGATTCTGATACACAATAACCACAACAAATGGTTGAAGTAAAAGATTCAGGGAAAATAACAACAAACTGACCACTTTTTTGGATAGTTCGACTTAAAGAGGAACCATGTTTGACTAATAGATCAGGAGGTATCTGTAAACATATGTTTTTAATGCACTGATATTCTAACACAATTTACACTGCAAATAGGTGACTTTTAAAAAAGTCTGTTATATAGCATAAAATTTATCTAACATTATTTACTAGTTAGATAAAGGCAGAATACATGATGCTTGTTTCTCATATTAAATTTACTAAAAGAATTGCACAGATATAGAAAATATGTTAATATGAGCTATCCAATTTATGATTGAAATATAAATAGAAAATTGAAAAATATATTATCTCTTCATGCAATAGATAAAATAAATTTTAAAAAATGGATGATGATTAAAAAAAAAAAAAAGTAAAAGTATTCTTACAGTTAATTAATAAAAATTAAATTAAGAATTTAAAATTTTTTTATTAAATTATAAAAAGAATAATATTACAAAAACACACAAACTTTAATTTTATAACTAAGAATCAAGGTATAAAAATATGTTAAGAACAAAAGATTTAATTTATATATTCAAAACTAATTTAAAATTAAAAAATTGCTTTAGAATTAAAAGAAAATATTTAATATCATTACATTAAAGCTACTTTTAGTTTATATATCATGGACTATTCAAATGAGATATAATTAGAGTGTGAAATAAAAATAGAAAGGAAATCATGCATACATTGACTTAAATTATATTGACCTTTATATTGATGTAAATCCATTCTCAATGAAGTTAAGAAAAAAATATTAATATGCAAGCTGAATTTAAGATTAACATCTATTCCTTAAATAAAATGAAGCCTGATAAATACCTAACCATGTAGAAAGACATATTGCCCAATAAATAAAATTTTGATATTTGTAAGATGTAACTTAATATTTTGAAGATTTAATCCATTTTATGATAGCAATGTATTTTTTTGAATATTCCGTCAATGCCACTGCAAAGTAAAAATCAAATTTTTAATGCAAAGCTGTTTATATAGTCTGGTTACTATGCAAAAAGGTACTTTTTGAAAATCTTTTTTAAATTAATTTTCTTGAAAGGATGTAATTGTAATTACACACTAGTTTCTATATTCTAGTCGTAAATCTCAATTCAATATCAAATTTTATCTCCACAAACTTGTTTTGATTAAAAAGCTAAAGAAATAAATGCCTTTGATTAGTTTTGTTTGTAAAGCGTTTATATAAATGAAATATAAATGGAATATTGAAAATATGTTATGTAAAACCTAACATAATTTCTTAATTATATTTTAGGACGAAAATCAGTATTTGTCAGATAAAATTGAACATTTATAGAACTGAATGTTGGCAGTATTACACTTGTTGTTTGTAAATGAAATAAAATATTCAGTATTTATTTGTCAGCAAGTGCCTAACACTTTTAAGATGGAATGCTGACTATATTGCACTAGTTCTCGGAGGAAAAAAAAAACTTTCATCTTAATAGCTTAGATAAAGGAAAATTAAGTTACATTTAAAAAACATCATTTACTTGAATAAAAATACAATATAAAATGAATTAAATAATTTTCTACATTTTCATATCAGGAAATAAATGTTTTTGAAAGCTGTCAATACAAATAATATTATTGTTAAACTTAGATGCGCATTTCTATTGGAGGAATCAGTCAACTAATGGCAAAGTACATAAAATTTATCAGAGAATGACAATCAAATTACAAGCATACACAATACATTAATTTAGTCCAAGGTACCATATTTAATACTACTGTATTAAAATAGCTAGATAAATTCATATAGATTATACCATTGATGATTCTGATGATAGCCATAAAGGCTTATCAATGCAATATTCGGGGACAATTTTCTTCATTGCAATTTTGAATTTTTCAGAACCATTAGCAGGTATCCCATACCTATAACATAAAATATAAAAGCACTAATTTTTACTTCATTTCTAATCAAACCCATAATATGAACATAAACATATAATGCAAGAGAATATGATAAACAAAAGCATCTGATAATTTAAAACTATACCACAATAACATTTAATCAATAGAAGTCAACATAAAATTTAAAAAGAAATTGCTAATTACCAAATTTTACTGGCTCCAGTGTGCAAATATTCAATCCAAGGTAATGAATGGGGATCTCGATACCAGCAACTTGTAGTAAATAACATACCAACATGAAGAGTAGGACTTGTTATACCTAGCACATAATGAATATTTTAACATATCAGACAAAAAGGAAATTTATTATTTAAATTCCTTACATGTACAAACTTTTATTAGTTAGAATGTAACTATTTTCTTGGAAACACACTGTGAAAAAATGGGATGTTCACAAAAAGCAGAGATGATCTCAATATTAAGGAAGCCTGGACATGGAATTTAGTTGTTAAGTATAGAAATTAGTTACTTAACCTTTGGAATACTAAGTGCTTGATGTTAGTTTGTTACTTTATAGTTAACTCACAAAGTTTAATTCAATAAGGACTAAGTTTTAAAAGTAAACCAAATATTAACTAACACTCATATTTGCTGTGAGAAAAATCCAAGAGCTGCTGAACTGAAGGGCAAAGTGCTAATCATTAGAACAGCCAGTTTGGCTAATCACTATCTAAAACCATAAAATAACATTTCAGAATCGTGTGGTTAGTACAAAAAAGTTAAAATTTAACAGTTAGAAAGCTTATGTAGCAGAGTAACTACAAACATGACTTTCCAGACCAATTATTCCAAAATTTTCTTTTCCGCCAAATTTATTTAATAATAAAAATAATAGTATGATAATTATTTCATAAATATAAATTAAACTGATAAACAATGACACAAAATAGAAATAATGCATTAGCCTTTAGATTAATAATATAAATTTAAAAAATATATAAAGAAAGTTGTAGCACTCACTTATTTCAAAATTATTACTTTTTTAAACACAATTAAATGTTTAAAAACTTTTTGTGCTTAACACTATAAACATGAATACATAAAAATAATTAGCAAGTACAATATCAAAATGTAAAAAATAATAAAATTAAATACAAAGCTAACAAAACTGATGTAGTACCTTAATTTTTGCATTTATGCTTTTAATATTGCTAAAAAAAATTTTATTTGGAAAATTAGTATTTAGAATAATACAACAATAGTTCAATTTTTTCAACATAAAATTTAAAGATTATTATATCAAGCTTAAATTAGAAAGCATGATTTATTTTGATTTTTCAATATCTGCAAATGAAAATAAAAGAATAAAATATGGTATATATTTTTTAAAAAACAAATAAAGTATGTTAAAATAATGAAAAATAATTTTTTTTTTAAATTTAAAGATGTTGGATCTTATTATCTTTAGATAATTAAGCAAAAATTTAATAATTACAAAGATAAAGCAAATAATTACAGTTTATTTTTTGATTAAATGGCCAGGTTTGTTTCATTAGTATTGCTGAAAAAGCTACAATGCTTGTGGATACAAAAACATTGATTTGATTTGTAATTAGCTAAATATATTTTTACTAAATGAAGTAAACAGTATACTTTTAAAAGAAAATCAATATTTGTTTTAATCTGGTAGAACATTTAAAATCCTTAATAGATGAAGAAACAGATAAGAAAACAAAAACTCCCATGAACAAATCCAGTAAAAAGTTTTTAAAATAAAATTGGTAATCCAGTTAATAAATTTTTCATTTAAATATAAAACTCTGTAAATATATATGTGGCTATACAATATGTGATAATCAAAACAAAACAAAGAAAGAACTAGTCTACTTACCAGAAACAGGGCCCATACACCTCAGTATAGATCTATGGTTATTAGTTAAAACTTTTAAATTCCAAGGGTGTCTGTAATACAATTGTAAAGAGTTTATCATATATTCTAGAACATAAAATCCAATTTTAGCAAAACATGTTTTGCAACTCACTTTGCAAATGGACTTCTATTGATAGGAAATCCACTTTGACTAGTATTGCTGTCAATATTTCCAGCATGAACAACAACATGTTGATTTCTTTCAGTTACAATTTTCCAAAATTCATGCTACAATAATACAAATACATAACTTTTATTTCAAGCATTTCTGATACAAATTAATGCATTTTGTTTCAAAATTTTAAGAGTTTATAATAAGAATAAAAATGTCCTTTACTACTACATACAAATAATATACAAGCATTAGATAAAAAAAAATGTTGTGAAATATGCCATTTTTAATCCAACAAACATACAATTTGTACATAAATAGTTCAATACATTATTTGTTTGAAGGAATGGGAATAAAAGAAAGATAGTTACTGACTAAAAAAAGAAATATCTTTGAAAGCAATATATTTGGTATACACTGCTCAAGCCAAATATGCATAAAATACACTTGTCTGATCATAAGTAATGGTGATTGACAAATACAAGTGACTTATAAAGATGGAATCTAGTTAAAATATTATACAACTATTTACAATTGAAGTATCTGTATGACACAGCCATCTTTCCAAAAACAAAAAGAATTCATTTACAAAAATATTTTATGTTTGATGGTGGAAGGAACAAATTTAATTAGATGTCACAAAATTATATTGAACATAACATGTTTGGAAAATATTGTTTTGTATGAATTAAATAAAAATATTTTCAAAATTAAAAATAATTGAAGTACTACTTCTAAACAGGATTTTTAGCATGTTTAAATAAATAAATTCCTTTTAAAACAATGGATAATTCATTTTAAATTTTGTTTAATTTAATTAAATTTTTTCC
Organism: Latrodectus elegans; assembly: GCA_030067965.1. Lineage (NCBI taxonomy): Eukaryota > Metazoa > Arthropoda > Arachnida > Araneae > Theridiidae > Latrodectus > Latrodectus elegans. The sequence continues at coordinate 104,470,307 of CM057810.1, forward strand.
AGTTTTGATAATAGTGTAGGATTTTTTTTTCTTTTTAAACACTGGCATACAACTTTAAACAAATACTCAGATTGAAATTTTAGAATTTGATAATATTTAAGAAAATATAATTGACATTTTAAATAAAAAAAATGTGAGCAAGAAAGAGGAAAACTATTATACAACTGTGTTTTAATTTAATTATCCTTTAAACTGTTTAATATTTAATAACCAAAGTTCAATATATTATATATATTTTCAATCAAATATGTTTTCATTGTTTTAGTAAATCTGAATAATTATAAATTTTAAATATATATTTAAAATTCATAACACAGCTGAACAAATATTTTTAAAAAATTTTCTTTCATAAATTGATAATTTATATATATATATAAGATTAGCTCCATTTTAGTTTTCAAATGAAAAAAGTTTAGTCTAAAATAAATAAATAAAATTTACATATTTACAATACAAAGTAAATTATGTTCAACAATGGTTTTGCTTCAATTTAAAATAAATGTTTCTTTAATACATGACACTAGAGCATTTTAATTCATAATTAAACTAAGCAAAATTTCAAGTAAATTTATACAATAGAAAAAATTGCCCCCAATTATTCTATTAAGGCCTTTTACACCAAAATACAAATAAATTGAAAATTATAAACATTTAATTCATCTTCATAAAAAAATACTGAAGATATTTAATTCTTTCCAATAAGAGCACAAACAGCCATAAAAACAAAAATTTCATAATGACAAAATTAACTAGGGAAAAAAGTTAAATACTTCCATTCAATTATTAATAATTATGTGAATTACGGAAAATGAATCATAAAAAATGCTTCACTTCAATACCATTTCAGGGGGCATTATTACACAATAAGTACAATTAAACTAAACTAGAAAGTATTCCATTAAATAATTTTGGAATAATTTTGCAAACTTAAGTAAAATAATAAGATTAGCAAAACTTGTAAAAAAACTCTATAATGTTACCATAAATCCGGATACATGATTGAAAAATATTCTCAAATTAGTATAAGAGATTAAATTATAGAGTACTTTACTAGCACACTACAGTTTATTGTATCAAATCGAGAAAAACTTTAAATAGTGTACTAATTATTAGCATTTTTAGCATTATGCTATGAAAAATACTAATGTTCAACCATTATCAACAATTAATAAATTAGTTAATTATTTCTATAAAATGTATTACACTAACAATTAACATTTCTTCAAAAGGCTACTACAACCTAGTGAACTAAAGTATGTACATGGCTAAAACTTTGCAGACTTGAAAAGTGAACAATCCAAGTATCATTATATTCACAAATGGTCAGTGAGGCTAATAAAATAAATCTATGTAATATTTCTGGGAATAATTGGGCAGTTTCAGCTTGGTTGGAATTTTATAAAATATAAAGAAAACAGAAACAAATAGAAAAAGTATCAATCAAAACCTGATTAGAACATATAACCATTTTAATGGTGATTACTTCACTTCATAATTCTAAATGCTACATCTGTTCATGATTGAACTGGATCATCATAACACTATTGTGGCTGAACTGGAGCTTTATTTTAGTCAACAGTTATGAATACAATAACACTATAATATTTATTGTGCTGCCACATAGTGGCTAAGAGTTAATACTCAAAAAAATTATAATCTTTTCTAAAAAAATAAATAATTACATCATGGGAAGTAAAAATTTAAGGAATGATTCAAGATTTTCAAGAAGTCAAAATTACATGAGTTTTAAGATCCCTTAAAAAAATTTAGAATTCTAGGAATTGTACATATCTAATGTGATTTAATAATCACTCAAAACACACGTGAACATTAAAATTAATTTGAAATAAATCAAATTAGAATGTGAAATTTATGCTAGTTTGAATCAAATTTTTTTTATAATTTAATGCATAAAAAGTAACACAATAAAAATAGAATATTATCCATCAAAATAGACTTAGCCATAAAAAATGTGATTTTTCACTCTATATCAAACACAAATTCTTATAATAAAAACATTAAGTTACTGAATTAGAGAGAGACATAAAGGACAAAATAGGATAATAAATTAATAGAACAAGATATACAGATTTGAAATTACTTGTTTTACATTTTTTGAAATTTCTGTTTGAGTAATTCAGTTGAGTGTACTTGAGCTTCACCATGCACCAAAAATCCACACTTTTTATGTTAGCTGATTGAATGATTTATCAATCAAAGATAAATTTCTGTACACAAGGACTTGATATTCCATGATCTACAGTTTAAAATGGATTCTTATCCATCATAAGCATCCAAACTTGAGTGGGAAACAAACCCATAAAACTGTGAACTAACGGGAGCATTCAGCTGCGAGTTTGACACTCTTTATATAGGATACCAAATTTTATCAATGTAGAACACCCTGATTCCTAACAGTTGTTAACTGTAGAATTCAATATCCACTGTGCAACTTCAAGGGAAACGATGGCTTCAAAATTCAACTAAATCATAACATAATTTTGAATTCAAAGCAACTCTATTTACAGGAAGTAATGAATATTTAACAGGAATGATGCCTCAATTTCAGCATCCTGAAAATAAGAATAAGTTCTCAATCTTAATTCAAGGATAAAATTTTAAATCTTTACAACAAAATCACACACTGCTGCAGCTGAAATGATGCTTAAATTTATTGATACCATCAATTCATTTCAGTTAATCTAAATCTTGGTTGGTAATACTTCAGAAAAATAATGTTTGAATAATTTACAATGTTTGATCTTCACAGATATTTTTAGAAATAAATGGCATCCCAGATATTTGATTTACCACCCAAAACTAGAGTCAGCTTTACAGAAAAATGTATGAGAGATTGCCTTCATAGAATAGTTTACAGAATTAGAATCTTCAGCAAAATTCATCTGTTTCACTACTATTCCTACATTAATATACTTTACATCATTAATACAAGAGTACATTTTCATAAAGGAAACAAACTTTTATTACTTTAACAAACATACTACCATGAAAGCATTATTTTCATACATGAAATTATTCAATTAAATAGTAAACTAAGTTAGAGCTCTTATGGAAGTGTAATTTACAAAACACAAATCTTAAAATCCAAAACTGGAAACATCAGTAGTGTACCAAGTTTGATTTCTAAGCAATTTAATTAAATGCAAATGATTAACCAAAACTGAAGAGTAAAAGTGGATTATAACACAAAAAACTTACATAATTATAAACATACATAACATATAGAGTTTAGTCATTTATTTTTTTTTTTTTTCCTTCTAAAAATAAAACAATTTTCAAAATTATTTCTTATATGTTCAGATAAAATTGTTTAAAACCTATAAACTTTAACAATGCAATGAATTAAAGGCTTATAAAATTTGGTAGAATCTCTTAGCCAATAACCAAAATATCCAATATATTTTTTAGTCAATATACTTAATAAACAAAACAAACAATATTTAAATTACTAACAAAATGATATTTTAAGGTTAGTCAAACAAATGAAATTAACGGCAAAGAATTTCACTCATACTAATCATTTTATTTAAATTTTATGTGAAGATATTAAAGGTTACATAATTTTTTATAATTAACTTTACAAGAAAAGGAAATTTCCCTTAATATATAAAATAAAAAAATAAATACCTCAACTTCTTCGGGAAGAGGCTGATCATTCTTAAACCACATACTCATTGTGTTTCTTGCAATTCTGAAGAAGTTACTTAAAGGCATTGATCGACCCTATAATAAATGAAGCAATCATAATTCTATTCATATTTTTATAGTAGCATAATAAATTTGATTACTAAGCAACTATTCTTTAAATAATAACTGGGTACAGAAAAAGATGTAGATAGAAAAAAATATGTGTGATGGTAGAAATTGAGTAATATTCATATCTAAGAGGAGTAAACGAATTATTTTAGATAAATGATATATATTCTTAGTTGTAACAGAATATTTTATGAGCACTTTTAACACTAGTAATGAGAATTTGGTTGGTTTCTACATGATGCTCCTCTCCACAAAAACAAACTGCTACTACAAAACTGGTAAAATCTAGGATTTTTCAACATTATTATGCAAATTTCATTCTTAAGAGAAATTTCCAAATTACAGTCAAGCTTTAATTCTAATTCCCTTTATAAGTTTAACTTTTTGGTTTAAGATTAATTTTGAAAAGTTTAACTTTTATGTAACAATTTTATAAAGCAATATCCCTAACAAAATGAAACTTTGAGAACCAAAACAGCATAGATGCAGAAAAAAATGAGTTTTTAACATTTATTTGCTATATTTCCACACATTTATTTTAAAAGCATGAAATGAAACAAAAACAAGATTTACTTTAAGTAATTTTTTTATTAATCTTCATAAACCTAAATTGATAGCTCAATAATCATTGTAGACAGAATCTAACTAAATTAAAAACAGATTGATATAGATTTGAAAAATCAAAGAAACAGGCCAAATTTAGGTCTTAATTGCAAAGTTTATATTAAAAAAAAATTACAAAAATATTTTTCTTTTCTTTTATATATAACTCACATACATATGTAGCATACACTTTACTAGTTGCTGTGGGTCATAACCACATAACCATACTGTACAGAATATTTCCAAATTACTAGAATTTAGAGATCATGTGAACATCTGACAGAAATGTTTCAGTTAATGGCACTCAGTACTGACATGGTATCCTTAATTATTATGTATGACACTACAATGGAAACAATATATAACTTAAAAAAATTCACTTGACAGCTTCCGTTTTAAAACAACCATCTAATTTTAGAAAGAGTTTTAAAAAAATCTAAGGAACTTTACAAAAAATAAAAAATTTAAAGACATTTTTGTTACTTGTGCTACCTGTATCACTCGTCCAACTTAGTGTTACATTCTCAAAGTCCATCAAGGTATTCAACATAACATTATAAATGTCATATTTAATAAAAAATGAGCTATTTATATACTGAATTAAAAATAATGACAAACAATTAATGAAAATAATAAAACATAAAAATCCAGCATATATTAATTAGCAATTAGCTTAATTGCTGAATATTAACTTCAGCTGGATAATTTCAGACAAAATTTAGGAAAAACTATAAAAATTTAGGCTAAACAATTGTTATTAAAACATTTTTGACAATTAATTAAAAAAACATTAAATGAAAGCATATAGATTTCTGAAAAAAATCTGATCATTTAAATCATTTATCTGAAAATTTAAATCATTAATTATAAAAAACATATGATGTATTATATTGCGTTTTCTTCTCCTAATGAATTACCTAAATTTATAATCTTAAAAAAATGCAAAGTTTTTGTGAAAAAAATTTATCTTGATTACAAATATTACATATATCCTGCTCAAATTACTGATATTACAAATCAAATTTAAAAAAAAATTTCAATGAAAAAGTGATTACTTGCTCACGAGAAAAAAGAAGTTGGCATTAAATCAATGCATTGAATTATTGATGTCTTACTTAAAGAGATTTTTTCTAACTTGTAACTGCATATAGGATAAAAATTTTTATTTAATGTATCTCGAAATTGCACACCTTACTTTATGCTAAATTTCTCATCATTTCCCAAGAGAATTAGGTTTTATTTTTACAAGTATTTCAAAATTTAGAGGAAGGGAAGAAACTTTTAATGTAAATAAAGATTTTAAACGATGAAAGGTACCTTAGCCTTACTTCTTGTCAAAGTCCTAAACCAAAGATTAGATTTTCATCCATTTTTCCAAAAGGTTAGTATATGAATTTCACTATGGAAACATTTTTTTTAAGTTAGCTCTTACTTCTAGGTTAGATTAAATTTCATTGACTGTCTTCATTGTTGCTAAATACTATAAAGAAAATTATTCATTCTAAATAAAGTATATATTGATTTATATATATATATATATATATATATATATATATATATAAATTTAAGGTTTTATTACCAATATATTAACTGTCAATCAAAAATAAAAACATTTAGTTTAAACATTTTTTTCAATTTAGTTCTGATTGGACAGAAGCTATCACCAAAATGTCAGATAGAAAGATCATTCTGACAGAACAGATGATCTAATAGAACAGCTGAATAATGATTCAGTCAATTATCAATAATTAAACAAATCCCAATTTGTCACACTTCAAATTAAATAAAATTCAAAACTAATAAATGTAAATAAACATAGCTATGAATACTGAAAAATATTTTCAATATTTACTATAAATACTTGAATGCTTTTATAAAAAAATGAACTGAAGTTTTATATAAAACACAATGTATAAATACCTTTTTGTTTCCCACTATATAAAAATATTTTATAAGCTTAGAAAAAAAAAGCAGTTTATTTAGAAACAAACCTTTGTAACACATTCTGGATTTTCGTCTTCTTCTAATTCCTCATCCTTATCAGTGTCTTTAGAAGAATTACGTAACTTAACATATTTCTCATGATCAACAATTACTTCTTCTTCCAACTTTTGTTTTTCTTCTGAGGGAAGAGTATCATAAGAGACTAGATATTTACAATATGCATCATAAAGTTTTGTAACTCTATCTTGGGCCTGGAAATGAAATTAATTTGTGATTAAATAAGAATTATGAAAAATTGTTGAATGATATACAGTAAATAATATGACATAAAATGTGTGAAATGATAATAATGAATACAATCAATAATACAGAAAAAAATATTAAATTAAAATCATTATTTTTAAAATTGCAAAATGTTATTCAATTCTGTCTAAAAACATAAGATGATATAAAAACAGCAGTGGATTTAACATTATTCAATTGTTGAAAAAGAATATCAAAGTCTTGTGAGGAAGAAAATAAATCCAAGATATTAAATGTTTTGCTATTTGATGGCTTAGGAAGAAATGACAAAACAATTTGATGCCAGCATTGATTTAACATCAAATGTGCAGCCCCAATGTATTAAGACAGTAAATATTTAGGATGGATATATTATGGCTCACTTGCATTGTGTTCTTTGAAATGAAAGGCCCTGGGACACTTGTTATGCTTTTGCTTTCTGCAAGCACATCTATCCCTGCAGGTGTTAGGAAGTTAATCAGATTTTTTTTTTCTAATGTCATGTAAACATGGCTCACTATTTTGAAAAAACTTCATGGAAGGCATGAAACAAGAGATTCAAATGCTGAACTACAAAATTCTTCACCTGTTAGACTATTCACTAAGCTATAACAAAGAAAATGTTAGAAAAAAAATTATCATTTACCCTCTAACCATGCTTTTCATGGCTATAATTGTGAGAAGTTAACAGATAGAAAATTATATCTTGTATTAACTTTCTTGATTCAATTAGAAACCACTGTAATAAGAATGTTTCCACATGTTAAGGTTTCAAACCCTTCTTTTCCATATATGATCCAGAGAAAAAAGTGCCGGCTAAAACATGGAGCCTGTTATTTAAATTCAAAATTGAGAAACATGTGAGAATTCAATCCATTATCAATGAATACAGTTTAGTAATAAAAAAAACAGGGTTCCAATTCAAATTCAGACTTCACTGACTGTAATTCAAAACTGTAAAGCATTTAATAGTAATTATAGACTTATTAGTGATTAATTGGCATAGTTCAAAATATTTCACACATATGTATGTATGAAGAATTTTACGAAGTAATCTGGGATTGAACTTACAACAGTGAACATATACATTCGTTCATTCATTATAGATATTTAAAAATTGTTTGGAAAGATACCATGAAATAAATTCTAAGCATGAAAAATAAATTTATAATATTTATGAATATTTGTTACAACTTACTGCTTTCGGTACACGCATAACATCCGCAACTTTGTGCCACTTTTTCTTTTCAATCACTTGTTGTAATCCACCAAACTGTTGAACTGTGTGATAAAATTTTGAAATGTCTAGTTCAATACCACCAATCTGAAAAATTAAAATTAAAATTCATATGAAGTTATAACTCCAAATCAAAAACAATATTACTTATACCTGAAAAACTCTCTTATTTATCATTAAAACAACTGTATAAAATAAAATGGTTTTAGGTGATTACTTTATTATGATTTTTTAAAATTGCAGCATCAACTATAATTCTTTAAGTATTAAAAAAAAGAAAACTTGTATCACATGTTCTTTAATGATAATAATGTTAAGAGTATTTTATAATAATGTACATTATAAATACAGACATTAACCATCAGAAAAATTGAATTAAGAAAAATAAAATTTTATCATGCTTTATCAAAATTTTAGATTATTATCTATGAGTATATTTAATGATGATATACTATGAGTTTATTTAAAAATATCTTTAAACTTATATTTTAGTATGTTGAAACTTTCTCTTTTTTAATCATAAGAACTCTTATGCAAAACTAATTACATATGTGAAGTTTACAGAGATCTCTCAGTTAAATGAAATAGGCAACAAAGTTTGAAAAAAGCTGAGTTTGTTATTTTCAGAAATGAATTTATGTTTCTAAGCACAGTATGTATGTTTGAATATTTTTCTTTCACAAGTTTAAAAAACTTTAATATGATATTAATATGGAAAATAAATAAATTTTTAAAAATACATTAACAGTTTGAATGTATTCTATGTGTATGTATCACAAATATGAAATTGATATACAACACAGTAAATGTTAATTGAAAAGTAGGGATTGCAATTGTTTATTTAAGCTTTTGTATATTTCACTAAACAAACTAGGTGAAAGAACTTTTCTGGTGAGACTCAATTAATTCAAAAGTATATAAATATATCAAAGTATGAATAACTGATGACCAAGAAAATTTCCATGCTATCTAATTAATATTGTTCATATGAAATATAATTTTAATATATCTATTATTATTTCTTCCATTATTAAACTTTTATAAATCAAAACAAAAGATATTTTGGAAAATTTAAAAAACTGATAAGAAATATTAATTTAATTGTTAACATATTAATTTTAACTAAAATATTTATCAATAAAATTAGTTTTATCAACATAAAAATAAAGTAAAAATGATATCTTAATATTTCCACACAATATTCAGTGCTTATATATTTTTTATTTACATGCTATATGAAACATGATGCATGTTTCCAGTTATATGCATCAAATTTCATAAAACCAATAAAATAGAATATTTAACACCACAAAAGCAAATAAGACAATTTGTGCAAGTGCTCAGGGATGAAGGAGATTTGGAAATAATTTCAATAACAATATAAGTAATAGTTTAATAATTTAATAAATAAGAAAAAACTAAAAAGAAAAAAAAATACAAATAAAAATTAACAACAGGTATAAATATTTTTCTGAACTCATTGTTTTAGAAGTAATTTGGATTTAATTTTGCATTTATTTTCACAGTAAATTTATTGATACTAAGCCCCTTTTATTCAAAGAAAATGTGCAATTTTTAAATTAATTTTCATTTACAATGCAAAAAATACAACATTAATTTCTTCAAAATATGCATATAAAACAAAGTAATCCAACATTGAGGTCCATGAGCCACATGTTAGACTTCATTTTTTGCAACTCCCAAAGTGAACCTTTGGTTGTATAAATTACTCTCAAATATCTAAAATATGCACAATTTTTACATGATGATAAAATAAAATTATGTGTAATAATACTGATGACAGATAAAAAGTCATCCAGTTTGAGTTCTTGAAATTCTTAAAAATGTGAGCATGACTTCTTGAATATTTGGAGATGATTGAGCAAGATCAATCAAATTTCCAGTTAGAACTGAAAATCCAACAAGGGTGTTCCGACTTCTCATAAGAATTTGAAAGTAGTGCAATTTTGATTGATCACCGTTGGATATTGAAGAATCCATGCTCACGTACACAAAAAAGTTAAGGCAAGTGGGAGAGGACAGTTAACAATTGTTCTAGTGTGCAGTACCCATTAATTCTAAAGCCATTGCAAGTGACATACTGAGTGAAATATGTCTTCACAGAAAAGAAAAATAGCAAAAGAACATCTAGTTTATAACGAATCAGAGATCAGACTGTTTAATCATAAAACACAAACAAAAATAAACTTCATTGCCTGCCTACTAGTTGCTTCAGTTTCCAAAGAATATAATACACAACAATATATTATTCTGAGCAAGAAAATATTTCAGCAAAATGCAGGGGAGTCTAGAAAGGCTATACAGATAATAAGATATTAATGAAAGAAATAAATAATATTTTTTTCAAGAGTCTGTCACTGCTAACAAGTGCAATATTGATGCTTCTTACAAAATAGCACTAGAAATTGTCAAAGAGAAGAAAATTGCAAAACAACTCAATGAAACAAAAATTGCTAAAAAATTTGAAATAGTTTTAGCATGACATCAAACAACTGCAAGACAAGTAGACCAATATGTATTCAAAAAACTGACATGGTTGAAAAATGTAAATATTTTACATTATCCTTGCATACTATACATTGAAAGTACTGATCTGTTTGAAAATATACAAATTTAAACTATTCAAAATGACTTCAATGTAGAAGAGAAGATGCTTGAACTCAATTCTCTTCAAGACAACCAAGGCAATGAATATTTTTGAAGCTGTAAATAAGGTAATATCAAATTAAAAGGAATTCAATAAATGTTCATGTATTGTCACTGATAAAGCAAAAGCTATGATAAGAACTGAAATTGGAATTGCATGACTTTTGAAGCAAAACATCAACTTTCCTGCAAATCACCATTAGTCACAAGAGGTCTTATGTGGAAAACCTTAATCAAATGAATATGTTAGGAAAGTGGTTGTTACAGTAACTAATATTTTTAAAGGTGAACACCCAATTGTGTTTTAACTCACAAACATGCCTAAAAAACTTCTTCGTTCACCCAACAAAGAGCTACTAAAAATGAAGCATACAACTTAACATAGTTGATTATCATCCCAAAATGGCTTAGACATATTCAGTATGCACCAGCTTATGTACCAACATGTCAGAGGCATCAAACATGCTACTCAAATAATGTTTATATTTATTCATTCATTTTTTATTTTAATATAAATTTTTATACGAACACATTACTATCTTAATAAAAGAAAAACTAATAGCAAATTCATTAGAATATGTACTTGCAAATATAAAAATAATTGCTCATCAATTACCTAGAACAGCAATAAATGAAATTAGAAAAATAGTTGAGGTGGATTTTTAAGTTTAAAATCAGATTGTTAATTATGCCAGAAAAAAATGATGAATATGTATGAAAAATTATTGAAGAATTTTTACAGAAACTGAATTCATTCAAGCAACCATAAATGTATGAAAAAAAAAAAAAAAAAATTATATAAATTTGAAAATAATTAAACATTGTAAACTAAATTTACTTAAAAAAGATTCAGCTATCAATCTTTCATTGAACGTAGTAAAATTGTTAGTAGTCAAGAAAACTATATATTGATTAAATATATAAAAAAAATATTACACTTACTAAAGGAGCCTGTTCTAATTTAACTTTTTGAGAGTTTAAATGTTTCTTGATACAAGCTGTATGTTGAACATTAGGACCCCATCTAAAATATAATAGGTTAATTTACAACATTATGCATAGCAGAATTAAATTGCAAGAATTTACCACATTTAATTTATTCTGTAGCAATTTAATACAAAAATAAAATTATAAATAATGATGAAATTTTATAAAAGTTGAAAAAAGCCAAATACCCACCTGTATAACATTTTATGTAAATATTGATTCAGAGCCATAAATCTTAAATCATCATTCACTTTGCATTCAGGCTATATAATAAAAATGAAAATGAGAAATTTTTAATAAAATAATTAAATACTGAAAAAATACTCTTAAAAATACATTTAAAAAAATTAATTTACAATTAAACATAAAAAGTTCATAGATTTAGTGATTTAAAAGGTAAAATTTAGCTTCCACTTTACATACCTTAAAAGAAGCAGGTGGTATGATTTTACAAATGCCATATTGTTCAGCTTCTGGATAAATCTTAGAAATATATTCTAAAGGATCTTGGAATTCTTCTGAAGTTGGACGATACACAGGAGCAGCAACCATTTTTGCAGTATCCAAAGGAAAAGATTCAATACTTGAAATGGCTTTAACTGAAGCTTTATTTTTTTTTAAATTGGGTTCACCATCTGAAGAAGTAACTCTGAACGAAGTCTTATTTTTTTTAACACTAGGTATTCTTTTCTTAATTTTAGATGGCAGAGGAACTGAAGTTTTATTTACAATGCTTGTTCTTTTAGAAGTATTTGATGAGGAGGTAGATAAATCTTCATCTTTGGAGCATAAAGTCGTTGAATTATTAGGTGATGGTGTAAATGAAGGCACTTCTAAAGCTCTAAGGAATATAGTCTGTTCAGAATTTGCAGAAGATGCAGTATTACAATGTACAACCTCAGTTTTGGAAGAAGTTTTAAAATCATTAGATGATATAGAAGGTAAAGAAGGTGCTTCTAAAACATTGGGTACTGAACCTTTCTCAGAAGCATTTAATGAAGTGGTGTGCATTGGTATTTCAGATGGGCAAGTAGATGTTGAAGAAACACAAGTAGATTTTAATACTTCTGATTTTTCCTTTAAAGTAGAATCTATTTGCATGGATGAAACAAGAGGACGAATTTCAATAGTTGGGGATGGCGATCCAGCAGGAGTCATTGTTTGCGTACCAACAGACATCTCATCATTTTTTAAATGATCTGGAATTGCACTAATAACATCATCTATGTCTTCTTCACAAGTATTGGTAGCAGCATCTGCCATTGTTTTAGGAACAGGTATATCTTGAATAAAGTGAACAGGAACTTGAGATATGCTGTCTCTAGTTGTTAGAAGTATAGTGCCTGATGAAAACCCTTCTTCAAATACACCTGGAAACTCAGTAGTCACAATACCTGTTAATTCTTCACTAGAATTAAGTATTAAATCTGCTGGAATATTTTGCGAAACTTCTGCAGTAAGAGCATTTGATTTTATAGAAGGAATAACTTCTGCTATATTTTCAATAATGTATGTAGCTGAAGAATTTATATCATTAGTAGAAGTCTGTACATTGTTACTAGAAACTGTATTCATCTGTGTAGTTTGATGGCTTTGCTCATTGCTTGATTTTGTAAAAAGAGATGAGGTATCAGACAACCAAGAAGTAACATTTTTGTTGGTAGCAGCCAAAGAACTATCAAGGCTTTTAATTTTCTCTTGACTATCCCTTCTATGCTCTTTCATTTTGTGCTTCTGTTTTTTATTTCTAGAATGAATTTTAGACGGATCAGACATTTTTAATTCTTTTTTATGCTCTTTCTTTTTAAGTTTATTTTTTTTAGATTTCAATCCTTTCTTCTTAGAATACTTTCTTAAAAGTTTTGAAGACAGCTTTTTTGATAATTTTTTCTGTTTCAGTAAGGCTAATTTCTTTTGTTTCTTTTTGGAAAGGCGTTTTTTAAGGTCAGATTTGTCACCTGAAAGTCTGCGCTTGAAAGCTTTAAAACCAGAAATTTCACTCAAAATACTTGAATTACTAATCAAATTTTTTATTTTTTCTATATCTTTAAATTCATTATACTTCTTTTTCTTTTTAGGTGATTTTGTTTCATCATAACTATTAGATCTTGATATTTTTGAAGATTCTTTTTTACTAGTCTTGTCTTTTTTTGATTCTGAAAATTCCACTTTTTTATCAATTTGTTTTTCTAAAGAGTTTGTATCTTTCTCAGATTCTCTCCTTAGCTTTGAGCCATCTTTATCAAAATCTCGCTTAGATGACTTAGAGCTACTCGAACCTTCCCTTTTATGCTTGAGTTTTTCTTCTTTCTTACTCGATTTTGAACGATCTTTTTCTTTTTTCAATAGCTTTGCTAACGATTTTTCAACATCTTTTTTATTTCCTTTTTCTTCTTTCTTTAAGAACTTTTCATGGCTTTTACTTTTAAAATGATCTTTGTCTTTTTTGTGTTTAGATACTCCTTCTTTTTTAGATTTTTGTTCCTTTTCATGTTCTTTTTTAAGTAGAGTGTCTTCTTTTAAAGATTTCAAAATATCCCTTTCACTATCACTTTTACTACTCACTGCATTATCATTATGTACACTAGCTTTTGTTTGATTCATTTCCTTTTTAACAAATACAGTACTTGAAGATTTATGTTTTAAAGTGGAAGAATCATGTTTACTAATTAACTTTAAGTACTGATTAATAGTCAAATCATTATCAGAGTCATCATCAGAATCTAATCCTATTTTATTAGAAGTCATATTGGAAACTTTTTTCTCATCTTTATTAACTTTTTCACAGTTTGCACCAATTTCTAAATTAGTTTCACATGTTTTACTTAAGCTAAAACTAACATCTTGAGTGTTTGATAGATTTTCCCTATTATCATTTAAGCTATGATTGTTCTGTTTATCTTTATTAGACTTCAAAATTGCATTGCAGTTAAATTGTTTCTTTGAGGATTTAGTTTTGTTAGAAATTTTTTCTGTAACTTTATCACAACTTATGCTATCACTACTGTCTGAAAGACTACAAGAATCTGACACAGAAGTGTCAAAGGTATTGTGCAAAACTGCATTAATATCTTTTTTTGAAGGTCTTCTATCACCAACATTCATGCTTTCTTTCTTTGAAGCAGGGTATATTTTATTAACATTTTTATCTTTAGAATTTTTTATTGATTTTGCACAACTTTTATGTAAGAGTTTTGAAGTTCGCTCAAGACCTTTTCTGTTTATTTTTATATCATCAGAGCGAGACTTCTTAAAATATTTTTTATCATTATGTTTTTTAAATTGGGTTGTTTGAGGAGTTAATTCTTGTTTGTCATCAGAATGAATTTTCTCACTTTTAATTTCAACTCTACTTAATCCACTAGTACTGGGTTCACAGACTGTTGTGGATGCTGATTCTTCAACTTCGACATTAAGAGTCATTAACTTTGAAATATCCTTATCACCGGTTTTTTCTATTTTGTGCAGATTTAAATTATTTTGAACATTTAATTCCTTGAGTTCAACAGGTAAATCAAAACTATTGCATGTGTGTTGAATTACATTACTATTTACATTATTAAAAGATATATTTCCTTCATTGCATATTTTAGAATCAAATTCTGCTTCAAAATTAGAATTAGTATTATTCAATTGAATAGCTTCGGATTGATTTATTCCTAAAACTTTATTTGAAGTAAGTAAATTTCTAGAATCTGAATGATTGAATCCTGTACAAACTGTTCTTTCAAAAGTAGAGCTTTCTTTGTTATCTTTGGAACTGAAAACATTCGAATGAATTATATTATTTTCAGTTTTTGATACTTCTTTTGCTGCATTTTCAACAAACCGAGAACTATTAGATGTTTTGCAGTCTTTAACATGAGATGAATTATGATTCATTTTGATATTTGATAATATTGATGCAGAATCTTTATTTATTACTTTTGAATTTTCATTTCTTGATTTAGAATTATTTGAATCTACAATAGTAAAACTTTTATTTTCAGAGTTCAAATTTGATACATTATTAATATCAAAATTCCCATTTTTCAATTTTTCCATTTTTGAACTTGACTCAAGTTTTAATTTAGAAGTCCCAGCTTTAGCTTTTAATATCTTTGGTTTTTCCTTTTTGTTTTTATTTTTTAGAAGTATTACCTTCGATTTAGTATTAGATGCATTATTGCTTGAAGTACCAGATACTGAAGGCATGTCTAAAATACAGGATGTATTTTTTGCATTTCTAGTATTTTTAATAGAATCTAAAACTGTACCCTTTGCTTTTGGAATTGTTTGCTTAGAAGTTTTATTTAAATCATCTTTTTTTAGTTGTTTATTTTTTGACAATCGATCATTAGTTTCAGACAGCCTATTTTCTTTATCTTTATTTGAAACCTCTAATTTTTGCTTTTTAGATATATTTTGAGGTTCAGGTAAGTGGCGCTTTTTATCTGATTTTTGTTGAATGGGTGTTTTAGACAGTTGTCCTTTGGCACGTTTATCAGGATTTGCCCAAAGCATTTCTTCAATTTGTTGCTTGGCACTACGAGTAACTCGTTTATTCTGGAGATCTTTTCTGAGAGACATAGTTTTTAAACCAATATTTCTCTTTTCTTTTTTTAACATAATTTGCTTAACAGGAGGTCTTTTCCCAATTGTTTTAGAATTCAGGTTTTTTGTACGAAGGATTGACTTTTTAGCCTTCAATCTATTTTGCATATGCTTTCTAAGCAATATTTGACGAGAAGTTAAACTTGCATCTGTCTTTTCAACATTAAGCTGATTACGAAGCCTTTTAGATGATCTATTGGAACTAGGCGAACCATCTCGTTTAACTGGTATTTTTTGATTTAGAGACTTTTTGTCAGATGAAGTACTTAAAATTTCAGGTTCACTATCTGAATCAACATCAACAATGGGAGGAACTAATTTTGCTCTTCTTAGCCACATCGTTTTCTTCAATCCAATAATTTTCTTACGGCCAATTCCTTTTGAAAAATGTGCTGACCTTAGAGATTTTCGTTTTTCAATTGCAAGTTTTTTATCTTTACCAGTTAATTTCATTTTACTCGACACTACTTCAGTTGACTTACTTTTATTTCTAGTTGAAATATTAAGAGGTGAGTTTTTCTTGGAATCCTTTTGTGTGCTTTGAGGTTTAGAAACAGATGCTTTTTTATCTGCTGAAACAGGGAAACTTCCATTTTTAGTACTGGCATTTTTTGCAGGTAACAACTTTTTCTTACCTGCAGCAAGTCTTTGTTTCTTATATTTTTCTTTAAGTGCATGTAAAGTTGATGATCGTGTTCTACCATTTATTGTTAGATTGTGAAGATCGATATTTGAATGTATGACCTCAACATCACTTTCCTCCCTTGATTTCTTTTTACGCATTAGAGAAACCTGAAAATAAAATTCATACTTATTTATTTATTTATATGAATATAACACAATGTTTCAAAGCAAATTATACATTATGAAAATCTATTTTCATATTTACGTTTTATTTGTAATTTATAAATAATTTTTATAAATACAAAACAATACATTCAATGAATGCTCATCAAGAGGCATTCATCATAAAAATGTTTTCTGATACATAGAAATAATTTAAAAAATATAATTTTTTATACAGAGTAATAAATTGAAAATTACAGGATAAATGCCAAATTAAAATTATTTTTAATCTATATTAAATTCATTCAAATAATTTTTAATCTACGTGTTGGTTCTATTAAAGTAAAAAATAAATAAATAAAATAAATAATGGAACATAATACCATTTATCAAATTGCTGAGGAAACAAAGTCAATTTAAATTACAATACAAAATCTTTTAGAAAAAAAAAACTATTTTAACTAGGCTATTTGATATATAATCAAATATATTTTTAAATATTTTATATTTTCATTTAAATTAAAATTCAGTGAACACTTATTATCTAAACTGACATAGACTAACTTTAAGTAACAGTTACTAAACACTAAACAAATAATGGTAAATTAGATTACTATACTCATATTATAAAAATTAAAAAGACAGGAAAGAAAGCATGTTTACCAATAAATTAAATATGACACAAAACTAGATAAATCAAACTTTTAAATAATACTTTTTCAAACTAATACCTAAAAGTATAATAAATGATTGCACATTAAAAGTACTTAAATAATATACTTGGGAAAAGGAATAACAAATTTGAAATAACTATCCACAAATATCCTTTTTTATAGAGAAAGTAACCACCTATTTACAAAACATTTTAGAAGTTACAGGAATTAATATATTTATAAACATTAAGCATATTACACAAAATTAATCTTTTATTGCAAATTTCAATGTATTAAAACTTTTTATGAAATTCTAATTAATATTTTCAATAAATGATCAAGATTTATTGAAAAGAGGAAATTTTTAAATAGATTCAATAAAATGAAAAACTTTTTTTGTCACTCAACAGCTATTTTTTGCCATGAAATTTATTAGATTATTACCTATATTTAAAGTATACTCCAAACATCCAAACCCAAGGTAAGATTTGAATGCACAAACTCTTTATTCAAAAGGAGTGCCGATCATCTGGGTACCGATTTGGCTTAATAGAAAGATTTGACAGTTTAAGAGTTAAAAATCATACACTCATTTGCAAATGCACTGCAATAGAAAAACTGTATAACCCCAGTTTTATTACCATCCAGATTCTTGTTCCTTAGATAGGGACTCTCAAATATTATTTTAAGTTACATTATTAATGGATCTTATTATATTAACTTACTCCATTTAGACAAAGCACTTAATATGTACTTTTAGGACAAAAATTTTTACTAATAAAAGATAAGAAAGTAATAATTTTTTAAAATCACGTTTTTAAAGAATGAATAAAATTGTTTTTATAAATGAGGTGAATTGATAACAAGATTGATAAAGAGAATAATGTACTAGAATTATTACAAAATTCAATTCTTTATGTTAAATACACATAAAAATTTGTCTTTTTTTTCTATTATTGTCTCATATTAATATATAAAATGTTACTATAACATATAATACATAAATTTTGTAATAATTTTTTAACTAAACTATTTAAAAAAATCATGTTATTTAGCACAAAAGCATTCAACTGCTTCATTTTAGAGTATATATGGAATAATCAAAATACAGAGACCCTAGCATAAAAAAAATTGATCAAGGCTTAAAAATAAGGTTGATAGGACATGTATTTTGATACAATGCAAAAATTAATTTTTGGAACTCCTAAGGGATAAAGGAAAAAAACTAGGACTAGGTGGATAAGTTGAGTAGAAAAATGGTTGAAGGAGCTGGGAGTAAGCAGGATGGAGGAATATAGCATTGAATAGATAAAGATGGTATAAGCTGATTGAGATGACCTTGGTTGGGAATTGGAAGTAGTTCTCAGAAAGAACTGAAGAATAAAATTATCAAATCCACCATAAGATTTGAAGGAAAAATTAGTTAAGTAATATCAAAATTATTTCATTTTCATTAACAAAACTAAAACTGATATAAAAACTAGTAATCTTTATTAAAGATAATATTGCTAATTTTTTCAGTAAAAAAGTTATTTTACAACAATTTCAAATTAAAAATTTGAAGTTGTTGTGAAATAACGAAATAGCATTAATAATATTTTATATTTGTATGAAGATTTAGAGATGATTTAGTTAATTTACTAGGATAAAGTACACAAAATAAAATTATAAATACACAAAAACATAAGCCCTAAAAAAGCACACAAGACCTATGTTGAAAAAAATTGCTGTAAATTGTGTGAAAATCTTGTTGTATTTAAGACTCGTTATATTAAGGAAACTGAGATACATATCATAGATATATTAAAAAAAAAAAAAAAAAATTCTTGGTGGACAAAAAACTATAATGTTTTTAATTAAAAGAATTTAATTTTATAAATTCTTAAATATTACCGTTTTGTGAGGTTTGCTGTTGGACTTCTTAATTGGATTTGGAGCACATGGATGCCTCTTTGATGAAGCCTTAAGAGCAGTATGTTTACGAGAAATACCATTAGAGATATTTTCTATTTTAGGATTGATTTTATCCCGAGATACAGCCACTTTTACAGAGTTATTTGAATATTCTTTCATTTCAAGTTCAGGACTTAAACTACGGCATTCAGAACTCGTATCACTTTTTGAGCAACAATTTAAGAAGTCTAGTGAAGGAGGTAAAATAGAAGTACCTAAAATATATATAAAGATATTAAAGGTGTGAAATGAAAAAATATAAAGTATTTTGAAAATGAGAAAGAATAAAAACTTAAGTCAGAAATAAATAAAAATTATTTATCAAGAATACACAAACAAGCATAAAATTTATTCATTCAAACCTCTTAAACATAAAAATGTCAAGAAATCTTCTGTCTTTGGTCTGCGGTAAGGTATGAGCTCTGTTGTAGAGCTGCCATGGTTAGGAACTTTTTGGGGTGTTGGAGTAGGACTTGTAGGAGTGGAACCTTGAGCAAATTTACGTTGAGCATGTACTTTTGCTCTAAAAAAAATTTAAAACACATAAAGGATGAAATAGGTTAAATACTTTATTTCCTAAAATAACTATGCTCATATGATGTAATCTTGCTATTTTTATAATAAAAAATGGAAATCAAACAACAGAAATAAGAGAAAGTATAATCTAATATATAATACATAATAGGTAAACATAAAATACTAATGCTAAAGATATCTGTAAGATTCGATTTTATCAATTTAAAGCACACAAACACATTTCTAATTTTTTTTTTATCAAATGAAATTATTTTGGTTTTTATTATCATATTAATAAAATATTAATATAATTATATAAACACTAATAACCATTACAAGTTCTACACATAGAAGATATGCAAATAAAATGATATTTATTGAACAAATATATTACTTTATAAATAAAATGATAAAATAAAAAGTATTTTGAAAATGACAAAGAATAAAAACTTAAGTCTTAAAAAAAATAAAAAATGATTTTTATTATGATTTGATAATTTAAGTAACTTGGAAGCTTAGATCCTAAGACATTAGTAAGAACAATTATCTCATCCTATAATTTTGATTTTTAAATGTTTCTTAATATATAAATTATGAAAAAAAATGTAAAACATTACATTTTCCCTCCATCTTGTACCTGCAAGTGAATATAACTGTTTAAACAACATCTTATAAAATGCTTTGGGATAGCAAAATCTAAAATTATTAATTTTGAAGACTACTTATTGTGTGATTGTGATTTTGCATATTTTATCGATTCCATCTCAAATGCCATATTCCTTACAGCAAATAATTTCAAAAATTATATGATGTAGTTTAAATGGAGTTTGTACAGATTTTTAAGAATTAAATTCCAAAAGTTTTCCAGGACTTAAATCAAAAATTACCAGCAGGTATTAACATTCATGTTAAATAATATTTTTAATTTTATTTTAAACATTGTTCTAAACCAAATATGCTTATAATTACATATATGGAACTTTTTTTCAATTATATTAGTAAATAATAAAAATTAATGAGAATATTTAAAGATTATTTCAGAAATCTTCAATGAAATTACAGATACAACAGAAAAACTTGTATTTAAAAAAAGCAATTATTCTTTTCATTATTTGATTATATATTTTATAAAATTATGGGTAGTTAGAGTTTTTAAACATCTGCAATAGATTCCAATCTATTAATTTCAAGATGTGTAAAGCAAACTCTTTTCAAATATAATTATCCTTACACAAAACAAATACAACTATTAAATAAAGTTTCCAGGATGACTTTTTTCCCCAATTACTATTTAATAAAAGCAAATCTAAGCTTTTCTTCTGTTTACTTTCAAACTCATTTAAAACTGCACAATTTCAAATTCATATTCTAGGCTCTTTTCTATTCCTTTTATCATTCAATAGGTTTTCACATTTCTTGGTTATTTATGTATACAAATAAAGGAAGTGTGTGTGTGTGTGTGTGTGTGCATATATATATATATATTTGGATGGCTTTTCCTGGGTCTACAGATTATTGAAAAGACACACTTTCCACATCAGACATAATAAATAATTTATTTCAGCCTTTATTTCTTTCATAAGCAAATTAATTCCAATTTATAGTAATTATATGCAAACTTCATCATGGAAGATATGGACAGTGTATTTTAACTCAAAAATTTTATATTTAAATAATATTGAATAAATTTAATATAATATAAAGAAAACAGAAATAAATAAGAAAAGAATACATTAAAATTGCTTGTCTGATTGCACAACATGATGATCCAGTTGGTAACTACTTCACTCCACACACAAAAATTTAAATACAACATTAGATCCTGACTAAACTGGATCATCATGAAATAATTATGGCTGCACTGAATCATTATTTTAGTCAACAGTAATGAAAACAACAATCAAATATTGATCATACCACCACCTAGTGGTAATACTAAGTGCTGATACTCAATTTGGTTTTTGAACAATTTTATTGAAAATTCTAAAATATATTAAAACAATAAAATTCAAAACAATTATAACACTTTCTAACAAAATATAAATGCATCCAGGCAAGTAAAAATTCCAGGAGTAATTCACGATTTTCAAGGAGTCAAGTCAATATTTCAGGTGTTTCAAGAGTCCTATAAAAATTTTGAATTCCAGGAATTGTATGAACCCTGTTTAAAACTTTAAAATACATTCTAAATTCTCACACAAAAATCAAGTGGAGAAAAAAAAAAAGTAAGGCTATTCCAATGATCAATCACATTTCTTTTTAAGAGTCTTCAATTTTCAGCATAGTTGCTAAAGGGTCAACTTAGAGGAAACAGATCATAGATATCAATGTAGACAAACTACTCAAAGAATCCAACACAAAAAGTCCACATTGTTTGATATAATCAAATTTCATGCTACATGTGTCAATATTTATTTATAAATAAAATGAAACAGTCAGATGATTTATCTAAAATAAGTATTTGAACTGTTTTCATACTATCACTAAAAAAGAAATTGTGGACATAATTTTGCTACAAAATATAATTATAAAAATTTCAAAGGTTTCTAGTTTTTCTGAAAACATGATTTTTGGATAGAATATTTTCTTAATTTCTAAAAGATTAAAATCTGTCGCCCAGGGTTGAAAAGCAGTACTTATAATTAATACAATAAATATCTCCAGACTGACCCATTAATACTACCAATTCCAAGTTATTGAGCATATCCATGATTGCAATAACTGTTTACTTTTTCTATGTTTCTCATATTAAATATAGTACAAGTTGTATAGATTACATATAGTTCATTTTTTGTCATTCAACATTAATTTTTTGCACATGAGCACAATTTGGCTAGTAAGTAAATTTAGACCTACAGTTTAAAGTGCAATCAGAACTACTATAAATCAACCATGGTCAATGTTGGTTTCAAACCCACAAACTGTTGAATTGAAGGCAAGAGAGCCAACCATTCAAGCTTCAGTTTGGCTATAACACACAAAACAAAGTGTGGTAAATATTTGTTCAATATTGTTTTTAAGTAACAAATCAATAAAATTATTTTTAAAATAATACTAAAAATAAAAATTAATATATATTTTTAATATTACTCTTTACAAGATAGATGAGAATGACATATGCTTGAAACAAAATCAATATATTGTCATGGGCTAGATTACAGTCAGCACTACTATTACAGAAATTTGAGGAACTGATTTGATGTATCAAATTCACTCTTAACTAAGAGTTAGCTTTATCAACACCAATTAAACATTTAGATTATTATTAAATTTACATTTTTCATTTTATATATGTATACACTCATAAAAATATTAAACAGTTTTATCAAGATAATAAAAAAATTTGAAAACTAATTTAGTAATCACATTTCTCATAACATAATTTCTTCTTAAATCCACTGGTGTCATATTACTTACAGAATGATCAGAAGATTAATTTATTTTTATGCATGCATTTAAATTAAACTTTCTAGAATTGTAAAATTGGCAGTAGGCATTATGAAATAACACAATGAATTGTCCTACTCAAAATGGGACACAATATATATATATGTATCCTGCATGCAAATTCCTAATTCTAAATTTAAAATACTATTAATTGATGATCTTTTCTCACATTAGACTTAAATGCTAATTATCCTATTACTATATGATAAATACACATATTTTAAATAATAGATTTAAATTATTTTATCACATTTTAAATGATAGATCATATTAAAAATACCTTTAAATATTTCTAATATTTTAACAAAAATTTATTTCTGATAAAAGCAATATAATTATTCAGTAATTAAATATTTTGTCATTAACAAAGTGCATATAAATGACTACCAATATAATAAAAAATTTAGAACAAAATATTTTAATAAATGTATATACTTTTTTGGACTTCCATCCTCAAGTCCATTAATAGTTTCTGGTGTATCAGACTTTATTTCTTCAGGTTCGTCATCTTCATCTTCAAAATTTTTCTTGCGTGTTTCTTGTAATGATGCATACAAAGCTTTTTTAAGATCTGTTTCTTCTCGCCATAGTAAACCATTGTTAACATCCTACAGCAGGAAGTTAAAAAAAAAAAAAAAAATGTATACAATAACATAATCACTTGATAATTTCTTTCTTTTAAAAGGAATTATAAATATAAATAGATTTTATAAAGGCCAATTCAACACATTTCTTGAATATATTTTAAAAATTTATAAGATTATGAATTAGAATAAATTTTTAAACAAAGCAATAAAATCCTGAGTTAAAAATAGATTATTTTAAAATTTGTTTTTGTTTTATTATATAAAAAAGATTTTTCGTGTTTAAAATTATACTGGGTTTGATTTCATGACTCTATGATTTTTCCATTGCAGTAAAATTCATATTGATATAAAACAATTACTTTTCTGATAAAAAATTAATTTTGAAAAATTTTACAAAACATTTTAGATTTTTTGCCCTTTATATTGTATAACTTCATTCAACTGCACAGGCTATTGATAAAAATTACTTATTTTAGGTTCTGCAAATAAAAGTTATCATGTAAAAATTAATGGGTAAAATAATTTCTTAATGTTTTTTCAATAAAAAAATATTTACCGTTTTTTTCTTGTATCACATTAACTTCAGCTATAAAGTGTTAAAATATACAATTACATATAAAGCAAAATCATAACACACACATCTTTTTTTCATCATTCTTTTTGTCTGTGTGGTTATTACAAGATAAGCCATAAATTTAGAAAAGTTGACAAAACCTGAGTCTTAGTATAGTAGCTGAATCCAATACATCTTATAGTATGAATTCATATAGTATGATATTTCTTATAAAAAAATTATATATATATATAACAAGAAAAGCTACAAGAGTGAAAGAGTTGGAAAAAATAAATTATAAAAATTAAAACTTACATTATGAATAAAATCTAAAAATGAATTAATATTGTTACAAACTCTTACAGACTTCAATCATTTAAATTTTCCTTTAAAAAATAATGATAAAGTTTTACACAATAAAATAACAAACTCTTTTGTCATCTTATAAAGCACATACAAAGCCAAAAAGGGTCATATATTTTATAAAAAGTTACATGTAGATATACAGGAGTCCAAAATTTTCATTTCAATTAATTCAATATCTTCAAATATTATATACAAGAATACATAAAAATAATTTAGAAAATGATTATTATAAATATTTTTGAAATGATTTGTTCTATATTGATATATAAACTGCTTATTGTCTTTGTGAATTGCTAGTTTTTACTTTTAACATCAAAAATAGGATACAACTTTCCATTATTATCAAAGGAATCATTATTCTCCAACCCTTTTCCCTTGAAAGTTTTGATTACTTTTAACACTTTTATTTTCTAATTTTTTTGACAGGCATATTATTAAAAATGCTCCTATAAATATCATAGCAAAACTTTAGTAGAAACCACTTGTCTCAGTGAAGAATTACATTTGTTTATCATTGTTTTGTGATAAACATCACCATTATTATATGTGATACTACCATTATTTTAGAAAATATATATTTATATTTAACAGATAGAATATTATTCACTTAATTACATAATTTTTATTCAGATGATTATGATAAACAGTTCTATTATGCTTTGCTATAGTTTTGAATTTATTCTGCAAACATAAATTTACATGAGAAAAAAATTTTAGTTAAAAAAATCAAATTTATAAAAGTAAAGAAAAATTCTAAATGTAGATAATTGTTTCATGTAGATAATTTTGTTTACAAAAACACTACCACATATTAATCTAAGTTTGATAAATCTTTTAGCTTTAGCATCCAGTATGATCATTAAATAACAAAGCTAACATAAGAAAGAAAGATATTTTTTTAAGGAAATAAAATATTTTTCAATAAGATTATTCAAAAACATTAATTTCAGTATTTAATTTTAAAAAATTAAGATTTTTGACAAAATCAAAACAAACAATATTATTTTCTTATCAGAGTAAATTTAAGATATTGCATATCTTCAAGCCATGAAAGCGAATAAACAGAATAATATCAATATATAATAAGCATGGATGATAATAAATATTAAAAATATTGTACATATTTTTCCTTAATATTTTACCAATAATTGTTACACACAGATATTTTATACAAAAACTTTTAATATGTTTGTCAAAATGTTAATTTATATTCACAGATTTACAATAATTTTTGTATCAGTAAAAGTTTGTAGTTATAATTCATCAAAACAAAACTACTAATTAACAAAATTATATTCAATTTACAATTTTCTTTTAAATTAAAATAGTAAATCAATTACATATATTTAATTTCACATTCATTAATTAACTAATCCTACTTAAATCCATATAGTATAATTTTTAACACATGTTACGTATCATGTAATATAAATAATATTAAAAATATACATAGATAACACAAAAATTAGCTTTAAAAATATCAACAAACTTGTCTAATTACAATTAAAAACATCATTTATGATAAAAATTAGTTAAAAATTAGTCCCTTTAAATACTTGAATTAAGAATATACTTGAATATGTATCATGAAATATTATAAACACAAATCAGGTATGATCTATTAAACTTCTATCAACAAGCTTAATTTTTAAATTAATATGTAAGATTTTTAAAGTAAATATTTAGTATTTTAATTCATGTTAATTACACTGACAATAAAATTTTAATATAAAAAGCTAACAACATAAATAGAGATAAAATAAGTAAACATAATTATAAAATTTGAGGTTTATATCATTTACAGATACATTAATGCCCAATTATAGTGATTCTAGAATATAGCTAAGACAGCTAGATGTATTTAATGAAAACCTAAATGAAAGGACTTAGAGATACAATACTTTCTTTAGCATATTTCAAACAATAAAAATACTTACAGTATTTTTCTGACTTGTACTTCGTTTTGGTCGTTGAGAAGCTAATTCTTCAGACGAAGATGAAATTTTCTCTTTTTTAATAAGTGGTTTCATATTGCATACCTAAAACAAAATTAATTTCAAAATGCATTCACCACATTATGCATTAGTGGAAAAACATTTAAAATCCTTGCAGACAATAGTGATCAAAATTTACGCTTTCAAATTCTTACATATCTAATAATTAAAAAAATTTTATATGGTAGGGGAGAAAAATTTTTTTTCTTCCTAGTAAATATATATTCACATTGAGTAAATAAATGTAAAATACAGTCTGCTTGAAAAATAAGCAAAAGAAGAAAATATAAAGCTGAATTTCATCACATGTAATGATATACAAAATGTAAATAATTAAGTCATTGTTTTCGCATACCACAAATATTAGCTTTCAGAAAAGTCTACATTTTGCGTCACTCAAAACATTTTCTACACAAAATCAAACAATTTTAAAAATTCCCATAACTAAATAATTTTTGTAAATCGAGTCAATAATTCAAAAGGAATAATTTGCTCACAAACACAGACCCCTAAGTTTGTTTTTTAAACAATTAAATAATTTTTTATTATTTTTCATTCTTTCTGCCGCTAAAACTTGGCATGTTGCCAAACATAAAGTTCTCAATTTCTATGTCACTAACACCGAACTATTTACAAACAGAACAAAGAGTAAGATAAAAAACACTAACAATACGTCAGATCAAAAAATTTACGGCAAAATCGCATCAAGCTTCACATACAAGTCTAAATGATTGTTTTTTACGAAGTTGTTAATTTTCCCTAATTGATAGTTATTTTCTATTTGTAAAAATAAATGTATAAAAGTAACATATTTTTAATTATACTTTTATTTCTTTTAATATATATTGTAATGAATTCAAATTTTTTATAAGAAAATTATTTGTTGTGGGTTTTTTTAAAGATAGCAAGAAAATATGATTGATATTTACTAAAATGTAGAATCTTTTCAGTTTTTCAATTACTCAAAAATTAGCCTGTCATTATCATTTAATAAAAGTTTTCTGGATACAAATATTTTGCAATCATGAATATTACAAATGTTCCTGAAAATTTATGATACATATTTTCATTTATATATATTTTCACAGATTTCATAGTAATATCTATAACCAGCAATTTCAAATGTATGTCTTATAAGAATAGCAGTGTAGAGTGGAATTTTTATATCCCGGGAAGCACTAAATTTTCTGGACCTCAATTTTTAAATTAAATAAATATGTATCACCTTGCCACGACTTCAGTTTAATTAAAAGAAAAAAATGACTTTCAAGAAATAAATTATTATCCATATTTTTTTTTAAATTTTACTGCATTCATTAATGTTAGTTTCCAAACCTTATTAGATTGCTGAAAAATTGGTTTTGTTAATCTCAAAATAAAAATGATATACTTTGATTAAAAGTTTCAGTTTAAGAAGCTTCACAACAGCCATTATATATTATGATTAGTATATTTGGTTACCATCCTTTGTGTTAGGACTAAGAGATATTTTTCAGTAAACTAAGTTAAATGGAATCAATGGTGCGTTTTTTACAGTCAATTGTAGCTACGAAAGCCAGAGATGCATCATATTTAATCTCGCATTTCTCAATAATTTTAGGAACTTAATCAAGATTTCATTCTTTATCATAGACACCCGTTATTATTGCAGATCTTGAAAGATATAGTTTTCAGAAAATTTTTGGAGCTGTTTTAAGTTATCCAGTTGAATAAAGAAAATATTTTTGAATTCGCAAAATAAGTCGGCAATTCTACTTTCGTCGTGAAAAATATGTTTCATCCAAATTCATCTTGTAAGTTCAATAAAAATCCCAAGTTCTTCACTTAATTTTTTAGCATCATTTTAAGTATTATCAAAGAATTTCTCTCGTATTTGCTCGTAGCATCAGTAAGGAATTTAATTTCTGAGCATACACAAGTACGTCTCCATTTGCAAATACCCAAGTAGCAGAAAAACTTGGCCCTATATTGGCTAATCATGGTTTGTCTAGGTTCAGTATTCGCGGTCTATACTGGGCTTATTCTGGACTGTCTACATTTCGTTATAAAGGACCAATATGAGCTACCAAGATAGGCCCAAACTTGGCAATCTACATTGGACCAATCTGTGCGGCCAAGATAGTACCAAGCTTGTCTGTCGAAACTTATCCAATTTTGGCAACATAGATAGAACCTATCTTAGGTTATAGGTTTGTCTACATTATATATTGCTCGTAATGATAAAAAAAGATTTTATTTTGAATAATTAAATTAGATAGAAGATATTTTTAATTATTGCATAAACATGCATTTTTTTTATTTAAAGTAATATTGTTGCCCCTTACATGAATAAAATAATTTTCATGCTTAAAAAAGATTATTTTGCATCTCATTTTGAAAATAAACACAAGTGACAAATTTGTTATTCTTTAAAGCAATTTTTAAAAAATTTAGCAAAAGTAACAAATAATATAATGAGAATCAGATTATATTAAAATTAACATTAAAAAAGAAAGAGTAGTGAAGTAAAAAACATTAAATATTTACTACTTACCTATTGTAAACATATGAATGATTTAGAATATAAATCTAATTATTATATATACCATAGTTTAAATAATCATATTAGCAAAATATATTAATATGATTTTTGTTTAATATTAAAAGACACTCAAGTTTCTGCATTGCTTAACACTTATTAACTCAAACTGTCAATTTTTGTGTATAATCACATTTTTATGTTTTACACTATTTTTAAATGGTTCGTTTCTATTGAGTAAATTCTATTAAATTGAAATGTAAATTTTGTTTTTTATAAAAAACTAAATTGAGAATTTATGCATTTAAATATCCTTCTACTTACGCATTTAATGAAGAAAAAATATTCATGTTATAACTTATAATGAATTGCTGCGCATCGATCAGAAAGTATCAAAATTTGAATTACATTAATTTAAAAATATTCAATTATATGCTAATTACGGTTTCTGAATATTTTAATTTTAGTTCACATCTCACTGTCAGACTTTCAAATATTATTTTTTTTTTGCTTTATATAGTAAAAAACATAAATAAAAACAGATTCGTGCAATATTTGTTAGGAATTCAACATTAATTCTGAGCAAAATTTGCCTAGTTCTTGAAATATTTCATCCTGAAAATATTAACTAGATGGTAGAATAATATATTCTAAAAATTTTATTTTAAGAAATGCAAATATTTTTGCAATATAGATAGTATATTTTATTTCTTAATATTTCTAAAATGTTGCTCTTCAATATAATTGCTTAAGCTGCTTCTTCTTCATAAATAGTCAACACTAGAACAGCACCTATAAATATATTAGCAATAAAAAATTATAAGAATAAATAATATTTCCCACATGCATACATTATATTTAAAAAGTAATCAAAATTATTTTCAAACTCAACAGAATTTTTTAATTCTAAAAAGTTTCAAGATTAAATTTCTTTTATGATACGACATCAAATGTCGACTCTTTCAACTAGAAACATTATCTTATTATAAAAATCTTAAATTACATTGTTGTAGCTGTTCATTTCAATTGTATTTGTTATCATAAAAAGTATTAATGAAATGAATAATTGAAAGAAAAACATTCTATGAGGTAGACTTAAGCAATTATAGCATTATTCTGGAACACACACACATAAGCATAAGAATTTGTACTATTGAATTTTGACTAGGTAATTGCTTAAAAGTTGGCATAAATGACATGAAGGGTCTAGATTAATGTTTCACAAGCTCCATAATATGCTGAGCTAGTGTTTTTTATTGTGTAACTAAACATAAAAATTTTTTCCAACAGTGGGCACTTGGGTGATGAACCCTTTGCCACAACAAGGCCAAAAACTGCTATTCATTTGTTGTTATCGAGCGAGCACCTGTGAACCAAGTCACGGAGGCGAGTAGCGTTGCCCACGCCATTCCCCCACATACCCATTAATAGGGTGGGTCGCATCCATACATCATCACAGAAGAAAGGAAACAGAAACACAGAGAGAACAGAGAAAGAAAGTAACATCCATGCCAAAAATGGGATTTAATAGATGGGACCCAACGCTGACAAAACGCTGAAAACGCTGACAACGGACAAAAATGGGACCCAACGCTAACCACTCAACAATTGGTTGGCAAAATATATAAAAATAAAAATAAACATAAAAATTAAAAACGTACAAGTTTTCATGCAGACATTTTTCAAAAGGGGGGGGGGTTATAACTTAAAGATATGTTATAAATACAAAAATACCATTAGTTATACTTTTAAGCAATAATTAATCATAATACGTTTTAACTCTACATATGATATATTTTGAAAAAATCTTGGCATACCCAAGATTGGTAGTAACTAAACTACCTTTCTAGGACCAATAATGGTTTATCATAGTAGCCTGGAGAAAACTAGACCCCATAGGATCAACTTTCTCCTTAAAATATTTTATTTTCCAATCATAAACTATTTTATTTCTCTGCAAAATGAAACAAGTTCGAAATTTAAATTTGTTTTTTGATATATACAAATAACAGATAATTGTTGTCTATGGATAAAAAAAAATTATCCATTGCACCAAAATATTTATAAGTAGTTTACCAATAAGTAACTCAAAAATCAAGTATTTTTTTACAAAAGAAATCTCTAGCCAAAATTTCAACTGAAAAATTATGCCGAATGGAAACTATTTGTATTAAATTGTAAAAAACACAGTATATAAAATATGATGTATATAATTGCAATGAAGATAATAGAAAAAATAAATAAATTCCAAGGACTAGTGTTGTGAATTCAAATAAATCGTAACACAATAAAAATTAAGGCTTTTAAATAAGGTCCTTAAAATAGACAAATTTTTTAAAAAATAGAAATTTTCATGGTAACCAAACATTAACTCAAATTTTAGAAAAAACTTACCAACAATAGCTTTTCAAATCGGCATTTATAGTAAATATAAAATATAACTTTACAGAAGTATATAAATAAATCAAATGGAAATTATTAACAATATACTATTATAAAACGTGGTAGAGTTATGATATATACATAATTACATCGTATAAAATAATGAACTAAATTCGAGGGATTCTCCAAACTGCTATGAAGCCAAATAAATCGAAACAATGGTTCTTTTCGAAAAATATTCCATAAATAAATTTATTAGAAATTTACACTACTGGCTATTAAAACTGCTACATCAGGAAGAAATGCAGATAACAAAATGATATTTATTGGACAAATATATTATACTAGAAATATATATAACAAGTGATTAAATTTTCAAAAATTTTGCTGGATAGATCTTGAGAAATCAGTACCCAGAACAACCACCTCTGGCAGTAATAACAGCAGTTATACGCCTGGGCATTGAGTCAAACAGAGATTGGATTGCATGTACAGGTACAGATGCCCATGCAGCTTCAACACGATGCCACAGTTCATCAACTGTAGTGACTGGCGTTTGGTGACGAGCCAGTCGCTCGGCAACCATTGACCAGACGTTTTCTATTGGTGAAAGATCTGGAGAACGTGCTGGCCAGGGCAACAGCCGAACATGTTCCGTATCAAGGAAGGTCCGTACAATACCGGCAGCATGCAGTCGGGCATTATCCTGCTGAAACGTAGGGTTTCGCAGGGCTCGAATAAAGGGTAGAGCTACGGGTCATAACACACCAGAAATGTAACGTGCACTGTTCAAAGCACCGTCAATGCGAACAAGAGGTGACCGAGACGTATATCCAATGGCACCCCATACCATCACACCAGGTGATGGGCCAGTATGACGATGACGAATGCACGCTGCCAGTGTGCGTTCACCACGATGCCGCCAAACACGGATGCGACCATCATGATGCTGTACACAGAACCTGGATTCATCTAAAAAGATGACGTCTCTCCATTCGTTTTCCCAGATTCGTCGTTGATCGCACCATTGAAGGCGCTCTTGTCTATTACGCAACGTCAAGGGAAGCCGCAGCCATGGTCTCCGAGCTGAGAGTCCATGCTGCTGCAAACGTCGTCGAACTGTTCGTGCAGACACTTGTTGTCTTCCAAACGACCCCGTTCCTTGACTCACGGCTCGTGACATGATTGCACGATCCATTACGGCCATGCGGATAATATGCCTGTCTTCTCGGCTGCTATTGATAGATGGCCGTTGAGATCGAGCATGGCGTTCCGTATTACCGTCCTGAACACATCGATTCCATATTCTGCTAACAGTCATTGGATCTCGACCGACGCGAGCAGCAATACTGCGATAAGATAAACCGCAATCCCGGTACGCTACAATTTGACCTTTATCAAAGTCAGAAACGTGCTGGTACACATTTCTCCTTCTTACACGAAGCATCACAACAACTTTTTACCAGGCAACAACGTTCAAATGCAATTTGTGTATGAGGAACCAGCTGAACAATTTCCTCATTTAAACACAATGTAGATGTCGCTACAGGCGCCTGCTTTGTTTGAATGCGCTGAAAAGCTAATCATTTGCATATCACAGCACCTTCTTCCTTTCGTATAAATTTCACGTCTTTAGCATGTCGCCTTCTTGGTGTAGTAATTTTAATGTATAAGTGAATTAATAAATGTAGATAAATACTTGAACACACAGCTAATTTTATCAATATTACTTTATGTAACGCAATAAAACATCGAATTTTGGGCTTTGGGGTAGCTCCATAGTTAATAATATACAAAGCAATTGCAAGTAAAAAATGAAATGTAATATATCTAAACATAAAAATATGAAATATTTTGAAATCGTTTATAATTGTAAGTTCAAATATATTTAAAATATTTATGGTAAAAAGTTGTTATTACAAATGTAAGAAAAATCAAACTTACCAATACGACGATTTTTGATAAATTAATTTATTTAAAATTTTATTAATTAATAGAACGGTTGCGATTAATTTTCAAGAATTGAAGTTTCAAATGATTGGAATTCAAGAATATTAACAGCAGCAATTAAATAGCTTATAAAAATGGGTAGCCACATTGGATTTAGTGGCAAAATATTGTATATTTTGGCAAAATGTGGCTTGCCTAAGATTGCTAGTAACTTGGTTACCTTTCTAGAACCAATAATGGCTTATCATGGCAGATTGGGGTAAACTTGGTACCCCCTTTTGGTCTAATATTAGCTTTTCTTGGCATTTCTTACATTGAGAAACCTTGGCCCTATGATTGGATTAACCTTCGTTTATTTTGGTGTGCCCAATATTGGGGGAAAACATGGCGCTCTAATGAGCAAAAAATAGCCGCATGGTCTGCAATGGGAGGGAGAATATCCAACTAGTTCCTTTTTAATACTTACTACTTAACAAGAAAATACCTTTTTTGTTTAAAATATTACAATATTATTTCTATTCCCAATAAGTTTTAAACTCTTTCAATAATATAATTTGATTTGTTTTGATAAATTAAACATGAGATTGGTTAATGAAAACACCAGCGTAACACGTTATAGAAATTGAAGATTAGTAAACATTTTTTTTATTTTTATTTTTTTTTACTTAAGATTAATATATTTTCGTTTATTTCGTAATGTGTGATCAATGAAACAACTATTCCAATTTAATTATTAAAGAGCAATTACAAATAGCATACTTTCTATGTCTCCGTTCAAGGATGGTTTTAAAAAGTTTGAGTGAAAAAAATAATTCTTAGATAAATATTAAATCAACCATTAATTTGACAATAAATTATCAATATATAGGCTACATTTTGTTATGAAAATGTAGAGAAATTTGAATTACATGAATAAGAGAAGCTAAGATTGGTACAATATTGGCAGACAAGCATGGCTCCATATTTTCAGCCTAGCTTGGACTAATCTTGGCAACTAAGCCTAGTCCTATATAACAAAATGTAGATCATCCAGGATTGGATTAATATAGACCGCCAAAAAGGTTTTAGACAACGTCATGGTTAATCAATGCAGGGCTAAGATATTTTGCTTCTTGGGTAGTAATCAGAAATTTCAAATGGTATACATACTTTGAAAAAAGCATAATAGTTTTTTAATGAACCAAAAATGCCACAAAAGTTCACACCAAATCCATATGCAAACAAACAAAATACATAAACGCAAAAAATGCATAAGCTTTAAATGCCTATACACCTCCCTTTATAGTTAAATCGTACTTCCCGTAATTCACTATCCCACTCAGCAATAATTATATTTTTAAGTAATATTATATGTTATGGAATGGATTTCATTTTAATAAAATCAAAACGCAATAATTACATAAACTGTTTTTTTTTTAATTAAAAATTTTTCTACGGTTTTTCTCTGAAATAGTGTCGTAATTTAGAAATATAAAGATATTGCCTTAATCATTATACAATCTAAATACTAACGTTCCATTAAGAATAACGAACCTAAAACAGGTTACTTGTCATAACTGGATTAAAAGATGTCGGGTTTTCCTATTATTATTAATTTCACTAAATTTAAGCATATTTAACATTTAAATTTTATATCATATTATTTATTTTAAAAATGAGTAAAATGAGTACACATAAATAAAGCCCTTATTTTATTCAGCATTGATTTTAAAACTTTGGAAAATATTAAATATTTATACAATATTTGAAATAAAATAAAAAATTTAAAGAATATATGCATACTTTAATATGCATACTTAATATTTTGAATAGAAAGATATGAAATTGTTTTCGTTTAAATAATTTTACTCATAAAATAATTTATATAAGCAAAGCATTTATAATGGAAACTTGAAATAATTTATTTAAAAAAGTAAAATGATTTTTCAAACATATAAGAAAATTCTGTAATAAGACTAAAGAGTCAATAAATAAAGCGTTATTCAAAAACTTCTTCTAAAAAATTCAATTTATTAAAACACACACATGCATGTGTGTGTGTGTGTTTTAATAAATTGAATTTTTATATATTGAATATGTATATGTATATATATATGTATATATGTGTGTGTATGTGTGAGTGTGTGTGTGAGTGTGTGTGTGCGCGTGCGTGTGTATATAAGCTGCTCATAAGTATTAAGGGATATTGTAAGTCTTTTATAAAATTTATGAAATAATGGTATAAGTAAATCCTTTTTGTTTAAAATGGAAGAGAGTCACAAATTTAAATGTTTCTAATACTCAAATTTCGCAGGATGCAAATTTTTAGTTTGACATTCTATACGGCACTTTAACGGCATCAAAAGAAATTTGGCTTTTTGTAATCTAAAACAAAGTGCAAAATAAAAACAGACATTCAGCAAGTTCTATTTTTTGGATGAAAGTGAAGTCTCCAGGAAGGCATTTAAACAAATCAAAAGCTTTGAGATTTCTTGATCAGTAGTAAGTGGACAAACACAATCTGCAGTAGCAGGATCCGTTGGAGATTCGCAAAGTGTGATTTCTGGGGCCTGGAACTGTTCTGTGAAAACTAGAAATGCAATACAAAGATCAAAGCTAGGCCTCAGAATTGAAACAAAGCCCAAGAAAAACCGCTATTTAACGCTAACGGCCCTGAAACACAAAAATATGACTGCCACTCTTCTTTAACAGCACCTTAATTTCTGTACTATATCACAGTTTTGACGGAAAGTGTCTAAAACTACCTTCACGTTGTGCGGCTGTATGCTCTCTGACCAATGATGCGTATTACGTTAATAGAAAAGCACTGCCACGACCACAGGGAGTGTATAACAGAGCATCTGCATTAAAGGAGAAATGAATGTTGACGCAATATATTTTCTTATAAGCCCAGTTTTATTCTTTATTCTTGACAATAAGAGTATTGTTATCAGGAGAGAACGTGGCATAAGAACCAATCCTGCGTTTGACTTATACAAAGCCGCGGTTAGCCAATACAGGGCCAAGTTATTTTAATACTTGGGGAAAGTATTAGATTTGGTGGTGGGAGAATGATGGTTGATGCTAGAATCTCCATTGATGAGCATACCTATCATCATATTCGATATGGAGCTCTTCCCGATTGCCGATATAGGGATGACATCTTCAGATCAAGTGTAGCCTCATATACTGAAATAATTAAAGTTGGCTTAATTTTAATGGACAATTGCTGACAACATTGTATTGTGGTGAATGATTTCCTTTTAAACGTAGGAATCACACAAATGAAATGGCCATCATTATACCCAGACATAAACTCAATAAAGCATATGTTTGGGACATCCTAGACAGACGAGTTCTAGACTCCTATCATTAGCACAAACTTTTCAAGAAAGAGGACTTTTGGAGAAGTGTTACTGAATGCACCAACCTCTCACTAAAGCCTTACTGGTTAAATACTTCAATGGTGTTTGACTTTGTAGGTCATCCGGGAAACCATATCTTCTATAATAAAAACGATTTTCTTTTAAAGTAATACCTTTTTCATTTGTTTCTCAAATATGCATAATTTGTGATTTTTTTTGTATACCAGTGTTCAATAAAATGTACTTTTTCCTGCCAGACAAATGTTATTATTATTTTTTTTTAATCTCACATAGCTTACTATAATGTATCAATCAACTAATCGATTCTCCAAGTGCAAGATTATATATAACCCATTATTTTAATATTCTTCTAGGATTATAAGCAATGTATTGTGCTCAACAGTGAAAATTCAACACCTAAAAGATGTTGCCAGAAAGTGACAATTCGGCAAACAGAGAGAGAAACAACGAACAATAAGTACTCTGTATTTAGAAATAATATTCATAATATAGAGCGAGAACAGTGTTAGGTCAATAGGTTGTAGATAACTGCAATACACTAAGCACACGTTCAAGCACAGAATCGAAGAGAGTACAGAAAGTGTCCACATGAATCCGTCCAACGAATTTTTGTCTGCATTCAAATCATATTTTTCAAGCTACAGCATACAAGGCGAAATTCTCCATTGAATATCTGACAATATTGTCGAAGTTATTTTGTTAATGTAACGATTTCTTATATAAGATCCAAAGCATCGGTATGATATACCATTGATTCCACAGATTTCCATTGATTCAAGCCATTAAAGCGTTGACAAAAGAACAAAAGAAAAGGCCACGTGAAAAAGACTAGACAAGATATCACTTTATAATCAATTTACATCGGCAAACACGATTTCAATTTTTAAAAATTTAATTAATTGATAGAATTTTAAATTAATAATTACAATATTTGTAAGCACTATCTCTTTTAAATCTAAAGGGTAATGCCTTGCTTAAAAATATTAAAATATTTTTTAAACTTCATCATACTTATCGGTTGATAATAGGGATAATATCTTGTAATTATTTGCTATTCTTTACAGTATCGTTTTCTCAAATATGTGGTCAACACAACTAATTGAATCTTAGTTTCATAAAATGAAAAATCTGTTATAGCCTGGGGAGGAAAATGCCACCCTGTGCGTTTTCTCTTCACTTGACAGTGGTTCAAAATTAATAAACTGTTGGCTACGTTTAGCTGACTTTTGTTTCATAAAATTGGTAGCCGGTAATGCAAGTAAACAAACTTTCTAGCGATGTATTGTTTAATTAAATGCATAAAACCACCTTGAATTAATTTTGTTGTTCCTTTTAAATTTTAATTAATTTTATTCTTATGTGTTCTTTGTAAAGTTTTATAAACTCAAATGAATGGACCAAAATAATAAAACTTCATATTAACATCCTTATATGTATCATTTAAATTAAATAATGTCCATTAAAATAGTCTCATTATTCTCCTACTTTTCTTGTTTGTGTTACGTATTTTGTAGTTATTCCTCTATCGATTCATTTGATGAAAAACTTTTAATCAAACCATTACCTTCTGGACATGTATATACTCAGTTTCAATTTGTTATACAGAAAGATTTTCACCTTACTGATGAAAATACATGTTAGTATTTTTGTTCCTTTACATATTATTCATAAGCTTTGTTTTAAAATTTTCTTTTAATTTGCTTACGAAAGTAAACATTTCTAACAAATATGAAAATTCAATTTCTTCTCATTTAAATTTTAAGTAGAATATATATGGTGCTTCCTCCTTGTTAAAACTTTCTTTAATTTTTAGTTTTACTAATGATTCGAATCTGGTACTGTATATGTGCCTCTGGTAACTCAACTGAGAGGCAATTAAATTTATTTGATGCAGCTTTTCTTTGCTTTTCTGTTCCATCATATTTATAAATATGGAATCTTAAATAGGAATATATATGGAGGTTGCTAATTTTTATAATAAAAGTGGGAAAGTAATTTGTTATTTTATCTGACTAGTTATTTATTAATAGGTAAAATAATTTTTTGGGGTATTTTTCCGTTTAAGGGGAGGGGGTCAAAACAATTACCAATAACTTCAAAAATCACAATGTTTGTGATGGGATATAGCAAATTACATGTACCATACATGGAATTCCTTTTCTTACATTTATGTGATCATTCTGCAAAATTAATTTTTGCATGATTGTTCATGCTGATTTGGAAGCTTTTGTCATCTCCTTTTGGTTTATTATGGATTTAATCATTTGAGAATTGCTTGTTGATAAAAATTTGTTGTAGATTTATTTCAAACAAGGGAATTAATTAAAGACTAACAATTTTATTCATCAAATCATGAGATGTAGTTTTGTT
Organism: Latrodectus elegans; assembly: GCA_030067965.1. NCBI lineage: Eukaryota > Metazoa > Arthropoda > Arachnida > Araneae > Theridiidae > Latrodectus > Latrodectus elegans. Next base: position 104,509,837 of record CM057810.1, read on the forward strand.
TTTTATTAATTGTCATCCTAGTGAAGAATCTTGCAGTTTTTGAAAATGAATGGAAGAAAGTTTTTTTAAAGTAAAATTGTTTTCAAAATTCCCTTTTCTAACAGTCATTTGATTTGTACAATTCTGGTGTCAGGACAGGACATTAATTGAGTTTTGTGAATTTTATCTGAAAATGAATCCCACCATGATAGTTAATCAGCTATTATATAATAATTATTTAATACAAACTAAAATTTGTATTGAATAATAATTTTTCACTTTTAACATAAGATATGTACTAAAACTTTATTAGCACGACCAACAGCAAAATTGGTTACAACAAAACTGTCAAAATTGATAAAACTTTTCCTTTGAGAAAACCATACTTTATGAGTTCTATAATAACATATTTGATTTTCTGCAGATTATATAGAGTAGCCAATTGATTATTTTTAATTGCATCTTTATTAATTGGAAAAAGCTTTTTTATCCATCAAAAACAATGCAGTGAAATATAATTCTTTACATAGATTGTTGTCAGGTCTAAAAATCAAATGAATTGCAAGATGAGTCTTCTAACAATTCATTGTTACTTACAAACATAACTTTGTTGATTCAGAAAGTAGTTGGCTCACCCATTACTCATTAAGCATTTATGAAATGCAAAACACTGTAACACAAATTTCATTGGGCAGTTAGGGAACTTTAATCCAATTTCTGTAAATTTATAGGAGGACAAATGTATAAAAACTCATGTTCTCTTCACTGTTTCCAACTATTAAAATTTTTATGCCATTTTATAAATGAATATACATTTTTCACTTTTCATGTTTTTCTCTTATTTTGTATTATGGTTACATAAGTTTGCAGAATGCATAAAAAATTAAAAATAATTGTTTGTTTTTTGCTTAATGATTGATGGAAAAATTTTGCCAATGGCTCCTAGTAGAGGAGTAATATGGAAAATTTTGCTAGGGACCCATCGGAAATGAAAATTATCCTTACCTTACTTGTCATTTTGTTTTTATCAATGATTTAAATTTGCTAATAAGAATTAATATTAGAAATGTAAATTATCTGCAAAAATAAAGCTTTAAATACACACCCATGCACAAACAAAATTATTGAAATTTATTAATCTTATAAAAACATGATGGAAAATATGTTTCTTTTAATAGATTGTATTTTTTTTGTAGTAGTTATATACCGTAATAGTATTTGGAATATAAATAAATCCCCAAAGTAACAAAGCAAGCATTTTTGCATCTTGTTCTAAAGTAATAGAAGTTTCAAATAGTTTTGTTTAATTGAAAGATCAGCGTGTTATCTGAAGTGAAAGAATTAAAATAAATGGTCAATTATTTATATTGCTTTTATAAAATTTAGTGAAATTTTACCATTTCGTGAGGTCTGATGCTATTTCATATTTCTTTGTCCAAAATTACATTTAAAATAACATGGTTCTGAATATTCATTTTATTTATGTACCGTAACAAAATATTGGAAAATTAATTTTATAATGCTATGAGGAATGAAATTTAAATATTTAATAAAGCAAAATAAAATTTAATCTAGCAATAGGTAATATGTGAAAAAACATACTATGTTGTGTTACTGAATTAGGGATAACACACAAATGAACATTATTCTTGTAATATGAATTGCATTGTTTTTTTCCAATATTTGGCTTGTAATTAAATAATATTACAACCAATAACTTAAAACTTTAAATAAGATACTCTTTTTAAATGTTAATTTAGAAAATTAAATATATATAATTTTATATTATAAGTTTTTTCACTTATAATATAAAATTATATTATTGACTATTATTCCATTGACTATTTTTGCCAACCAATATATTAGTCAAATGTTGCAAATTGATTTTAATATTGTAGAGGAAAAATTGATTAGCTAATATATATCTTTACTGAACAGAAAAAACTTTATTTTTAGTTCATATAGTATTAAAGTATTTAATTACATTTTTTATGACTATGGTAAACAAGATAATACATAATTATAACTACTCTTTCTTATTAGAATATTGAATTTAAAATTTACATTTTAAACTGTATACATAGTTAATCTAATTAACCTACAGTACTGTAACTATTAATTTTTATTTTTCTTGTAAATCACAGAAAGTACTTTTCAAGTAGAGAATGTTATTAAATATTGATACAATGTAAAAAGGAAGCAATTTTTTTTTATGAATTTAAAAGTAAATTATTATTATCAGTTATATTGTAAAACATCCTGTGATACAAAAATTCCTCTAATTTGATTTTCTTTTAATAAGAATTTGAATGTTCAAAATTTGTTAAAAGCAATTAAGAATTTGTTTCTTATGTGAGGAATAAAAGAATTATCTGATTTTTTTATAACCATTAAGGATTTCTAACATTCTCATAAAATATTGTGTATTATATTTTGTGAATAAAAATATTTAAATAAGATATATATATATATATATATATATATATATATATATATATATATATATATACACTAGACACACACATTTAATTTGACAATTATGAAAAAATTAACATTATAATTTTTCTTATTTTTGTTATTTAAATTACAGTCAAACACTTTCGTCTATTTCCTCGTTCTCTGGGAGAAATAATTTCTGAATATGATGTTCAAGAGCTTCATTTCAGTTTAACACAGGGTTTGTGGAGATATGAGAAATGGGGATATCCTGTAAGAGATGCTCCTCCCGGTGCTGAATTGTGGACATTGTTTAAAGGAAATGTTTCTGAGTAAGTTTGATTTTTGTTTGTTGAGTGAGTTTATTTTTTATTTGCTGAATTTAAAATTTCTTTATATATCTTGATAAACTCTTCTTTTTTAAAAATTAATTGAAAAAACAGGAATATCAAGTTTTAAATTTTGTCGATTATTTTACCTCTAATTTAAAACATTAATCTATTGTAGGGGAAAAATGATAACGAAAATGAATTATTTTTGATAAAAAAAATTTATCATTTATATTTAGAATTATTTAGCTTAATTTTTATTATTAGCTCTTTTAGTGCCAATGATTTCTTTTCATTGGAATATATTGTTTTGAAATGAATAGATGAAATTGTTTGCTTATGTCAATTTTATAATTTTAAAATGCTTTATTTATTAATAACAGTTATACAATGAATATATAATGCTTAATATACTTTTTGGCTTAAAACTACCTTATAAGGCAAATAATAAAGTGCTCTAAATGGGTTTACTGTGTCGGAATGTGTTTAGATGATGTAATGTGATTGTATACATGTGCGATATTTGCTTTGTGTGCTAATAACCCTTGAAGTATTTAACTAGTAATTTGTTTTTATTTCATTACAATTTAAACCATTAGAGTGAATGACTTAATGTTTATAATTAAAATTTTTTTAAAAGCTAAGTTTTTGAGGAACTAGTTCAGTATCCCCATATATTGGTGAACGCAGCGAAATTTTTTCGTTGCGGCGTTTGTTTATTAACACGGGATATTTATAGAAGTTCGATCGAAAAATAAACTTAATAAAAAAGAACAGTTTATGATTTTAAAAATATAAAAGAAACTGTATGAATAAATAAAAATATATTTATAATAAATAATTCAAGTAAAGATAGATATAATTCATGAATAATGTAGAAGAAATTAGGAAAAAAGAACAGTTTATGATTTTAAAAATATAAAAGAAAATATATAAATAAATATATATAATAAATAAACCAAATAAAAAGAAATAATGTAACAGAAATTGTAAAAAAAAAAAAAAAAAAAAAACGAAGATTGGACATTGGCGACAACAAAACACAACTGAGAGAAAATCCCCTAATTGCACCAACAGCAAACAAAAAACAAGTGGCTTCCAATTCCAATAGAAATGTAGAACAAAGAAAGTTCTAGAGCAAAGAAACTCGAAGTAAAACTTAAATAGCTGTTGCCACTGAAAAAAACATTTGTAACATAAAAATTATGTAAAACATGAGAAAAATGAATACTGGCAACAAAAAGAAGTTAGTAACAAAAACTGAATTTGGCAACACTACAATAAGAACAAAAACTGAAATCGCCAACACTATGATCAAAACAAAGGGTGCCAGATTTGATGAGAAATCATATATGGGGATACTGAACTTATACTGTTTTTGAATATTTGCTGTGAACTTTTTGTTTTTAGTTTCTTGAGTAAAATTTATTTTGAATGTTTATAAAATAAAAAATTTCATATTAATTCTATTTTTATTTCCATTATTATTTCCCACACAAAAATATAGATATAAGGCCACATAATCATCCCGAGAACATCGTGCATACCTGTGTCGATGATTCTGCAAACAATGATTAGTTGAGTTGTTTTGCATACAATGACAATATTTAATTAATATTGTTATTGTATGTAATATTTTACATTATATATTAAGTATTTATAAATGTTTCATGTATTTGTATTTAGATTTATTTAGTATGGTAATGTTAATTAATTTGTAAGTCTAGTTTTTATAAGAATGTTTGTTTACATTTTAGATTTATTTTTGTTACCCTTATTAGATTAAAGCTAGATTGTACAAAAGGGATTTTTCTTGATGGATGCCACTGCTCGGTTAATTAAAATTTGAGTTTTCATAAAAATGCTCTTAATTCACATTACAGATTTAGCTTTATTTCTCAGTAGTCACTTGTTGTAGATTGCATGATTCCTAGTTTATATTTGCATTTTATTATGTTAACTTTGGCAAATTAGTTTCTAGTTATTAGCATTTTATTACTTCTGTAGTAAGTAATAATAAAATATTAAAAATTTTGATATTAGAAATTTAAAATAGAGTTGAAATTTGAACATGATTGGTTATTGATAACCGGATATTGTACATATTCACATAACTTAAGTTGGTGAGATAACTGTGCAGCGCTTGATGCAAACATTGGAAATCGACCAGTCACACACAGTTTTCTGTTGTCTTTTACCATTTCTTTAAAATTAATTTTACTTGTGTTTTTTTTTAAAAAATCCTGCAAAGTACAATTATTACTTATATGTTAATCTTAAATATATTATTAAGTATAAATGGCTTATAATTTCAACTAGAGGACAACTTTAAGAACTCAAAGTGTTTGTTTTAAGAGTGTAGGAAGTTTCATTTAAGTATTCATTTAGTGTCATCTGAATTTTCTTTTTTAGTGTAGCTGTTAAATAGTTTAATATTTTTAATTATAAATGTTGGGGTTTTGAGAAATTTTATTTTTTAAGATAGGATTAACCTATTCTAGCTCAACAGATTTCTTTCCTCTGACTTTTGCTTTTGTTAGAATTTCAATCGTTTGAATTTCTATTGGATTTGCTGAGTTCCATTGATTAAGTAGCTTCACTCTGCTTCCCATGAAATTAGCAAAGTGAACTATAACTTGCATTGTGCAGTTGGGAGAGTGACCACATTTTTCCTTATTGGGTTGCTGGAGCTTCATGGGTTAGCGATGTGTCCATGTTAATCTGTGACATCCAAAGTCCTTCTGCTGGTGTGACATGTATATGGAGCAGAATGGTCATCTATGTGACCTCATCACTTGACTGTTCCAAAATTTAGAGGATCTCAGTAATAGATAAATATTCTAGATTTGTTAACTTTAAGGTACAGTCTAAAGCTTGCCTCCACCACTATGTATGTATGTTTTAAAGTTACCAAACTGAAAATTTACGATAATTCATTCATACTTCATTGATAATTCATTTAGGCATGTTTATAGTTGGGCAATACATCAGAAATTGTAGTTACTGAATTAAAATTTTTTCTTTATTAAACATATTGCTTTATTTTTCATTAAATTTTGATTTTTTTTGTAAAAATATATTATAAAGTTATATTGAGAGAATGAAATCAAAGTACTGAAATAATTTTATTATTTACATTACAGGGTCTCTTCTAAATGGAAAAAATTAACAAATATTTTATCAGGGCAATTTTGTGCTTCATTGAATTTTATTGATGATACTAGTACAGTTGCTCCCAAGTTATCTTTTAGACCTGAAGGAGCAGTATTTAATGATTACAAGCATGATTCTAACTTTCTTAGATATTCAGCTTTACCTCATGAAATTGTGTGTACTGAAAATCTCACACCATTTCGAAAATTATTACCATGTGGTGCTCAGGTATATTATTTTTTAATATCTGTAATTCAGTTATTTAGCTTTCAGTATATATCATCAAATTATTTATTTTAGTAACAATTGTTTTGTTTATTGATGAATTTTCATTTTGAAGTAAAATATGTGTTTCATAATTTGACCTTATAAGAATACAGAACGTAATCTGCTAATACTCTAAGAGATAATTATTTTATTAATATGACATTTATAAAAGTCATATAAAAACTCCTCTGCAATGAAGTTCAACTGTAATCTAACTGATGTAAAATAGCAGTATATAAGAAACTAAATGAATATTTGTTTTATTTATAATTTTTGAAAATGTATGATTAAGCAGTTGTTTTTAATTCAACACATCCATTTGATATAGTGCAAATTTCTAACTTCATAAAAATTACTAAATGAGACAAAATTCATACAAAAATGAAATAAAATTATTATTTTGAAATTTTAAAATGCCTTTTTAAAACTAAAACTGAAAGTCTTTATTTTGTATACATACAATAAATGTAACACAAAACCATTTACAAAAATAAAAACATGAATATTTCCAATATATGTAATGAAAATTTATGTTTGGATCCTAAATTCTGGAAAACAGATTAATTTAAAAATTAATAATAAAACTACTGTCAACTTTTTTTATGTCATCTGAATTAGAAAACTAATAAAATATTCATTGCAAAATAAACTAAATTAAGGAAAATGAAAATTTGGTACACTTTTCATTGAAAATTCTTTATTGTATTTAGAAAAAAGATATATTGTAGAGCTGGAGAGATGAATTTCAAATAATTTTTTGTTTCCATGTATAAATGTAATAAAATTTTCTTCACAAAATTAATTCTTAATTTATTTTATTTACTTTTTCTGTTATTAATAAAGCTTGATTTTACTTCCCATCAAAAACAATGGAAGTGAAAATCTAAGCTGAGAGATGAATATCTAGTGTTATCTTCAGTTTAAAAATTTCTTTGTGCAACTCCAACAGTCAGGCATAAATGTCTTTAATAATTTAAAATTCATTTTAAATTATAAGTCCCAGTTGAATTTGCTTTTTCACTTAAAAGTGACTGCAAATAACAAACCAAACAAATACAACAAAATAATGCTCAGTTTTAGTTTTAAGAAGTATTGAATTACTTATGAGTTACTTGAATTATTTGAAGTATTTCACAAAGATATAACTTTTATTTAATTTATATTATTAATGTTCCTAATAACACAAGATCATTAGATAAAAATCAAAAAAGCATGATGAATTATTCGTAATTTAAATGCATTCCTAAATTATCCTTAACTAAAAAAATCTTTATCAGCATGTAGAAAAATTTTGTTCACTTAAATTTTTTTAAATATACACTCTTCTGTTGGCATTCAGGCAAAGCTTAAAAAATGTAGCTATAGGTTTTGTTGTTACATGAATTTACTGAAAGAATTTGTCAAAATGTATAAAACAATTCAAGCTTCGCAGAAGAACAAATATAATAAAAAGAACAAACATTTAAAATAATAAGCAAAACAAAATAACATGGAAACAAACATAAAAAATTAAAAATATTTTTTTAATAAGGAAAAGAACACAAGAGGAAAGGAACTCATGAAAATTATGTCTATAGATTTTTATTTGTTGTGAAACATAAGCACATATGTAGGGAACTCCTATTTACTGTCTAAAAAATGGCAACACACACTTGCTGATTCGAACTGTTTTTCCTGAGACGGCAGTTGGACTCTCGCTCGCAACTGGAACGCACGTCGCGTGTCTAACATTCCAAAATTTATGTGTAATTATGTTGTCTAATCAGTAATAAAATTTATGTGTAATTATGTTGTCTAATCAGTAATAAAATTTATGTGTGTAATTATGTTGTCTAATCAGTAATTCTATTCTTCGGTAACTATACATATTACAGGAAAAAACGCAAATTAAATATTATAAAAGTAAATATGCGTTAATTCAGGGTATTTTTAAATTTAAGCTCTTCCAGATGTGTTAAGAAATACTTCACACGCATAAAAACATAGTTAAAAAAGGGACTGCTATTATTTTATTCAACCCAAAATAGTTAATGAAATTAACTATGAATTAATTAAATTTAATTTTTATTTTAATTTTAATGATACAATAATGATAGTTTAAAATATGATACCTCAGGTAATAAATTTATTAAAAGTTTACTCATTTAATGAGGCTATTTGTTACAACATTTGTTCATTACTTTTTCAGCATAAGAATGTTATATAATTGTAGACTGAATGACAAAATATTGAATTTATTTAAGTTTCTTGTTGCTTTTTTCAGTATGAGTCCTACAACTATTTTTAAATTTAAGAACCTGCGTTAAAAAAATTCTAATGTTACTAAAATTATGATATATATTCATATGACATAAAAATTTAAGTTCTTTCTTTTTAATTTTTTTTTTAAAATTACAAATGAAAAATAACTGAAATATCATGAAATGTAACTGCATAGCTAATCCAATTTAGGAAGCTGAAATATAAAAATGCTGCTTTAAGAATTGTCTGATTTATTTTCTTCCTATCTTTCTCATCTTTTTATTGTTTGATATTTTTATTAAATAATAACTTATCTGTCTCACTTATTATTCAATAAAAATATTGTTTCTAAAGAACATAATCCAAGGTTATATTTATTGCATTTTTGAAAAGCAATAGTTAGTGATAACATGGAAAAACTATCATGTTTTACTCCTCTCATAGTTGGTGTACAGTAAACATGAAAAAATAAAAATTCGTATCTTAAGTTTGAAATCAGTTGCTTTTTTTGTTGGTCTTGTTATGAAAGAAAGTTTGCAGTATATTTCTGATTATCATTGTATAAATACATTTAACAAGCTTTATAAACTGGAGAAGCTACAAATCAATTGATGTATTTGCATAAACAGCTTAACAATTTTCTTCTGCAGTGGAAAACCTAGATGTATTATGGTTTTTTATACATATTATGTTTTTCATTATATATATATATTTGGGCCATGGTACCCTAGTGGCTAGGGTATCGGCCTTCCTGCTAGAAGGGCAGGGTTTGATTCCCAATGCTTGCAAAGACCCACCGAGTACATGCAATATACATGCTCATTAAATCTGTGTAATTGAGTCCTGTGGTCGATCATTGAGCAGTTACCATGGGTGCAATGATCTGGAGATAATTTCCTCCCCCTTTAGATCAGTGTCAAAATGAGGGAGTGGATCCTCTGGTGGTGCCATCTATCAGAGAATTTTAAAAAAAGAGCAAAGACACACTTATGCTTGCAAAGATTTACATTTTAATTTTAATCAGATCATTTATTTTCATTTTAATCAGAGCACCTTTGTTGTGCTCTGATTAAAATGAAAGACACTGCATATTGACTTAAATTTGCATAGCCAAGGCATAGCGAGCTTGGCTTGTCCAAATGTCGTAAGTAACAACAACACATATATATAAACAATAAAAAGGAATTATTGGAGTAATTTTTTGAATGAAATGTATTTATATTATTTTATAGTTATCTTTTGTGTGCGCTACATTTATATATGAGTATAAATTCCATTAATAATATATTTCTTATATATTTATAAAGCATAATTCAGCATTATTTTTTCTCATTTGTTATGTTTATAAGTTATATAAATTTCAAATAAATATTTTTCATAATTAGTAAATATTATCATATTTTTTTATACTATTACTGTAAAGTATTTGTCATGTTGATTCAAGCATTCAAATTATTGACGATTCTGGATTTGTTTAATTTTAGTTTTGACGTATATGTATTTTAAAACTGATTTTATTTATAGGCTGGTCTGACAACATTATTGAATGCTTTAAATGTTTTTAATGCACATTATGTGTCATTGGCAGTTGATATTCAAACTGTTTGTAAAGTAAGTAATTTATATATTTTCCTATTAATTTATGCAAGAAAAATATCATTGTGATATATGTAAATATACATACTTATGTATAAATGCTTTTGGAAGGTAATTCAGCTTGAATTCTCGTAGCAATTGATTCATGCAAATACTGGATAACGTTTGTAGGAATAATGTTTCATTTTCAATGAAGATACTGTGAATGTTTTGGAGAAGGTGCTATATAAGGATATTTATTCTGTATTGAATGCTTTAAAGTTGAGCATAAAAGTTCAATTTTACTTGGGTTTTTTTTTTTTTGATTTCCATGATTGTAAAAGTCTCACACATAAATAGGTGCATTTTCACCTTGAAAAATTACCTTCATTAAACAAATTTTGCATTGAAAAATGCACCTGATCAGCTGTAATTTCTCTATACTTCTCACCCATTGATCCTTTCTTTCAAAGTCACAATTGACCTATCAGAAAACCACATTATGGTTTCCCATATCATGACAGATCTACCTGCATTCTTTACAGCTGGAAAGAAAAATCAGGGTCCTAAGCTTGTGCTGTTGTCCTCTAAATATTCAGGTGTTCTGACATAAGAAAAAGTATGAAATATCTCACCATATTAGTTTTTCATCCTGATAATTAATCAGTTGAGTTTTGTGAGGATAATATCATTATAGACAATGTTTGGCATTAACATTCAGGACAAATAACATATGAATAATTGCTTTGCCATAAATGTTCTGTTTATAAAGGAGCTTTCTAATTGTAATTGACAATAAAGAATCCAAATCCTGATTGATGTCTGTAATAATTTTTGCTGTAGTAGTTCAATTTTTTTACTTTAAAATCCACTTCAATACCTGTTAATCTCTTTCCCTAATCTTCTCTTTTAGTCCAGTTATTTTGCTTTGCTGAGTTTGTTTTGTCATGCTACATGTACATTGTTATGACTTTAGATACCTTTCTTTCAGGTATCCCTAAAAGTTGAGATCTTTTGGTCACATTTGCTTCAGCTTTAAGGCTCTTACAATTTGACCTCTTTGAAAAATCTGAGAGATCTGACATTTTGTGCTTCAGGAAAAAATTATGTCTCAAAACATTAATAAAGCTATCATATAATACCAGAATGTGTACATTTCTATTTATAAAAAACTTATTTATATTTTAATGTTTTCAAATGTCATTAAAAATGTCACTTTTATTTACAAGTAATTTCATAATTTTGATAATCACCGGTAGGTAACAACGTGCAATGCAGGGAAAAAGAAAAAAATATATATTATAACAACTTTAATTTTCTGTAGCATGGGAAAAATATGAAAAATTCCTTCAGAGCAACAATTTTATTTCAGGTAAATGACAAAAATTTATTATTTAGAAATGAAGCAAGGTATTATATGTTACATGTATTAATATTTAATATGACATTTGTGATGTGGTACTGTTAAAGGTTATAATGAGATTATGAAAAAGACTTTAGAGAATGTTATTCTATTCTTGAAGAAATGCAATCCCTAAATTTTGGACATTAAAGGAGGCTTTATTTTTTTCACTTATGGTTAAAATTGTTTTATTTTAAAAGCACATCAAACTGAAATTTAAATATTTGTTTTGTTTATTTATTAAAATTATATTTTGTTTTGAAAGTGTGTAAAATTGAAATATTTGAAATTTAGTATTAGTGTGAAGGAAATGAAAGGTATGGATAGTTATAAATTGACTTTACGTTTTTTTAAAATTCTTCTCTGCAAGTATTTTTACTTTATGTGTTATTCAATTAAAATTGCGGATATTTGTAATTATTTTTTGTAATTTAATGAATATTGTGTAGAAATATTTGACATTTATGTGTTTGGTTTTGCCATGAATTGTAATGCTTGTTAATTAGAAACTCAAGTTTTTATGAAAATGTTTGATATTCACATGATTGAATTAGCTTTATTTGAATTAGCTCAGATCTCTCTGGAGGTGCATAAACATTGATATATATTTTTTTAAATGGGCATTTCTGCCTTTTTAATTAAAATCTGAGTTTTTATAAAAATGTTTTCAATTTAGTTTTATTGACCAGTTCTTTTTGGGTTTAGATTGCATTTGCACTGATTTTTTTGAGGTGTTAACCATTATCTGATTACTGGTAAACACAAGAAAAAATAAGAAAAAAAAAAGAAAAAAACCCAAGATAATATTGAAAGAAAATTTCATTAATTTCAATTTTAGTACATGATGAAATTTAAGAAATGATATAGGAGTAATGTATATAATAATCAAGCTTCCTTACAATGCCTGATCAATTGTGACAGCACTGCTGTTCTATTTTTTAAGTTCCACTTATAAGCTGATCCCTACTTCCAAGTTGAATTTTGCCTTAAAATTTTCAACTTATAAGTGAAAAATATGCAGTAAATAAATTCTTTATTTAATTGCTGTTAAATTTCATTTATTCGATGTTCCACTCTTCTTATAATTAAGTTTTTCATGAGTGAAGCTTTTTAATTAATATTTAATTTAAAAAGGCTTAATTGTTATTATACTTATATTTGATTAAATAAGTTTATAATTAAGTACCTAGAAAATTATTTTTTCATTTTTAGGAGAGTTGTTCAAATGTTGCAATTCAGCTTGTTCAGTCAGTTGCTGTCGTATTTGAACCAACTGTACAAAATCTGAAACAAGGTATTTTTTTAAATGTTATATGTCTTATACACTGAATACTGTAATCTCATAATTATTTTTCAGTGTAATTAGTTAGATATTTTTAAAGCATTAAAATGTTTTTAATATGATTAGTTTGATAAAGTTAAAATGATTAACTATTAGGATTTAAACTAACTAGTTTATATTTCTATTTCAGATTGGTCATTTGTTAAATTATTTGGTTCTAGTTTAACAAGTACTTGTCCTGTTGCTAGAAGCAGTAAAGTATTTGTAGATGTTACATCTAACATGGTAGTAAATAATTATTTTTATCTTTAAACTGTGTATTTTATTTGTTTAATTTATGAATTTTTAGTATCTATGATTCATAGAACTCCTTAAATTTTTGAACCTAAAAAGATTAATGGTTTTTAAAACTTAAAATATTTTTGTAATCTGTTAAAATTTTCAAATTTTAATCCATCAATTTTAAGCTTCCAAAATCATAATTCATAACTGATTAATGTTATTGCAATGAATGAAAAAATATCTAAAATAAAATCAAATTTATTTGATAACAGTACTTATGAGACAAATTTTTAAGAGAGATTTATTATAGGACTGAAGATTTAGTGGTGGGTATATTTTTGAGCAGGGTTCGCTAAATTCCTGGAATTCCAATTTTTTTTAAAGGATCTTGAAATTAGTGGAATTTTGACTTGACTCCTTGAAAATCATGAATTACTCCTGTAATTTTTATTTACCTTGATATATTTATTTTTTTGTTAGAAAATATTATAATTTTTTAGAATTTTTTGATTTAATATTTAAAAATTTTCAATGAAATTGTCTGAAAACCTAATTGAGTATTATCTTTTAATGTTACCACTATATGGTGGCAGGATAGATATTAGATTGTTGTATTCATAACTGTTGACTAAAATAAAGGTTTAGTTCAGCTACAATAATTTCATAATAATCTAGTTTATTAGTATTTAAATTTATGTGTGTGAAGTGTAGTAATCACCAACAAGATCGTCATGTTGTGCAATCTGATGGGTGATTTTAATTGATTTTTTTTCTACTTGTTTCTGTTTACTTCATATTGTATAAAATTTATTGAATAATATATATAAAATTTTTCATTTAAAATATATTTTCCATATCTTTCTTGGTGAAAATTGCATATAATATTAATGAATCTGGATAAATTTGTTTATCAATGAAAAAAGGGCTGAAATAATTTAACATGTCTGGTGAAAAGTATCTTTTCAATAACCAGTGGACTCTGGAAAAGTCCACTGGTTATTGAAAAGAAAGTCCACAAGTCATACAAAGATTGGCTTTTTCATGGCATAGGAAAAACACTTGCCCATTGTCTATTTTGCTAGAAAGGCTTCAGTATTTCAAATGTGGGGGAATTATCAATCAAACCCCATATATAAAGAAAAAAAAAAACATGTACATTTATTAAAGTCTGCCAAAAAACTAATTCAAAAGATTTTTAAAATATGCTACTGTTCTTGTGGAAGAATGTGAACCCAAAGCATGTTTTGAAATTTTAGATTCATTTGCTTCTTCAAAATAAATTTGAAACGCTGAAGTTCTAATGCTCCTTAAAGTTTTAAACTGTGGATTCAGCTACAGTTCTTGTAGCAATATAAATTCTCTCTTTCAAGCAATGTTTCCCGACTGTGCTACTGTTGTGGTAAAAAAAGTTCTTGTTTAATGGTTTTTCAAATTGAACCTTAATTTTTTCATTTTTTAAAAGAAAAAGTTTAGAATGCTAGTGATTATGTGTTGATTTAGTAATGTGAAGAACATTGATTATTTATATAAGAAATTTTCTGTTATAGCTATAAATTCATTGACGACTTTTTGAGGGAATCATTAAATATAATTCTAACTTAAAAAAAATATTTTTAATTTTCATTTTAATTTCCACATTTATTTCTTTTATTTAAAAATACAATTGAAAAGTACAGCATATATGTAATTATATACATATTTGTTTCAGAGCAATTTTTAAAATAAATTATTTTACATAAATGTTGATACCTCCGAGAAATTTTTGATTTAATACCTGGAAAACTCCTTAAAACTCCTAGAATTTTTTTTTTGGAAATCTGTACAAACCCTGTTTGAAGCTATTGAAATTCTAATCACGAGTAAAATTTATAAAAAGGACCTGTAATGATATAAATTGTTCAATCATTCATTATTAAATAATTTATACAGTGCTTTCAACTCAAGTTTTCATACCAATCATCGATATCATGGTAATTCTCATATTTTGGCATTCCCAAATTTATATATAGAGGCTCTAAAATCTGCTATTTTTCTCTCATTAGAGGTGAGTGAAAATGTGTTAGCTGAGTTCTTTTAGTCACACCAAAAATGACATTTATGTAATATTTGAATCAAATGTTTTTCTTATGCTGAATCAAATGTTTTTCAAGAGCTGGCCAGCTCTGTTGTAATTTTATGACTATGTTATATTTTGCATTAAATTCTAGAGGAAATCATTAGGATTTTCATCTTTTATGAGATAATTCCTCTGATATGACCATGGATTTTTTTTATTTTATTTTATTTGTGATATCAATATTTAACTTATGCAAAAATATTATTTTGAATTCTGGGTTTCTCCAGTTTAAATTAGAAAATCTGGTATAATTTTTTTTCCACTTTTTCATCTCAATTATGGAATTTATTTTCTTGGCATACATTACCCGAACTTTCTTATATATTTTAATATGAGTTTGAGTAATATTATTTACAATTTTCATCATGAGGCTTCAATTTTTAATCCTAAATAACTATTTTAAATTTAATTTCTTTTTAGTTAAAAAAATGTACATTTTGTTTGCCATTAACAAATGCATTGTATATGGATATACATGCATTCTTATATATTTATGTTTGTATATATGTGAGCATTTTATTGGTGTATTTTTTAATTGTTATCCTTGATTAATTATTTATTTTTTAATCTTTAATAATTAATGGAAGGCAATGTTTCATCAGTACACATTTATTAAAAAGAACAAAAATTTTGTTTATTTTCTTTGTTATATGACCTTTATGCCATGTGATGATTTTGATAATAAAATTGTTCTGCTTTTATTTATATTTGAATAGTAATAAACCACTGACATAGCATACTTCCAAATTTTGTTGAATATGTGTATATGTTTTCTTTTTTATGGAACTTCAGACTGGCCTTGACTGTTTGCACGATAGGAGAGTTTTTGCTATTTTGGTTCTTGGTGAAAGGTTACTACGTAGAGAGGGTTTTTGGACTGTCGACCAAGCACTCGAGACTAAAAACACAACAAACATTTTTATCAGAATTCCAGAGAATTTCTAGAGAATCTTAACTTATCTGTGTGTGCTCTCATTCATGCCAGTGAATTCTTATCAACTGGTAAATGTTGACAAATGGAAAGCAGTAACATTGTTAGTATAATAGTGATTGTTCTCCTAACTGCACAACTTGTTTGCATATTAGTGAAATGGGTATTCTGAATTACTATGGTGATTGCTTGTACCATTGCTGCTGAGACTGTAACTTCCACAATGTATTTAACTTGCATGTTGGTACCCCTAAAATACCAAGCTATTCCTTTGAGCTGCTGAATTGGTTTACAAATGGTTTGTATTCTAAATTTTAGTTTATCATCTCATGGGTTCAACTTCCATCTTGGGTGTGTTTATTGAAATCTACTTTGTTTCAAATCCTGGTGAATTTATCTTTTATGCTTGAAGAAAAATACTGTGTGAAGGATTGATAACTTCAAATCTATGATGGGACCCTTTATGAAGTTTGGAAACTTTTCTTAGCACCATAGAATACACAAAAGGTATAGTTCAATAATGATATATTTCTGTAAGAATCCTGTTTAAATTGTAAATCTCATAGTAGATTTAATTCTAATGTGTATCAAAAAGTGATTAATACACAATAAATGTCAAATCAGGATCCTCTTTGAAGATGGATTACTTTTCCTGGGACTATTGAATGTATTATTAAAAGTATCTTTCTGTAAATTTTTATATCATAAATGTTAGTCTAGCTCTAATCATTTGTGTATTCAAATGCTCTTTTAAGTATGGCTTACTGCACAGTTTAAATATGGTAATAAATTTAACTTTCCTTGTTGAAATGTTAATCATTGGTGTTGAAATATTAATCATTTAATTAACTTCATAATTCATATCAACATGCCCAGTTTTTGTGGCTGTGACTAAATTTTCTTTATATATTTTTCCACTGGAGTTTAATATATTTAGCTTCAAATTTGTATTATGCAGAAATTTTTTTTTTAATGAAGTGCTAATGTTAAATAAACATGCTCGTTTGTTATTAATATTCCTTTCTATTTTAATTTACTTTCCCTAATTTTTAGACTGGAAACAACTTCAACCTGAATATCAAACCCACTGAAATAATTAATGAGACATATTTATCTCATGCTGGAACCGAAATGAAAGAGACATTTGCTTTATATGATTTGAAAAAACTTTTCGAAGGTACTAGGTATGTGAATATTGCAGCAGTCTATAAATCACCTCACATTTATGGAATCATACCACCACCTGTTTTGTATACAGAAAGGAAGATTTCAGGTAAAAAAATCTGTTTTTATTATTATCTTATTATAAAATGTTAGATAATTTGCTATAGAACATTCAATTGCAAGCAAAAAACATACCAAAATGTTACCTTATTTAACATCATAAAATGTCACTTTTATTCATCAGTAAAATATTAGCAGTAACTAATTATTTTAATTTTTTAAAAATGACCATATAATTTTTATTATTCCGTACATGAACTGATACTTTGAATGAAAAGTTCTGAATAATTATATTTTTTGAACTTTCAATGCTTAATTACTTTAGATGTATATTGCATTTTTATTTACAATGTGTATCCAAATGTATATTGTAATTTTATTTACTTGGTTTGTTAGTCTAAAATAAGTTTAATTCTGAATGGAATGTGTTTTATTGAGTCAGTTTAAAAAATGTATTCAAGATATCAATATTAAAAAAAATTAATATTAAAATGTTAAATATATTAATTTCTCAAATAAAATATTTATATATATATATTATTTGTGTAAAAGTAATTATAAAAAATGTTAAATATGGATAAAATAACATTTTATGTATTGAATGTAATATGACCTTTGATTTTTAGTTAAATTTACGAACTGAACTTTTTTTGAAATTTATTTCTAAACAATAAAAATGACTTTAAATATCAATAAAATTAATTTTTCTTAAATAACGAGTAAACCTTAACTTTTTCTGGTTTTAAAGTAATCTTAGCACCATAAAATTTACATAAAATATCAATTTCAAAATTTTCTGCTGATTATTTATTTTTTCAATTTTATGGATTCCATATTTTTTTCTTGAATTTTTTTTTTACAAATTTCATGCATGATTTTAGTTTTTAAAAGTAATAGGTTTGTTTAAAAATTTATTTAAAAATTATTTTAAATAAATGAAAAAGCATTTATATTAAAAATCTTAATCAAAAGAAATGGAATGCTTAATAACTGTAGTAATTATAATGCTAAAAATGATTAACTACATAATGTTTTGTAAAAGTTATTGTATAAATATTTAAAATTTATAATTTTTGTAAAAATAATTTATGTTCTTAAATTGAAAAAAATAATTGTATTGTTTATTAATTAATCTAAATCTTATTAATGTATTTTGGTAAAAAACAAATGGAAATTATACATGAATTGACAAATGTAAAAAAAAATTTATAATAATTATAATAAAGCCAAAAGCTTGTTTTTTTTCATTGTTTACAAAAGAACAGGATTAAAAAATGCATGTTTGCTTTAATGACCCCTATTAAAAATTAAAATGGGATTCTTTTGTGATTATTTTATTGTGTTAACTTGTTTTAATGAAATGCTTTTACGAGATACAAATTTAGTTTTAAGATATTTGATTGCTAGTATATTTGATTGCAGATATATATTTGATCACATAGCAAAAAGAATTTGTATGAAAAATCTATTGTGAATAATACTTTAGCTTTTAGATTTGTGTAAAATTAAACATTTATGTGTATGATCAATGAAATCTGTTTAAATATTACTTCCATGTCTTGATTTTGAGGTTATTTATGTTTGATTTTTAAATAACAAATAATGTTTAACAACTTTATAAAGAAAATTAGTGTGACTTAATAGTCTAAAATTTATTTAATATCATTTTCATCAGCACAGATTTCAGTATCTTTGATTAATGTTATATTTTTTTCACTAAATATATGCATGTTTATTAATTATGTGTGTGCATGTATGCATATTTGCACTTTAATGCTGATATGATTTTCAATTTTAGGTTATGGACAAGAAAAAGGAGGTATTCACTGCACTCTACATAATAATCATCCAAAGAAACCTCTTAAAATCATATATTTTGATCTTATACCTTGGTATCTAAGGTTATATAGTCATACATTGCTAATAAGAAGTGGAGATGTAAAAATTATTCCAGGTAAATGTTAGATTTAAAATAAAGTACTATAAATTTAAATATTTGTAAAATATTTTAAAAAACATAAGTATAGTATTTATTTTCTGGATCCTCTGTTAAAATTTGGTGGGCAAGAGGTATATTTATAACTAAAAGGTTTCAGATTTAAAGCCTAAGAGCAAACAAAAGGTTGTCTTATTCAGTTCTGGTGTTTATAAAATAAATAAATGATCCATACTTATATATTAGATGCCCTATAGGCAAATAGCTATCTAATTTGGCCTATTTTGTGTCTTGTTAGAAGTACCTGAAATGGGCATTACCAAACATATTATATTATTACCAAACAACATTTATTATTCTGTGGTCCCTCGGTATATATATATATATTAAAATTTATATTTCAACTCATCAATGGTATTTTTGTGCAAATATTTTTATTATATATGTTTATAACTTAAACTATACTTTTGGGTTATTTAAATTTAAAATTTTCCTCAAAATTATTGACATTTAGAAAGCTAAAACCACACTTTGTATAGGAAATATTAAGCAGTAAAGCATTTTTAAATGTAAAAATTAATGAATAATTGTGTGAATAAAAATTGATATATTTTTCAGTCAATAATTTATGTGTTGTATATTATAGAAAAAAGCTAAAATTTAAAGTAAGAATTCTTTATTAATTTTCCAGATATTGCTGTTTTATGTTTAAAGTAAAATTCTTAGCAAAATATTAGTGTTTTGTACCAGTTTGACCTTCTAAAAATGCAGAATCTAATAAATTAAGAAAAAAATTAAATAACATGTTGGAAAGTTGTATATTGTATAATTTTTTCTAGATAGACAGCTTTTTTTTTAATTAGAGTAATATCACCAAAGCTTAAAAATATTTTTAGAAGAGATTTAGCGTGGTTATCCAGTTTATTTTTTATATTCAGAATTTATTTAAAAATTTATTATAATGTTTTTGTAAATACCAAAAAATTCTGAGATGCTCTTAGAAAAGTCTTTTTTATTTAAAAAAAAAAAGCACATTTTCTGGTAATTTCTTTATTTTGCATATTTAGTAATCATATTTTATGAGCAAATAATTTGAATTTATTATCAAGTTCAATTTTGATCTTCCTATAAATTTTTGTATTTCATCAAATTATTAATTGGTAAAGAAGTAAAAATTGATATTTCTTAATATTTTGATTAATTTTAGCGATTTAGTTATCAATTTTTAAGCTTATTTTATCTGCATGTGTATGTTTAATTTGTTGATCTACTCTATTACTCTTTTTTACATAAGAGCTAATTTAAACTAAATGTGTTGTCTAAGAGGATTTTTAACTGTTGCAAATAATTATAACCCAAGATTTGTCAGTGTTAATAGTTGATTGATTTTGTGGCAAATAAAATTATTCACCTTAAAATCACCTATTAATGCACTGGTATTTCTATTATTTTGATAACTTTGTGCACCTCTTAAAAACTTATTCATAATATTGAGATTAATAAATATAATTAGTTCCTTAAATGAGTAAGAATGTTAAAACCACAGTTTGTTTTAACAATTTGTGAAAAAAAGTTATTTAAATATCTGTTTTAAATGAAAAACAATGGTTAAACTTATATATATATATATATTTCCTTCATTGTAATATTAATAAATTATTTTAATTTCTTTATTGTTGATATAGAAAAATTTAAGAACCTTTCCCAATTTTTCATTAATTAATTATTTTTTAAAATATTCTTTCATCATTAATGAAAGATTTTAATATTATTTTATTACCATGACTTCCAGTTTTTCTTAATTTTTCTCGTTTTTAATAAAATATTTAAATGTCTTTTATGAAGTTTTCTTCATTGCTAACTAATCCGTATATTCCTGCAATTTAGCTGAGTTAACAATCAATTGGTTATAGTGCTTTAGCTTTCAATTTAACAATTGATGGGTTCTACTTTGGGCATGATTATTTGTAGTCTTTCGGAGTCTGTTTAAAATCGTATAGGTCTTGTTTTATTTAGTTCATGCACAAAAAGGATCAGAATATCAATCAACCATCATATAATAGTAGTTTTTGAAGGAAAACTTTAATTCTGGAGTGTTTCAATTAAATTATACAATGGTTATAAATTATTTTGTACAATTAGATTGCAATTTAATTTTTGAGTGGAAATACTTCAAAATAATTTTATATTAATATTATTTCTGTTGAATTGATTTTCATATTATTAGTATTCAGAATAAATAGTTTCCGTTTTTAAAAATATTCCTCTTATAATTGAACAATCCACAGTTGTCCTAATTTGACATATACTTTCTATGAAAAATAAAGAATTATCAGCATAAATTTTTGTAAACTTTATATTTATTATCCAAATAATTAACCATTCTATACCTTATGTATGAAAACTATATGCATAACTATATACGTTATATTGACATTCCTTAAAAGTAATATTTTTAATTTAGAGTATTTCATGAAGTATTGTATTGGAATTTATGATGCATAATTTAAAATTAATTTTAAGTTTTGTTTTACTTTATATTTAATAATTAAAGCAATATGGACATTGAAAATATCCAATATAATTTGTTTTAGATTGATTTTCTTATTTAGTTATAAATATTTTCTGGTACCTACTCATGATATTGCATTAAATTATTTTGAAAATTGCCACTTAAAGATGCTTCTCATTAACATTCCATAAGTTATTATTTAATCTATTACATTAGCTAAAACTTATTTCAGCTCATATCATCTTAATGTCATTTTAAAATTTTGTTTCTGACCATATTTTAATAAATTAGTGTGATAGAAAACAAATTATTAAATAATAATTAAATTCAATATAATTTTTTTTTAAATTTTATTAATTGAAGTATGATATTTGGGTACCAGTACAGATAGTTGCATTTATTTTAAAAAACTGATATATTCCATATTTTTTTTATGTAAAGAGATTTCTTGTGAGCAAAAACATACAGACAATTTCTGTTCTTAAAGAATGTGGCTGATGGAAAATCTTGGGCTTGTATCTTCTGGATGGCCAGCAGTGCTCTTGCCTTTCCCTCCTTCCTAGGGGTAGAGGGTGTTGATTGTTTTAGAATTATAACTGGATATGACTATTTATTGGTTGATTTATATAAAATTAATTTATCCAATTCACATCTTTGTGCGCTTTTCGACATATCATCTATGACTGGGGAGCACCTCTTTAGTTGTCCCTTTCTGACATTCATTCCAGTGATAGCTTTTAAGCCCTCTCGCATTCTAGAGTGACTTCGATATTGTACTGGACTGCAAGACACCTCATGTTTAAAAAGACAATACCTGGTGTAATTTGAATTTTTTTTTTTTTATGTTTAGCAAATGTTAATAAATTGTTGTGGAAATGAAATTTATTTGAGTTAATATTTTTCCTAATTTTATGCTTTGAAATATTTTTAAATATAGTGATATTCTTTTTAGATTCTGTGCATTATCAACCTGCAAAAGACCGCAATAGACCTCATCATTTAGAATTAGTTTTAACATTACCTCCCAAATCAAAGACAGAAATGAGCATTGAATTTGATTATGCCTTCTTAAAATGGACAGAATACCCACCAGATGCTAATCATGGATTTTACATTGGTTCAGCTGTTGTTAGTACTTTATTGGAAAATAACAAAAATATTTCTCATTTTCCAGTGCATAAACAGACACGGTAAAATTTTTATATTGATTATTGTATTTAGGTATTTACACTATTCATTGCTATTTGCATATTACCGTATTTTGTGTTAACATTTTGATATTTTTTTAGAGTTGATGAGGGAATCTTTATAAGAATTCATTCAAAGATATTGCTTGTTTCACTGCCAACTCCTGATTTTAGTATGCCATACAATGTTATCTGCTTAACATGTACAGTAGTGGCATTGGCTTTTGGACCAGTTCATAATATTACAACTAGAAGGTCAGTAAAATAGTTAGATTATTTTATTAAAACTATATATAAACTTTTAATTATGTTTTATTGTGAAATTGTTAAATTTTTTTTATTCATAATTGTCTTTTTAAATGAAAATGATTATAAGAATTTATATATTTTTTTAATGCAGCAATGTATTTTTTAAAACAGACCTTTTATTTCTTATTTGTGCACATGTATCTGTAATGTACTGTAAATGTCAATTATATATAATTTTTTATTTACTCAAAGGAAATATTTTGTATTTGGAATCGAAATTATATTTAAAAGTTCAACAGTTAATGTTTTTAAATTTTCACAAATTCAGTTTTAAAACTACTTAAGTAATTTTTGTAGTTTAAAAAATTCAAATTGTGATCTTACATTTTGCATAGTGGATATTTTTAACTTTATAATTTATTAGTTTTATTATATTACATAAACTAATAGTTCATGATTTTGTTCTTATAATAGTTATTCTATTCTAAAAGGTATTTTTAAGTGTACGTTTTAAATGAAAATGTTTGTTAAGGTTCATAATATTTAATTTTCAATACAAGATTTTAATTGAAAACTTGTGGATGCCTATGTCTAAAAGGGAAAATTAGTTTTTTTTTAATATAGTGTATAGAAATAAATATAAAAATATAATAAATTGTTTTGCAGACAGCATATTAGGATTTAAATAACTTTTACTAAAAAATTGATTTTTATTAATAAGATGATAATGATTTATTTACTTCCTTATTTATAATTTTCAGTTTGCAACCTCTTGATGAGAATAAAGAAAATTCTTTTATTGCGAAAATTAAAAAGAAAGCTATATCTTGGTGGCAGTCAAGAAGAAAAAACAAAAATGGCAAACAAGAAGAAAATGTTAATGTGACAGAAGAAGGAAATGTTAATATGGCAAAAGAAGGAAATGTTAATATGGCAAAAGATGAAGTTAAAAATAAATCTGAATGAAAATAAAATCATTTGTTTGATATTGGTTATTTAATTAATAAATAATTAGATTATATGACTAACTCTCTTTCATTGATTTCAAATTTATATTCAATACATCAAATACACATTATTGTTCTAAATTGTATAAGGAATGCAAATAACTGCATGAAACTAATTCTGATTCAATTAACTTCTATTTACCATGGATTATTTAATCACTTTTCAAAGATTAGTAAATCAAGTGGATATATTCTGATTCTCTTAAATATGAGCTAAAATGTCTGCTATTTATTAAAGTGTTATGAACTAATGCATTTCATGCTAAACTTCATGGATGGTTGGTTCCATTCATGTATTGTAGGGAAGAAGTCTGGGAAATTGAAAACAGTCAATCTTGAAGATGTGCATGCAGAAAGCAGGTGTGATCTATCCTTTGACTTTCTTTAAGATCCATCCTTTGAACATAGGCTGAAATTATGAATGCATATTTTTGTTTTAATAGGTTTTTTTAAAAAAAAATTAAGGTTAACAAAATTTATTATTGTTTATGTCATTGAGTATATAAGCCATTTATTTTGAAAGTGGCCAAACTCCATTTTTCTGGTTACCATAGTTACATAAACAGCATCATGTTATTAATCAGTAAAGCATTTCAAGTTGCTTAAATTCTGAGCAAATACGATAATTCTTGACACATAAGTTTTCAGAATTAGTTGAATAATTGAACTGTGTAGTTTGAAAGTGATATAACTCCATTTATACTTAAATCAAGATATTTACTATTGATAATGTCTGAAAACAATGATGAATGTAATTTTAATTAATTAGTATTTACAAGTAAACTCAGTTTTTGGAAAATTGCATTAGTTGAATAATCAGTATGTTTATAATAAATATAAAACTTATTTGACCCACGGGGAAGAACAGAACTACCATTTATTTCAGATTGTGAAGAAGAAACAGTAACTAATGATTTTGATAATAAGTAATATTTCTTGCTAAAAAACTAAGTAAAATAGTTATTAAACAGCATTAAAAATAACAACTGTTTGGTTATTTCAATATTGCAATATTTATTTAGAATAATACTGTCAAACAGCATAATATTGAAATGTCATAGATACAGTATTAGTTGTATTTCCTTATTTTTAAACCTAATTTTAATTGATGTATTGTATCACTAGTGTATTAAATGGAAATATTTTTTATTCTTGATTGGAATGAATATGAAACAGTTGTTTAATTTCTGCATTGAACTATTCATTTTAAAATCAAAGATTAAAACTAGAAGCAATTAAAAATATATATTTGTTAAATAGGATATCTTTAAAAACGCAATTGTTCTGGTTTTAATGTTGCTTGCTAAAAACTAAATAAAATAATAACTAAACAGTATTGAAAAGTATTTTCTGTTTGGATGCTATTTATTTCAATCTTGCAACATTTATTTAGAATAATACTGTTGAGCAGTATAATATTGTGAAATGTTATAGATACAATGTATTACTATCTGATGATTAAATAAACTTGCATATTACATTTTAAATTTGAACACACATTTTATTTAACTCATATTTATAATAAGTTGTAGAAGATATTAAAAAAAGGAAAGAACATTTATGCATTTTTTTTCCATGTTGCTATATTTATTTTCAATGAATTCATTTTTAAAAATTATTACTGTCAATAAAATGTTTTAAATTTTTTTTTCTGATAAAATAGGAAAATTTTTTTCTTTCATTATGATTCATTATGAATTATTATAATCATTTGATGTATTTATATAGGCTTGTGATTAAATTTTTTAATGTAGTCAAAATTAAAACAGTGAACATTTGTGGAAAAACATTAAAATTTTATTGCACTCTACGAAAGGTAATTAAATGGTTCGGTACATACAATAAAATTTATGTAGACTTATCCAAGTAGTTGTTATGGAGAATTTCTTTGATTGTAAGAATTTTACACTTCTAGTAACATTAATAAAATAATACACAATATACAACATATAACTTCAATAAATTACATATTATTCGTTCAGAAAGTTTACAAATGAGAAATATATTTGCTACATATCAACAGCTTGTGAAAGAGCTGGAAATAATAATGTAATACTTCTTGAAATTTTTTTTTTTAATTTATTTTTACTTTAGTTATATTTTGATCCTTGATTTTTTTATTATTATAAAAATTATCTGATGAAAAAATTTCTGCTTCTATAAAATAAATATAATATAATAAAAAATTAATTTTGTGTGGTACGATTATTTTTATTTCTAATTTAAGGAGATAAACTCATTTTAATCAGATTACTTTCAGTTTTTACTGTGTGATAATTATGAATTATTTTTCTTTAAAAACTAAGATTCTTTATTTTGATACATGATCAAATTTACTATAGTTAATGATAATTTGATAAATAGGATAATACAAGTGGTCATTTCAGCACCGAACCCTAATACTTCTCACAGATTTCATACTATAGCTTCACTTGGAATAACATCTACATCAACATTATAAATACATCACAAATTATCCTAACAGCAATAGAAGTGCTCAAATAGATAAAACTTTACAGTTCAACTTTCTATAGAAATTTATTGTAGTGTAACTCCATCATCAGTTTTATTGCAACAATCCATATCATAAAGTTATAAAATTGAGTAAAATACTTAGAAAGCCATCCTCACATGCTTTTTATCTTCTACACTTTTGAGATTGAGTAATGATGTATAACTTTTGGCGCTTTAATTTGATTGTATACAAAGGCCAGTTAATGTCTTTATTTTGAGAAAAAAATTAATAGTTGTAGTTTTATGATGTAATCTAATAATTTTTTTATGTTATTAAGTACCCAATAGGCATGTTTAAATTGAATATAAATACCAGATTTCAAAGTCTCAATCTTGTTTGCAAATTGCTTAGAAATAATGAATATTTTATCTTATTAAAATGTATTACTTTAAAGGTTAATAAAACAGTTACTAAATGTAATAATGTTTCAGATGCGTCTGATTTAGAATAGTAAATCTGAAAAGTAATTTTTTATGCATACGTTTCCTACTTTAATAATATGAGAAAACTAAAGCATAATATTGAGTAACTTTTGTCTTGAAATTTTAGTACCTTAACTAGGAAACTTAAAAACAGAAATTTTTAAATTTATTAATAAGATGATTTTTGAGTGTGTGTTTCAATGTTATTAAGATCTCAGTATATAGTCTTTTTAAAAATAGATTAAAAATATTTAATATTTATTTTGCAATAATTTTCTTGGCATAAAATTTAATATCACCTTTCATTTCTTTTTTTTATTATGTTAGGTTAATTGAAATACATTATGTGTGTATGAGATTTATTATTTTTTTCCATTTTAATAACTGAATTGCTTTTTAGTATTTTTTAAGTGCAAAACAAAAGTTATTTTTTAATAAAAAATATAACATTTAAATGACAAATAAAAATAACATTGATCAACAGATAGACTGAACTTGATTTCTTTGAGTTGTAAAACAATTAAGTAACTTTCTGCTTTATTATAAATAATTAAATCATTTATTGCGTTATTTGTGAAACTGACTATTAAAATATATCTGTGCATAATTTCAATTATATATATATATATTTCTCTGATGTATATAGTTTTCATTGTTATTTTAAATATTTATTATATTTAATAAATTTAAAATTTACAGAATATATATTAAATTTGTAATTCACATCATTTACAAAGTTTAAATGGCTAAATATAAATGTATTGATCTCATGAAACTTTTCTTTTCTCGCTTATTTTGTTCTTACAGATAAACAATTATCTTTTAGCTGCCTTTCCTTGTTACAAACTTAGACATACCTCCTAAAAACATTTTCGAAATTAAACTTATGATTAATACCATATATTCTATATTATTGAAATAATTATTTTTTTACTTATAAAAAGAAAATTTTTTAAAAGTTACTTTTCAATATTTTAAAAAATATTTATGTTTGAAATCAAAACACATATTTCATTTTAACAACAGTTATCTTCATATATTATACAGGATCTCAATAATTTATGCTTTATAAAATAATTTTATGTGTACCAATAGGGATATAAAGCTTTCATTTTTTTTTTACGATTATTTTTTCAGAAACATGGTTACAAATCGATAAAGCTTTATTGAATGAAATAAATATTTCACAGTGTGTGTATTATTATCAATTCTACTAATAAAATATTTTTTTTATCTAGCAAATAACCTTCCATTTTACAAAATATCGTTTCCATGGAAGTAAAATAGGATTTGTTGATTACTTCTTAAACCAACTGAGCAATTTGGCACCGTTGCATAGATTATAACCAAACCGTTTGGTCATTCTATGCTTAGAATGAAACTAAAGTGAATTTCACAAACATCACTTGTGTACAGTTCCAAATAATTTTAAATAATTTAACAGCATAAATATTTATTTTTTTTAATTTATAAGCCACTACTAAATATGTTGTCAGAATTGTCATGATCTTCAACATTAAATCAAACTTTTTTTTTTATCACATTTTTATACTTTTGACTTTCTCTTTATAAAAACGATTGCTCTCACACAGATCTTCTTTTGTTTGAAACACTGTTATATCACACAAGTATATGAAAATTGAATAGCTATAATAATTAGAATAATATTATACCAAAAAGAAATTATGAACGCCTCTATCAGCTATATCTTTCTCAATCAACTGAGCATATATCCTGCGTTATCAAAACTGTAAATGGTAATACTATTAATAACAACAACATTTAATTTGCTCGCCTTACTTGTTAGAAGAAGTTGGAACAAATATATTCTGAAGTATACATATAACAACAATCCTTATTTTATTCTAAAATATTTAATGAAATTAACACACAAAAGGATTCTTTAAGCTTTGTGAAACTGTGTCAGGACTAGCGTAAGTGTACAGCACACAAATCTTAAAAAACAAGTACATTTTGGCAGGTTAAATGACTAGATCGATTTTTAACAAAATAACGCGTGAACAATAAATATAAAGTTTTATGACTAGTTAACAAAACATCAAGTAACAGGTATGTATAAAAAGCTTCTGTTTGTAGGCGCCTAAGATTATTTCTAAGAATAATACATATTTACAGAGTGAGATGAAAGAACAGACACAGTAAGATTTGCAAAGTGATTTTTTTAACACAGTGATTAAACATGAATTGTTCAGTTTAGGATTTAAAAGATTTCATGCATATTAAAAAGAAACACTGCAAACTAAATCGTTTCAACCCCAGATTCATGAATATTCAACCAAAATATACACTTAAAGAACAATGTGTTATTAATAGAGATTTCTCATACTTCGGATTATAAAGGGAAAAGGAAAAAAAGAGTAATAAGCGAATTACACCAAGATTTTTGTTTTAACTTGAATAAATACAATTTAAATAGTATATTTTTGTTAGAAATTTTTAACCCTGAAACAGCTTCATATTGTCGTGATTAGTTACGGAAATTACAATCGAATATATCAATCACTGCTTTTTTTTATATCTTGAATAACTTCGAATATTGTTTTTGATTGAAACTCTACATCGAAATGAAGCAAAAAGTGTTTGGGTAGAATGTCTGCATTATTAAAAATAAGAGGTAAAATTCTATTTTAAGAACAATTATAGTGCATCCATGGTTAAGTTAAAGAGCAGGCAGCAACGTTCCTTTGAAGATAGACGCTCTCACCCGTATTTCCAACTGCCTCTGCAGAGGTACCATCCTATTGAATTTGAAATTTCAAGAATATATGGTGATAACTTCTCTACCACCGCCTCGCACCATTATCACCTTCTCCAATCCTTCGGTGAGCACTTCGATGAATTCCATATCTATTGAAATAGTTAAAGCACATAAAATAAAACAGTCTTTACAGTATGTAGTAGTATAATCACATAGTTGAAATTATATTATATTAGATCTTGAATTAAAGAAAAAAAATTTCGTTAATGATAACAGACTACCATCATAGTTAATCAAATAATAAAGTTTTATAATGAAAAGAAAAATTCACTTTTTTCTTGCTATAATGTTGAATGTTTCACTTTAAAGTTTTTGTTAAAAAAATAAATCTGATATTGTAATTATAATTTTCAACTGAAATTTTTTTTTTGACAATTTCTTGTATTCTAAAATGGAGACAAAAGTAACTTAAATTTATGTATTTAAAAATGAAATAGGATATTTAACAATGAAAATTGTAATGATTATTATATACATTGAATTAAAAGTATTTAATTTATTATAGGAGACATTAATTTAAAAAATAATATTTTTTCCTCCATGATATCTCATTAAACACAACTTCGACACTAAAATACTCTGTTGTTATATTTTTATTCACAATGTAATTTGAATATATTTGCAAAATATTTTTTGAAGTTTTTCATGAGGTTGCATTATTTTTAAAATACTGATTTATAAAGTACATCTTGTTAATATATAAAACTATAGGAGCCTATTTTTTAGGGATATTTATTTGTTTAAATTGAGACCGCTGAAAAATGTAATATCGGATTATGAGGAATGCTTATAAATTATTTTTTATAGAACACTTATCTTGTTGAAAGTGAAAATATTGCAGTTTTATTTCTTTTTACTAATTATGAAAAATCATCAAATTTTTACTTTGATGTTAAATTTTAAAGAACAACTAAAATTTAGAATTTATTTTTTTACATAAATATTTTTTCCTATTTTTATTAATAGTTTGATTTTAATTCGACTGCATTATGAATCAATAGATTAAAAGCGCCATTTTTTTTCAATCTTTATATAAATATTGTTTTGTGTCACTAAACAAATCATTAATTTTTAAATTTGAAATCTATTTTCCGAAATATTTTGATTACATTTCATATATAGAAAAAAAATGAAATTTTAACTTGTTCATAAAAATTAATATTAATAACATTCGAATACATTAATTCTATGTGGGATGTAAATGCTGTGTCAAAACTAAAATATAATGATCAAAAATAAAAGAATATACAAAGAACATTGGAATGAGTCATTCCTGTAAAAACCGAATTTGTGTGTATCGTGATGAAAAAATTGCGACTAGAGTATCACATATACTGTGATGAACAGAATTACTCTAGTCACAACAGTGGCTTACTAGTTTTTAATTTTTTTCCGTCGCTTTATAGGAATTCACGTTTTATAGGGAGCATTGGACACAAGTTCATTATATTCTACGTATCTTGACTTTGTATACTGCACTTGCAGTAGAGAACATAAGAAAATACTAGAAGACGAGCGTCGAAACAATTAAAAAAATTAAATTCATATTTAATATTGTCTTTACTGCTTAACGGTAATTGCACATTCCTCAAAGCCTTCGGATTAGTCCTAATCATTGTCAATATTGGGGGATTGATATTTTAAAGTCTGTTTTTTTACTTGATCACATTTATCAGGAATTGGGGAGCTTATGAAAATGGTCTTTTGGATGATAATGTGAATGTTTACAGAATTTTCTCAGATTTATTATACTATCCAACTTGTTGTAATTCATTATTATGTTGTGTTTAAATATTTATGCTTTACTCTAAGATTGAAAGTGAGAATCACCGGATTGGCTAACGCGCGATTCGGACAATTACATGTATCGCATGAGTGAGTCACATTTATTTTGATGTTCAGTTTTGTTATTCTAAATAACTTATATCTCGGTACTAAACAATTTGACAGTTAATTTTCCAGATAGAAACTAATTACCAAAATAATTGATAATTACCAAAATACATGACTTTCAGATTGTTTTTCTTTGAATATTTTATTCCGTGCAAACGACGAAATGCCGTTATAAGTATTGATACTATAAAGGCATAATTATTTGTAATCATTTGTATCATTTCAACTGAAGTTTTTAATGCTACGGCATAAACTTCGGTTTATGTATGGTTTTGAAGCATATAATATTTAAAATAAAGACTATCTAAAGTAACTGGACTATTCTTATATTCTATTCATATTCATATATCTCTATTTTATTCTATTCATATCTTTATTTTCTAATAATATCTCTATTTTCTGGCAACTTTTTTAAAGTTATAAAAACCATTGCGAATTGAGTTTTATTGTTATTTCTCTGTTTTTACACTACAAAGTGCTAAAAATTTGGGACTTATCTATTATAGAGCAGAATGCGGATAAGTGTTGATATGTATATGGGTCTAGCATCTAAAACAGTTATCCAAAGATGAAAATTCATCTGAAGTTAGTCAAATAATGGCGTTGCCGAGATGAAAAAATACAAAAACAAATATTCATTCGTAGCGGAACTGGGTTAGAGGATTCCTATATGAATGTTTTGACGGCTGACAAATTTATTTATTGTTGATGCAAAAAACTTACAGCTGTAGAATGTACATTAATTTTTTTATATATTCATTTAAATATCTTTTTGTTGTTATCGTCAATGAATTTAAATTACTTTTATATTTAATATTTTTTTTCAAATGTAGAGTACCACAATTTTTTTAATTGTATTCCTTTCTGTTTTCATTCTCGTGAAATATGCGCTGAGGAATAGTATGAAATAAGGGGGCAGTAATTTGGCGATATTGGCGTCTTCTTACGGTCGACACACATATACATGAAAAAAAAATGTAAGCGTATATATAAATATAATTTTTTTGAAATATAATGGAAGGATACAATTTTCTTCTCCTATTTTCATCTTCGGTGGGCCGGGCAAATTGATAACCACAAGTTGAGCGTCTTGGGATTTACTGCGTACGACTTCGTTCAGTTTCACCGCAGTGTGCATGCGCCTGACATTGGATTCATCCCTGCAAAAGATAAAAGATCAGGAAAAAAAAATTAGTGTCAGCCAATGCATTAAGTACATTTTACTTTACATGCTATTCGCTCTTAAAATGAAATTAAGATTAAATGCGTTGTACTAGCTGAAAATATAAAAATTTTTTTTTACATTTTGCTTATACGAACTGATTCTGGTATTAATTGTTTGTTGGATAAAAAAAAAACATGGAATGTGTTTCTTGTAAAAGTACATGTTTAATTCATTTACATTGCGGTTGTACATACAAATGACCATGAAACAGATCAAAGGAGACAAAGAAAGTTTTTACTTTAAGTAGTCAGTAAATTCGATACCAAGCATAAGATATGTTAGATTGAGAATGCTCGTGTAAATTAAATTTGTAGTCAACTAAATGTCTTCGATGATGGTTTTAGGAAGTTTGGAATCTCAGGAAATGAATATATAGTTTGCATTTAAGTTTTTATATTCAATAGTACTGTGTTCGACACCCATTTTGGATGCTTGCAGCATTTCAGAATCTAATTTAAATTATAAGTTCTGGTTACTCACCATGGCAAAAAGCGCCCAGACACAGAAATAGCTTAACTAATACCCATATTCGGATACATGTATGTGAAAGGGAGCGGTGGCAACTTTTTTGTCAACCTTGTCGTTTGACCTTGTTTTTAATTGGTTGGAATTAATGACCGGAAGCATGACATGCTTAGCAAGTATCTGGAAAAGCGTAAATAACGTACCATTTATAGATTTATGCAATAAGTAAAACAACAAAACGTTTGTTATTCTACTTTTATCCATCTCTCAGACAGTCGCTGAAAGCAGGTTTTAACACGTACGCGAAGGATTATGCGCAAAAGGATCAAATAACTATAAAGGAAATTGATTTCTTGCAAGATTTCGTTAAAAATACTTTGTAATCCCTACTTTTTGACAGTACTCTTTGTCAACTTCTTAAGGATGGCTGCTAGAAATAGAACCATATTTTTATTGGTGAAAGAGCATGAAAAAATTGAAATCGGAATTCAAGTCAGAATAATTCAGAAAAGTTATGATTCCATGATATTCTTATTGTGTGTTTGATTCAAGTATTTTTTATTTTTATTTCAAGTAAGTATTCATGAAGAGCTTGTTTCTTATTCTTAAATTAAATCCTAACTATTTCATTAAAAAATTTTTCAAGCATGGATTTTTTTTCTTTAATGTAATTTGCATTTAATGTAACATTCTGACTCAAGCAATTGAAAAGAAAAACGAAATTTTGAATTACAAACATTTGTGATTACTAAAAGAAAATTAAGCTCTACTTGCTTACTAAAAATTTAGTTTTAAAACTTCATTATTATTTCATCTACATTTGAAATTCGTTCTAATTGCATAATTTTGATACACCATTTTGTATTGGAAGTACAAATTAAGAATTGTTTTATTGTTATAAAATTTAGTAGGTACTTTTTTCTATTATAGTAAAAGTTTCTTAGTAAAGGAAAAAAAGAAAGTTTTTTTTAGGAAGTTTTTAGTTCGATAAAATTTATTTTTGCTTTAATTCATGCTGTTAAGAATATTCAGTGCAAGATATTTTCGCACTGGTGGAAATGAACCTTGTATGGAGGAGTGTTTCTTGCTCTTTCACAATGATTCAGATGCATTTCCGAAAACTGAATGGTTAGAACTCGTATTTATATATTATGGCGTTTTTTTGGACGATTAGTTTTTCAAGCTAATTTTTTGAACAGAATCGCATTAAACTGCCAAAATTCATTAATCATAAGAACATTCTGGGCAGTTAACTTGAACGATTCAGTTATCCAGCTCCTATATATATATATATATACATATATATATATATATATATATATATATATATATATATATATATATATATATATATATAAATATATATATAATATATATATATATATATATATATATATATATATATATATATATATATATTGATTTCTCTTCCTATTGTGGATTACCTAGAATAGGCAAGTCATTCAATTTCACGGGTAGTCTCACGAGTTTATCCCGTATAATAATTATGCTCAAAATTTAGTAATATTAGATTGGAGTTATTTCAATAAAATCTGAAACTTTATATTAATTTTGTTATCCTTAAGAAAAGTTGGTTATTTTAGTATGGGAACCACCCCCAAAGCGACGCATTTATGATGGCATGACATTATTTTATTATTTTGTTCATCTAAAATTCTATTGAAACGGTTTTTGTCAATTTTATTGACATTTATGTCTTTTGAAATTAATTGTAATATGTTAATTGGTTTATATATTTAAAAAATTTATTACACTGCTTTTTTTTAAACTGATTAATGGTTTTGGAAAATTTTGTAGTTCAATAGATCATTTGTATGCATTTTCAAATCTAAAAACAACTAAAAAAATTTTTAATCAATAATTTGCAATTACTTTGATCTTTATATAATTTAGTGCTATCGTTTTTTTTTCTAAGATTTTTTCCTTATCAATAAAAATTTTATGAATATTTTTGTTACGTGAAATAAATATATTACGGTGCAAACATTCATATTTTTGTTGAAAGCCTTGATGTTCTATACTTACGGTTTAGCCAGTAGCATTTTGGCATCTTTCTTCTCTTCTGGTTCCCCAGATTTTATGTCATTCTCCACAGTTTGTGGCTCTTCGCATGCATCTATGGAGATGGAAGGCGCGAGGGCTGGGGGGGACCCCTTCTCGTTCGGCGGGCTCTTGTCCTCCTTTGACGGCGACCCTTCGCTGTTGTCCATGTCCACCAACTCTGCATCCTGCTCTGGCATCTCAATGAACTGCACTTTGTTGGGCTTTGATGAGGGCTGCTTTACGCTGTCTTTGATGGTTTGAACCTGCAAAGAAGACAGGCTCATTGAGTACCTTCAGTGATTTATTGGATAATTTTTGATACTAGTTTCATCTAAATCCATCGTTATAACGATTTTACACACTTAATATCACAATAAAAGTTATACTTGTGTGTACATTTTTTAAATTCTAGGGAAATTAAGTCCGAGTGATTGCTGATTTTTTTGGATAATTTCAGAAGCATACTTTAATATGTATTTTAACTATCAAATAAGGAAATAAAACAATTGTTGGAGTGATAATTATTTTTTTCTAGAGCAATTTATAAAGTATATTTTGCTCATTTTGTTTAAAAGTAAGGTTAAATAAGATATTGTTAAATTAATCCGTGATTGCAAAGTTTGTAGAATGTGACCAGGATAAGTTTTCGTTCTTTGGTATTTACAGATATAACTTCATCAAAAATATCTCACATTTAAGGGAGGATCTGTCAGAAATGAACTATTTTCTCTTCTTAGAAAACAACTTTTTACTTCTTTGCTGATGATGAGTCGGAATTTATTGTGAACCGCGCGAATTTATATTGATTTCATTTATTAATGCAATGATTCAAAAGGTATTGATTTGGCGTTCATTAAATGTATGTTATTGAATAGTGCTTTATAAGGACTCATTTCAAAAATTTATTCACACAATTTGAAAGATATTTTTGTTTCAGTGATATTAAAGTTGACTTTATAAAATGTTATGATTATTTACCGTTATTATATAAAATTTTGAAACTATTCTCTCTTGTTAGAAAATGTTTAGAATAATAACTATTTTCAATCGAATTTTTAAAGGGGTTTTAAATGTATATTAAGTTAGAATAATGTTTTGTGTGTTATTGATACACACATTAGATAAACAATTTTATTTATTGTTTAAATGCGAATAATTTGATTTAAAAAAATAGCTTGCATTTTAACAATTATCTAAATAAACGTCTTTAAATAAATAAATAAATAAAAAAAGACGATATCTTATCAATATACGATATTTAATTAAGATATTAAAAATTTATTTGATTTAAATTATTTTAAGCCCAATGGAAAAATTAATGATTTAAATCAAAACATTGAACTATAAAGCTAAATGGTTAAGTTAAACATTTTCCGACAAATTTATATGCATTTTAAATAACAATAATAAAACGTAACAAAGAATAGTGAAATAAAATACCCACATGTAAATCTCACAGCATTTAAAAGTTTTAAAATAGGTATATTCTTAAGTTTGATTCTAATTTCATGCATATTTGATGCAACTTTAAAATGCTTTTTTTTAAATCATGAAACTGTGTATTTTTATTAACTATTAAAAATTTTGTATACTGTGAATGTGTTAAAAAATTTATTTCAAAAATCATGGTCATTATTTTTAACCTTAAATAAAATTCAAGATTTTTACTTTTGTCATGTTAAAATTCCGTAATTAAAAAAATCCAGACTGGTTTTTTTATAATAAAAATGTAATGTGATCGTAATAATTTTTTTAAGTATTTATGTTAGCAGATTAAAATAATTAGTTGACAAAGTGACTGTTTAGTTGACAAAGTGACTGTTTGAGTGTTGTGTTTTAATTTTTACGTTTATATTACATTTTTATTAATGACTAAATAAGTATAGCTTTTTAATGATTAAATGATAACATTTTTATAACGATTAAAAGATTAAATTTTCATTATGATTAAATTAAATAATTAAAGTTTTCATTATGATTAGATTTTCTATTTTTCAAAGTAAATTTTAAGAATATTTTTTGCTTAAATGCAACAAGAATTGTTTGAATGGTTAAAATGTACACAATATTAATCAAGATTTAAGCTGCTGAGCTGGAAGTTGAATTGTTAGCGATTTGGCTTTTAGTTCAATAGATTATAAATTTGAGTCACATTACAAGCTTGAGTGTTTGTAGTGGTTCGGAATCTACTTTAAATTTCAAAACCCTGTCTAAGCGCTTTTGTGAAAAAAAAAAAAAAGTTGAACGACAAAACAAACAAGATCTATGTTTTGTTTTAAGTCGATCGACGGCAGAGAAATTAGCATTCCTAACTTCGAATCAGTAGGTTCCGGGTTCGAATCCTGGTTTGGGCATGGATGTTTCTTTCTCTTTGTGTTTGCCTTTCTTTATCACTTTACTTTCGGGGCGAAGATGGCACACTCATTCATATAGTGGGTGACCCTCAATATGAGATGCCATCTCTTCGCTCATTATAGAGCTAAATAGGGTAAAGGCCTAAGAGCAGCCACGCATTAATAAAAAATATGTTTTGTCTTAAGATTTAGTCTATTTTTATTTAATAGAAAAACAGATTTTTTTAAATTTAAGTTGACGAAAGAATTATCCAAGTTTTAGTTCTTGTTAAAGAGGAAAAAAAAAATTAAAATCAAAATTAGTTAAAGAGTTCCTACTTACCACAGTGAGAGTTCCTCTTCTTTGTTTTAAATGTTTCAACATCTGAGTTCTCTGCTCCATCATGAGTGTGCGCTCATACGTGTAAGCTGATATATCCGTATCCACCTACAACAAGTGACGAAATCTGCTCAATAGCACTCCTCTTAATCCCATTTCAAATATATTTTTGTATTTTACTCCGTTAAAATCCAAAATTACGTATAACTGTCAGATATCAGTTTAATAGTAATCAAAAGAGAAAAAGAGTAAAAATTATTTACCTTTAATTTTATATTAATGTTTGTTAGACTACCAAATTTTTTTTTACGAAACATATTAGTGAATTATTTTTTAATATTAATTTTTTATACAAAATACTCTGTGTTTACCATCTAAATGTAAATTATGAAGATTGAATAATTTTTGAAAATATGTTATTAGTAACTTTAAAATTTGCAAATGTGATTAATACACAAATGTATGAAATTAATTAATTTCATAATGATACCGTATGGAATGCATGCAAGTATTATTTGCAAATATTACAATATATTGGTAGTTTTCAATACATCACTGCACCACACAGTAGATTTTTAGATTAAAAAGAAAACCTTTTATCTCCTGTAATCTACTTTTATAAGTAGGAAAATCACGTAAAATTTATTAAGTATCTATAAATAAAAATATTAAAAGAGCTGTTTTTACTTGTAAAAATGTATCATCAGACATATATTTTAATTAAAATTTTCCTTTAAAACATATAGATTACTCAAAGAATTTTAAATAAAATTTTGTAATTACACAAAAAAAATTAATATTATATTTTATTTTGATTTTCTATAGATGCATGATTTTCTAATATTAAAACAGGTACATAAACTTCCTCAGATCAAAGTCAAAATAGAGGGAGTGGATCCTCTGGTGGTGCCATCTATCGCTGGAGTTTAGAGCAAAAATCGTATTTTTACATTCGTGGTACTCTATTTTAATGAAAGAGGCGCCCTACTGACTTAAATTCGTATAGCCAACGGCATAGCAAGCTTGGCTTGTCCAAATACCATAAGTAACAACAACAACAACAAGATAAAACAAAATATATATACAGAACAATTTGTTTATAATAAGTCTTGCTTTAGAGAGCAATTATATTTAATAAGGGAATAGGAAATTATCAACTCATTCGAGCCAAATTCACTTAATGAGTAAAACAAGCAATAATTTTGCAATCCACATAATTTCTTTTCACTTTTAAGTCTCTAATCCAATAAAGTTTCCTTAAATTTCAAAATTTCCAGAAAAGCTCACCTTGCAGCCCAATTTTTGTTGAATTATGAAATTTCAGTTAAAAGCCTAACGGCTGGACTTGGCTCTTGATGCATAATGTTTCACTGCAGAAGAACAGGAGGCATTGTTCTTACAGGCTGCCACCCACTGTCCCACAACGAGAGATGGATTTTGAGCTTTTGCTCTCTGCATGCACATCTGTGGGTGCTTGAGGGTTTTCCGAGTTTCCTCATTTGTGACATGGTCCACTATCTCTGAAAAGTCCTCTCAGAAAGAATTGATGCTGCTGACTCTAAAATACATTCAGTTGTCAGTCTGTCTTCAACGGAATGTCAAAATTTTTTTGCATATAATATATATAGGAGGGTGACCACCTGAAAACACAACGTATCGTTATCATACTTTTAGGGCTCACTGTGACCAAATGATAAGAACAGTGTTCTTCCAAGCGAAAGCTCTTGAGCTCTATTCCAGCTGCTGTTGAACATCGGGAAATGGCTGTTGCGCATCTGCCTTCTGCATACATTTTTAACAAGATGCATGTTTGGGAGTTTTCCGAATTTCCATTTTGCAAGTCACAGTATAGGTTGTTGTATAGGAAAAATCTTTTTAGAATTCATATCACGTCGTGGATATTATGCATAAAATGCCTTAAAACAGTCTTCTTCAATGGCCATACATCCCAGGATGGGTCACTACCTTTCTCAGGATCCAATTCCAAGTTTTTTTATCCTTCGCTATAGACATCCAGTAAGTTATTTTATAAAAATATCTTAAGTCTGTTTCCAAACAGTCGGGCCATCTAAGTTTAGGTCTTCCAGATTTTCGGGTCCGAATGATCAGACCGAGAAGACCTTTCTTGTTACACGATTTTCATCTATTCTGCGCAGGTGTCCTGTCCATTTAATTCTCTGAATCCTTATATATTTTACTATATCTAGGTCTTTAAAAGAATTATGGAGTTCAGAATTAGTTCTTCTTCACCAGATATTGTTACATTTAAAGCCACCAAAAATGCTCCTCAAAAATATTTCTTTCAAAATCAGAAATGATATTTTTAACTTTTTTTGTTTTTACACAGGCCTCAGCAAAGTATGTAAGAATGGGTCTGATTAAGCTTCTGTAAATTAGTATCTTTGTTTTCTTCCAATGAAGTCAGACTTCAAATATTTTTTGAGGCCAGAATAACATCGGTTAGTATCTGTGACTCTACTACGGATCCCAGGCATTAAATCACTGAAAGCATTAACCGCTGATCTTAAATATTTAAATTTGCTAACACATTCAAATTCATAATTCCCAATTTCAATATAGGGTCTGTTGTTATTACCGCTTGGCATGTATTAAAACAATTTTAGGCATTCTAATGTCTCAAATAGGTGTCAACATTTTTCTTTTGGAGTCAGGGCAGCGAATGATGCCATTATTCAGGCTACAATTCTTCCCCGAAGATCAACAACGTGATAAAGAGACAAAATATTTCAAAACAAATAAAATAACTTTTTTTTTTGTTCCGTAGAAATAAAAAATAATGTAAGCATATATGATATAATAAGCATTATGGATTTTCTTGATTTTATTACGAAAACGTTTCTATAATGAGCAATTATGATTAATGACCCCTTCGAACTCGTTATAAATAAATTCAACTGTATATATAGTATGAACGCATGCAAAAAGAAAACATATAAAAATCTTTAGATACCATTTCAACAACTTCTACTTCAGCAGTAATTCGCAAATGATACAAGAAAGTAGTTAAATCCTTCTTCATTTGGATACTGTTGTCATCCAGTTCTAGTTATCAATTCATCAAGGTTACACACATCATATTCTATATATAAGGCTTTATTAAAATAGCATACAGAAAAATAAGTATATCCTAATAAATGTTGTAAGAAAGGAAGTGTATTTGTCTAAAGAGAATTTATCATTGATATTTGGATTTCTTGAATTAGACATTATATATATATATATATATATATATATATATATATATATAATTTTGAAATTTTCAATAATATATTTAAAGTTATTTGGGAACGATTTAGTTTTAATCAATCGTAAAATTATCATTTAAATAATTATTTTGATATTATTGAAAGATCATTTTTAATTCCAACATATGTTCATGAGGGCTTTTGAAATTTGTACTCAGACTGTAGGAAGTTAAATGTTGTACCCCACCATACCAATGGTTATTTTCCACAAAAAATTTACGATAGTAAAAATAATAAATATTAGAAAAAAACTATTGTTATATTTTGAAAATCGGTTTTATTTTCAAGTATGAAGAAAATAGAGCAGAGTAGTTGGAAAAATTGTGTGTACATTGTTTACCATTATATGTAAGCCTCAATGCTTGGAGTAATTCAATTTGATCCATTGTATTTTTTAGAACCGAGTTAATATGTAAAACTCAAGCAATATTTATAAGTCACCAAACACTCAAACCCTGTCAAATATTTATAATAATTCAATATGTTATAAATTAAATCATGACGATTTGTTTGACTAATCATTGTTCTCGTTACTTTATACTTAACCCAGCCGAGGATCCGTCTTGCTCATTAATAGCTGTTAACCTGCGTAAAACAAGTTGTAGTCGCATTGGCGTCTAAATGATGTGATACTTCTGGGGTGGTAGGCCAAATTTGGGATCTTCTGTTTGGCTTCCGCTTAAAATTAATGAAGATGCATATTTCTTCACCTAAAAAGCTGTCTGACTCTATAAAAATAGAGTAGTGGGCTGTCAGACTATAAATAAAGTAAGCGGTACAAAAAATGGAACGAGATTGATTGGGCTTAGAGAATATCATAATATCCTGTTATATATAAAAAGATAGATATCTATATCCTAGCAATAACCCCATCAAAAAGAGAGGAAAAGTGTTATACATGTGATTATTATAATTTGTTTTTTAAATATTAGTCATAAACTATTACCAATTAATCTGATTATTTTGGGGTTAAATAATCAAATATTAAAAGTAAAAACGACTACTTTATAAAACCATGCTAGATTTAAATGTTAAACAATATATTCTTGTGCATAAATACTATGCCCTTTTCGTTTTATTCATTTACTTTTTTGAAATCATGATTACTTGAATATTTAATGCAACGCAAAAATGAATTTTAAGATTTATTTTCTGAAGTGTTATCACTGCAATTGTTATTTCTACATAAATAAAATTTTTCTTCCGTTTGTCCACCAAATTTAGAATGGAATTTATATGAGGATGTTTGTCAGGGTTAGCTTAATGTAAAAGCCATGTTTCATTTTAAAATTTTGTGATTAAAGCATATGTAACTAATTTAAACTCTCAGCAAAGTTACTTTTATTCTGTGATGTAGCATTCTACAGCCCAGAATTCTTCTCGCTTCAAGAAAGGAGCGAGTATTTTTTTCATTGTAAATTTATCATCTGTAGATAACGGGTGAAAAAAAATCGCGGCATTATACCCCCCTTTTTCCTAGATTACCGCAATGAAATTTCTTTTTTTTAAAATGGATATTTATACTATTTTTTTCAATTCTTTAAAAAGAAATGGTTCCTGCTAATCGCTAACAACGTTTAGAGTTCTCCCAATAAAAGTAATATGAAACACGGATAAAAAGGATCCCAACTTTAATATTTTATCATTTTATAGATGAAAGCCCGGTGGCTTAGTAACAGCGTTTCATGTCACAAGACACAGGGCCGAGGTTCGATCTTCGAGTTGGGCAAGGTCGACTCAGCTTTTCATCCCTTCAGTGGGTCGATAAATTAAATACCAAGCATTCTTGGGAACTAAAGGGTTTTACATTAGGATGGACCACCTAACTAGGACTTTTGCTTCACACCCGAGGGCCCTCGGTCATGAAAACCGATATGGGCACTGTAGGCCTTGGCCCATATGAGCTGTTGTGCCGCGGAATTTAGTTTATTTTAATCTCATAGATGAAGGGAACTTTTTCTTTGAATAATTCTACGCTTAATATGAGTGCAGAATTTTGAATTAATAAAGATCC
Source organism: Latrodectus elegans (assembly GCA_030067965.1). Lineage (NCBI taxonomy): Eukaryota > Metazoa > Arthropoda > Arachnida > Araneae > Theridiidae > Latrodectus > Latrodectus elegans. Next base: position 104,553,261 of record CM057810.1, read on the forward strand.
CATCAGTTTAATTTACGAAATTTATACTTAATCAATATTTAAAATTTATAAAATTGTTAGATGCATTTTTGAAATAAAATAATATCCAAACTATTTCCTTTAATTTTTTTTAAAGATAATGCCCGAAATAATACTTTTGTGTAAGGCTAAAATAAACTCGTGAGTGAAGAAGATTACAGTATGAAAATTTATTTTCTTAAATTTTTGCAAACTTGGTTTTTAATTAATGATTCAATTGATTTATGTGAATTAAGAAATGTTCTGAATGAAGTTGCTATAATTAATATTACAAAGTGTCAAAATGGCTACTTACAAATTGTTAGTTTTTATCAAAAGCCATTGTTATTCTACTTAAAAATTTTACACAAATTTAGTGTCTCAAAATTGAAAGTTTTGTAAAGATCACGTTAGTCATGTGCAAAAATGTAAAGCATTTTTAAACTACACGAAGGATACGTGCTATTGTGAAAATGCGTAGTTTGCATTTCTTCCATACAGTGTGTTGCTTCAGTAGGAAGGGTAACAGCATCAACAGACCACCATCATCTAAAAGAATTTATTAAGGAGCAAAACAAGAAATATGGAAAATGTCGCGCAAAACTACCTATAAACAGCAGTCTTGATTAGATCTTTGTTTAAGTACAACTATACAAGGAAGAAATATTTTCTTACGTTATACATATAACAAAAAACAATATTACATATACAATATATATAACAAAAAAAATAACAGCTAAGATTATATGTCATTTTGAATTATCATAAATAAGTCAAAATCTAAATGAGACTGAAAAAAATATGTTTTAAGAATAAAAACTTAAGTACGTTTTATATACCCCTAAATTTTATTAATGAATGTAAAATAATTTGATTAAATATGATAATATATTATAATTACAAGAAAGTGCTAATGAATGAATGAAATATTGATAATAAAAGTGTTAACTATTATTACACTAAGGAAATTATTGCGTTTTCATTTAAATATAATAGGAAACAATATTATCTGCATTAAGGTTTCTAAAGCAATTATTTCCATAAATACTTTCAATAAAAATGAACAGTCCATTGAATAATTTAGATGCTATAAAAATGAAAATGTATACATAGTCATCAAAATAATGGAAATATATGCAAATAAAAATTATATTTGTGGGAATGCACTAGATAAAAAAAAAATATAACCCTAACTGGGGTTTTTTTTCAGTTTAAAAATTTATTTATCATGGTAGTATGAGGTAACTTAAGTGGCGCAGTATACTTCTTAAATTTTTGTCGAAAGAATAGAATGTCATACGCCGAAGACTTTCAATGGGACTAAATTGTATAAGAGTCCGACTAACAAGATCAACTATTAATATCCCAGCTTTTTCAGATGTTTTTAGAGGGGAAATACATATTAGTCATGAAAGAGAGTAGACACAGCGTGGCAAGACAAACTTGGCAAAAGTAAAATAGTGGACAGAAAGAGGAGCTGAGTAAGATGCCAATAAAGGGTATTGTAATGCCAAAAAAAAAAAAAAAAAAAAAAAAAAAAATTTAGCCAAAGTGATCTAAGAAATCAATCAACATCTAGCTTCTATGTGTCAGTCATTAAAATTAGGAAACATTTTTATAAATATTTAAGGCGGAACAGAATTTTTAAAACCACTTGTTGCAAACACTGGTTTCAAACGCCGTATTTAAGAGCTCTCATTTTTAAGCAGTGTTAAAAAATATACCCGGAGTCCACAATTCACATGGCTTTCCCTGCTCATATTTTGGTGCGTTTAAATTTAAGCAAGGACGAGATCTTAAGGGTCTTTTACCTTTTTTTTTTTTCTTTTTTTTTTTAGATTTCTTAGATATTTTCGGATTTATGAGTATTGCTTAGCTCTACTTGATAGAGTCCCGAAATTAGCAACAGCAACAACAAACGGCGTCTATAGTAGTATAACAATCTCAAGACCTGATTGACAGATAAGTGGAAGACAAGCATATGGTCAGACAAATCATCTTTCAAATTTTTTTTTTCTTACAAGAGAAATTTACGTTTGGACGCTCATTTGGTTCTTCCTATAATGCAGATGTTGTCTTCTGCAGGTAATGTGGTTTTCCTTATCGATAAGGCTTTTATTTATGCACTGGAACTCGCTCAATAATGGTTTGATAATCACGGGGATGAAGTTAACTATTTAGCATGGCCCGCATAACCCCCAGATCTCAGCATAATGGAAAAATTATTTCATGACATTTAGTCTGGAATTAGTATCTTCCATCGTCAGCGTCACTTGTATTATCACAAATGTCTCTTAAGAGAATGGTTCAACAATTATTTCTTCAAGCCCAATTCACCATTTGGAACATCTGGTTCCCTGCCGAATCCAAGTTATATTACATATAAGGGTACCTGTGCTATATTAGTAAAAGATTCCTTATATATCTGAGCTGTTTCGATTATTCTAATAATCACACACCATTAAATGAAAAATTAAAAGCATGGTTTTCAGTTTAATACTTCAACTCAAAATTGTAGAAGCCTCTAGCGCTTTCTCTTGTGTGAAGGAGCTGATTGTATTGCGTAAACTAAACCAAACAAATCTTTCTCAAATTACGCGCGAGCGTGCGAATTGTGATCGAATATTTTAAAATAATGAAATTTCAAGGCAAAAAAATATGAAAATCATTTACAAGATTTTTTTACTTTTTTGATTCACAGACATTTAGTATTTAGATTTTTATAGCTATCACATCTGAACACTTTATTCGACTGCTGTTTTCCAAATTACCCTATACCATAAAGTAAATATAATAAATACTGAAAATAGGACTGTATATTTTTTTATAATTAAACTGATAAGTATTTAATGTAATACTGATATAATTTTTTAAATAATTAATATGCTTAAACTTTGAGCTCGCGTGCACAAAAAAAATATCTGTTCTCACTAATAAAATACAACATATTTATTGAGAAAATAATGTAAGATTTTACAATAATATTTTTTAAGATGGCAGAACTTCTGTGGCTTAATAGTTGCCACAGTTTATCAGCCTAATAATTGCTTTACCATTAACTTATTTCGAACGAAATATTAAGGAATTTAAGTGTTAGTTTCTAATTATATGCCAACATGTTTGTGATCCATAAGAACTATTCGAATATAAAAAAATGTACAGTATAAAAGCTGCTTGAAAATATTGTAACCTAAGACTGTGGAAAAATTAATTAAGCAATTATTAGAAGTGATATTGGCTTAATTTACAAACAAGCCAAGAATAGCTCTAGCCAAATCATAGAATTTAGTTAGAAATTAATCATTCAAAGTTATCTTTTTATTGCAAAATTTTCCTCATAACTGTATTGTTATTATCAGAAAACTGTCATAAGCCTTTTTATAATATTCCCGTTGGAATGCCATTCGAAATTATATTTCATAAATAGAGGGCCATAATGACCTGACTTAAGGGATAAGTCTGATATTTATCAAGAATTCATCATGAAAAACTTGCATATGACAAACAAAAATCGAACACTTATATTATTCAATAGTGTCTAGAGCTCAACGCGGGATCTTCCAAAATGTAGACGGGTAGCCTACTACTGGGCCAAGATGAGCATCAGTTAAAAATAATAGGCAATATTTTAAGGGTATTTTAGATGAGAAAAATAGTTGTATGGTATTTGAACATTCGCAGGGTATATTTTTTCAGAAAGATTTTTCATAAAACTACAAACAAAAATAATTTTTTCAGAAAACTTTTACTTGACGTAAGAAATAGGTCAGGAAAACTTACAAGCATTTATCTTTTAAAACATGTGTGCATGTAGGAATCAAACTTGTAGCACATTTTTCTCTAGATATTTAACAAAAGTGTTTGGATCAAATTTGGGGAACTTATAATCCGTAGAACACGGTTTTATCCCTGCTCATGGTGCGCCCCATTTAATGTTATCGCTTAGGATAACAATAAAAAATAATTGTTATTAAGCATTGCTTTTCTATAAAACTTCTATAGATAATGGAGCATATTTTCACATATCATCTCATAATTAGGAGAAACTCGGAAAATTCGCAAGCACTCACGTCGACAAATATGTTCGTAGAAAACAAACACCACGTGATATCTCTCACTTTTCAACAGTGAATGGAATCGATTCTAAAATTTTTCTCTTAGCTTCTCTAATCGGTCCTACTATTGAGGATAATCTAGTTATAAAATGCTGACAAAATAGTTAATTTGAGAAAAGAGAAGTTTGAATGTTACAGATTATGATCATAAAAATGAACGGGAAAGTCATGATATTAGTCCGGCTAACGATTTGATAAAGATACTTTAATGAATTAAATTCAAGCCAAGAACATTTTTTCCAAACAATAATCTTCAAGACTTTGTTTGAAAATGGTTAGATAAAGATATTTTATTGTATTAAATTCAAGCCAAGAACATTTTTTCCAAACAATAATCTTCAAGACTTTGTTTGAAAATGGTTAGATAAAGATATTTTACTGCATTAAATTCAAGTCAAGAACATTTTTTCCGGACATTAATTTTTAAAACATTGAAAATGGTTAGATAAAGATGTTCAATAATATTAAATTCAAGTCATACACACAAGAACACTTTTTTCCAAATAATACTTAAAACTTTGTTTGGAAATGCTAAGAACCTATAACATTTTATGCAATTTGTGTTCCGATACAGCGTTTTTTTTTAAAATAAAATAGATGCTTATATTTCGATTTTTCAGTGTTAATCTGGATAAGTAATGCCTGTATCGATCTTAAAATATGCTATCATTAAAAATTATAAGTTTTGAGATGTTTATGTTGAAGGAACTGTCATATTGCCTCGCTAATACGCATTTCACGTTTCTTTAATATGAAAAATATCCGAGTTGATTTTAGATTTCCTGTTATTTATGTAGTATTAATGAATTTTTTTGTATTATAATTTTATATGTGTTACTAGGAAAGCTGTTGATTATTTCATTTTGGAGTTAGACGACCGATATAAAGGAGAAATTCCCAAAAAAAGGTCTTCAATTAAAAAAAAAATCTCGTGACGTTGCATCACAGACATTTCAAAGGATACGAACTATCCACCATACATCGATATGTCCCGAAACTTTTCCAGTGATATCTGGAAACTGGTCAATGCCTTTTGGTATTAAGAGAGCGTTTTTGCTGGCTGCAACATTACGTACGCTATCTAAAAAAGAAATAATTTCAAAAATATAATATCAGTATTTATTTTAATCGCCCAAGAAACATTATGCGTATCGAAATTGTGGCATGATTTTATAAGTTGCAATTTCTTACCAATGAATATTCTTCCGGATTCAGGATTTTGCCGCCATCCAAAGGGCCACCCCATTATCACAGTGTTATGCTTGAGGCCTCCTAATCCTGTGGTTTGGATTCTGAAAATAGAAATGTGAAAATAGAAATCTGAAAATGAAAATAGAACCGGTAAATAGAAATGTGGCTCAATGACAGAACCAAGTTCTTAAAGTAAAATGTCCGGGGGTTCAATATCAGTCAGAACGAATAACGCGAGAGACGAATGTTACTTCCTTACTTTCTGTTTGTACAGAGAGCATTAACACATTTTTAGAACAATTTCGATAACGATTTAAAAAAAAGTAAATGTTTTAGAATAAAAATTTTTGGCAACAGCTTATTATTTGAAATGAAAAATATCGTCTGCTACTTTTAAATTTATTCTTCTTTCAAAATGTCACATATAAACATACTGTGAACTGAAGGATATGCTTTTGCGCTTTCCGAAGATAAACGTTCTTATTCCAGAATTCAAAAACATTGTGAAATGAGTTGTATTAAAATTTTAAGTGCAAAATAAGCAATATTATTAATCAGACAGGTAAAAACTGTCAATCATTATTTCTACATAGAAAGAAGACTCCAAACGAATATCCGTAAAAGGTACGTATTATTTCAAATGTTTCTTAAGCGAAATCGCTAGTAACAAAAGAAAATCCGCCAACACAGAAATCAATTGCAAAGTCTTTAGATACATCAGTAGCAACAATAAATAAAATAATAAACCAATATTTACAACTTAAAAATGCTAAAAAACATAATGTTCACCAGCTCTAACCGAGACATGTGGCTCAACACAAAACATTTTGTAGAATCCTGTATGAAAATCACTTAGCAGGAGATAATAGGAAAAACATTGTGACCCTTGATGAAGCATGGATTTACCTAAATGACTTGTAACAAAAAAAAAAAAAAAAAGGTCTTCTTACTATAGAAAATGAGGATAAAAATGTACAAACCTGTTTCCGTCAATGTAAAGAAAGTTTCAGTAAGGGGTTTATGATTGTCGCATGTTTCTCCTACAATGGGAAATTAAAAATAAAAGAGTGGAAAGAAACCTTAAAGACAACTCATCGTACTATTAGGAGAAGGTTTTACGCCCAATATTTACAAAAGAAATTCCATTTCTTTATCCCAATGAAATTCAAAGAGAGAAACTTCATCAAGACCAAGCAATAAGTCCTACTTCGAAAACTACCACTGCATTCCTTGAAAAATGATGACTAATACAGGTATTGCATGTATACATTTTCAACATATCCCTGCGAAGTCTCCTGACGTTTCACCTGTGGACTATTGTGCCTTTGGTCTGTTAAAAAATGCTTTTTCTAAACGCGTCTCGGAGTTTTCAGATTTCCTTCGTTGTTAACAAACGTGAATATGTACCATTGTTAGTGAAAAATCTATCAGGAAAGCAATATGCATCTGTTAAGTTATCTGCTATGTATTGTCAATATAAATAGAAATCTATTTCCACTTACATAAGCACCAAACACGATCGAAATATTTATGTTTGTTCTTAAAGTAATTTATTTATACTAAAGGAAAACGTATTGGCAAATTACTCTAGGAATATATTATACTTTTCTCAGTTTACATTCATTTCAGTTAAAGTATTTCTTGTTAATAGGTTTTAATTGAATAGAAAAAAAAGCATAAAAAATGTAAAACAGTTACAAAGACGTAAGTTTCTCAAAACTCGATCTTAAGAAGTGAATTTATACAAAACGTATGTATATTTATTTAATAATTTGAGTCCATAAAAATAATTTAAAGTTATAAAATTATTTATTCAATTAATAAAAAAAAAATAAAAAAAAAAAAAATAAAAAAAAAAACGGCTGATTTTATTTAGATGCTTTTAGCATTAATAAAAATATTGAAACATGAATTCGTTTCATTTTCTAATGCCAAAACAACTGGAAACATTTAACAGTAAAGCAGTTTTGATAGACTGTAGACATCATTACCTAGAAATGTCACAGATCCATCTGTAAAAGCTATCTTTCCTTAAAACTAAGGCTCGTTCTTAACAATGAACATAATTATTTTGTAACTAATTCAAAAAAGATCATTGTGAATAAATTTACTCTATATTTATAAATTTTTTTTAAAAATTTAATCATATTTAAACTGGTATGGAAGTTAATTTTAAGATTTGACTAGTATTTTTGAATTACACCTCGGTTTTTTTATGTGGAGCAGAGATGTCAAAGTGAATGAGCTTATGCACTTACAAGTGACTTAGGCCATTAGAGACGTTACTGGACACGACGACATCTGCGAAGCCTTTTACTTTTTCTTCAACCATCACCTTCTTGAGACCCTGGGAAAAGATAAACAAGAAACATTTAGGAGTTAAATGTATTTTTCAGTTATATAATCTTGCATCTCTTAACTTTTTAATTTTAAATATTCCTTTAGTTGCATTTATAATGTATACAAAATTTTATAATATAATAATCAATGTATATAAACACACACACACACACACACACACACACACACACACACACACACACACACACACACACACACACACACACACACACACACACACACACACACACACACACACACACACACACACACACACACTCTCTCTCTCTCTCTCTCTCTCTCTCTCTAATGTAAAATTATAAATAAAGTACTATAGGTAAAGTAAGAATAATAGATAAAGTATAAAATTATTAAGTATCGAAATCTAACTGGTTATAGGTAAAGGATTTCTAATAAAGAAGATTAATTTAAAGATTTAAATTCCTAATCCCTAAGAATTATCATAGGGATTAGGAATTTAAGTCATTAAATTATTTAAAATATAAAAAAAAAACATTCTTTTTTAAAATAAAATAAATTATTGAAAGTTATTATTTGAAAAAAGAATCGAAATATAAAACAAAAATTTAAAAAATGAAGTCATTATGAAATTCAGATAGTTAAATCAAGTTAAAATATTTTATTGTAATATAAAATTGTTTGCAGTGTATGTTCCCCGTTGCCTATTTCTGTTGACTGAAAAGTCGATAAGTACAGCTGAATGTAATTGTCTTTGCATTTGGCTTTATTTATCGACTTTTCATAGTCTCATTGTTTTAAAATATGGCAAAGTGACGGTGTTGACACCTGAACTGGCTCTTTTCTCTCCAGCCCTCATTACACTAACGGAGGATACTAAAAGTAGTATGCATGTGATTACACCATTTTAAGGTTATTACAGATCAAACTAGCTATTGTCGGAGTTTTTAAGACATATTTCACTGTTTTGCTAGTAAGTAAGTAAGTTATAATAAAGATAAATAATTAGTAAGATATACTTACTAATTTTGCTGCTTGAGCTTCACTGTAACGCTTTGTAAATTCGCCTTCTAAGACAGATGAAACCAAAGTTAATCCCTTACCTGAAAAACGAAGCAAAGAAGTCAATATTACAGATGTTTGGAAACTATTGGTGGAAATTTCTTAGCTAATAAAACTGAATTTATTTTACGTGGAAGAGGGAGAGAGCGAGAGAGGGGGGGGGAATATTATTCATGAATAAAATGAATGCTTCTATGTAATGAAGTATATAATAATTTTGGTATTTTTCAAATTTTATTATTTTCTTTGTAAAGGGCTTTTTTAAAATATTTGTATTAATATAATTATCTACTCAAAAAAATTGATTTGACTTAATTTAGTATTTATAATGTTAGTAAAGCATATATCCTTATACTTAATTTTTTTAAAAATATGCTTAAAATAGAATTTATTATATGTTAATATACGAGTGAAATCATTAAAAAATGTAATATATATATGCATGCATGCATGCAGAAGACTGCTGCACCCGTAAGTATATTTGAAGTATTCACATTTTGCGGCTTTAAAATATTTTTCCATATGTTAAAAGGGAAAATTATGTATCAGTTTTAAAATTTTATACAGTTTTTAAATTGCAGATTAGTACATTTAAATTAATAATAAACTTATAATACGAGACGTATAATTATTTCTATACATATTGGAATGCGATATTGTATTCATGTAGCATATTTGAAAGTACATTACTAATTTCCTTTCCTACTTTATAGTTTTTTTAATACTTTTACAATTAAAATTGTTTCTTAGTTTAAAAGAGATGGTCTGTTATTATCTTGTCCAATGGAAAAAATGCGGTAAATGAAGCTGAAATTCTGAAAGACAAGCTTCTCAAAGTTTTTAACTTGAAAACCGTGAAGATTGTTCTATAGTGGTGAGTCAAATTAGTAAAGAGCGACATTAATAATTGATTGGCAGATAAAGACATACTCTGAAGTTAGTAGGGTTTGCAAATTACTTAAAAGATAAAGCTTAAAAGTAAACACAATAAATTACAGTAAAATTAAAGATTAAACATTGCTATTAATAATGTCGGGAGTAGAAATCCCAATGAAACCTGAGTTTCAAGTAAAACGCTTCTTCTCCAAGTGCTATTCTTCAAAAGTCTTGGTTACAATTTATAATTGATATTACTTATGGCATTTTAGATTTTTAAACAAATTTAACAAATGGATTTAAAATGATGATTTTCACTAAAAGGCAACTTTTGTCTAAATCAGTTCAGCTGTTCTCACCTGCTTTGAGTTGCGAAACGAATGAAATGAGCTTCCTGTGCTTGGGCACGAGTTCACTGTTCAATTTGCAGAGTACCAAGATTTGAGGTCTCCAATTCTTGGTGTGAGGTGGTCCTTCCTCTAGCCTGAGTAGACTGTATCGCGCTGCCGATAAGGCCAATCCTCGGATACCATCGCCCCATTCTTTTTCGGCTCTATGAATACAAAATTCAATCATCATTATACGTTTTTCAAGGAATATTCTGACTTATTAAACAATCTGGCTTAACTGAGTCCTTGCAGTTTTTAATTTAAAAATGTGAAAAAAAGTACAAATATTACATAGCCTACTATGAATCAGTAAGCCTACTTTGGATCAGTAAGTAAGATCAGTCTACATTGGAATAGTTGGATCAGTATTAAAGAGGTTAAGGAAAATTTAAATAACTTTAATATATATATATATATATATATATATATATATATATATATATATATATATATATATATATATATATATATATATATATATATATATATATATATATATATATATATATATATATAATCGGAAAAAATAAGTGTAATGTTCCCTTATGTGTGTTTACGATGGACAAAATATTCTTCCCTTTCAGTTTACAACAAAAATGTTTTTTTACTATACTTAATAATTCTTAATATTATTACAAATTTTGTGAATTTCAGAAAGGTACTATAGGGAATTTTTAAGCTTCAAATGTTTCGATTCTTGCTTAAATATATATATATATATATATTTATATACATATATATATATATATATATATATATATATATATATATATATATATTTATATACACACAAATTATTTAAAAATTTTTTTTTATCGTTCAAGTAACAGTTAATGAAATAATGAATTTTAATACATACGCGGTTTGTTAAAAGCAATAAAATTATTTCTCCGTTAACTTGAAATTTTCATAATTTATTAGATTAAACGTTAATTAGTTTTTTATTAGCATGTATGGACAATAAAGTATTAGCATAATTATATATATAGTAATGAAAAAATATCATTACTATTTTTATAAAATTAAATTCTTGAATATAATGAACGAATATCTTTCACATATTATTTTCATTTGAAGTATGGATATTAGCTAATAATCAGAATATATCTTTTTATAAATAAATTTAATTTTAATTTTCAGTGAAGTATAAAATCTGATAATTAATCAATGTAAAAAGTTAACAATATATAGCTACCATTTTACCATTTCAAGGAGTACAAAATTTTATTTGTTCATTAATTGTTAATTTCCATATGGATTATTGTCATTCTCTGTGAAAATTGGAGGAATTATTCGCAGACATTTTTCAAACACTAATATCATAAGGAGTTCAATTTCGGTCATTATCTATATTTTTTTTGGTAATTGAAATGAGATTTATTTTGTGGAAAAAAGAAACAAATTATATTTAAATATATATTATCATCTGTTATAATTCATGTTATCATTTGAATTATTATTATTTTTAACAAATCACATTTCTTATAAATATATATAGAAGTCTTCCATTTAAAACTAATCAATCTATATTAAAAAGAGTATAAATATGTTTATATTTTTTACTTAATATAATATTTAATAAAATGTTTATGGTCTTTACTAATGTGTTTCCAGTAATTCATTAATTTCCGTAGTAGTCCTATTTCTTCTAAATTATGTTTTTATTATTTTTTAAATTGTATGGTATTAAAGTACAACAAATATGAGTTACACTACATCAGGAGGATTAATTGTTAAATTTTAATCACCACAATATAATAATCAGAATGCCATGCTTAGTTTAATTTACAATTTTAGAATCAGAAAATTATCCATTGAAAAATAATTAACATATTAGTGTTAATGCAATATGCAATATATTATTGTTGTTACATAATTACATACCCTCTGAACTCAATGTATTTATAAATTAGTCCAGCTAACGCCATAGACGCTAATGCATAGTACCAACTGCTAATGAACATCACAGCTAAGCAAAGTAGTACGCCCAGAAGAGAGACTGTCCTAGTATTAGAAAAATAAAGAATGACAAATCTTATAAAACTATTTACAAAAGCATTTTAGTAGCATAAAACTAGAATTTTTCTGATGAAACTCTATTTGGTACTACTTTTAAATGTTTAAGTCCAAGAAAAGAAAGAGCATCGTTCAAAAGTTACAGATAATAAAAATGCTGAATACATTATTCATTCAGTTTCATGAGTAGATTAATTTATAAAACAAATGGGAAAGTATACGTTAAATTTGGATGTAAAATATTATACAGACACTTGTTATAGTTCATTTCTGTCCAACAAGAACTTCAAAATATACATTTTCACTCTTAGTATTCGTAACCATGGAAACTGATGTAACGTATAAGTTTTGATTTATAATATTTCTATTTTACTTTGTCTCCTTTTCGCAGTATTTTTGCTTAAAAATGAATTATTTATTTCTTAACTAAAATTTTGATGTATGAGAAGTTGCTCTAACGCAAGTCATTATTATGGAAACATGAATAGAAAACGTCCTGTTCAAAAGTAACTTTTTTGTATTATAAATGATACAAAAGATTTAAAAGTTAAACATATTAACATAAAAATGAAGTATTATATACTTTTTTTAACTGCGTACTATGAAGAAAGTACATGATCAGATACGTGAAACGCTTTCGCCAATTTTGATGACATTATTTCTAACTGTTAAAACGGAAAATATTTGAAGTAGAAAATCTTGATTTTTAAATATGGTTGCACATTAATTTTAAAATTAGTCTTTGAAGTTAAATAAATGAATTTCTATGAGTTTAATTTTTTTTCATTTCATTTATTTTTTTATTACCAAAATAACATATTCGGATAAAATATGCTCAATTTTGTTACAATATTTTTGGAGTAAATATTTTAAATTAAATTGCATTCGATAGGTTTAGGCTAATAGGTTTATGAAATTTATATTCCTCTTCGATGATTTATATCCTCTTATTTTATTAATTTTATGCACAAATTTTATATTTTAGTAAGATTAATAAAAGCAAAAGCTGTAAAAGAATAGTCGTTGTCTTTTAAATAAAATAATACCTTAAAAATGCACAGGAATTCTTATTTTATCATATAAAAGCATATTATGTTAACTTGGGTAGAAATCCTAACTAATATGTAAAGTTGAAAAAGTTTTAATGTGGAGATATTTCGAAAACAAAATGTTTAAAATATTTTACCAGTGGTAACAACGGAAACGAGGCCTCCAGTTGGGTGTCTTGAGCAAGCTTTGGAGGGTACAGGCAAGATTTACGAACATGTAACACATAAGAAAACACCTGAAAGAGAATAAATCCTTTTTACCTTGATGTTCTCAAAAATGTAAAGAAAAATGATCAAAATTCAATCATTTTTAATTTAGAACTAAATGTATTTCTTATACAGTCAAATAAGCAATTTTTGCGTTGTCTATATATAGCAATTTTCTTAATTCTAAAAGTATGTAGCTAAATTTTTAATATTTTTGTCACTTAAAATCACAGAAATTGATTTTAGCGTATGAATTAGAACATTTTTTGACTAACTCGTAAGGAAATCAATTTTAAATTGATTGTGATGTTTTTTTCTCTAACTACAAATGCAATAGTATATGATGCAAAATTCTTTTTCAACATTTTAATTTAAATTTGTGCATTGAAAAATAAATAAGATGATTAAACGGAGACAAGGCTACAACTTTCATTTACATTATACTTAAATGAAAAATATGGTCCATTTTAGTTTGAAAATTCTACCAAAACCAATTTAATGTTACATATATTCAAGCAAATACAGAAAATATTAAAATTTTTTTATTAATATTTCTTTGCGTTTATAATATTTTATCCATAAAATTCATACTTTATTGTTACTGAGAAAAGTGAATTTAAAATGTGCAACTATAATTATTTTAAATTGAAACAGATTTGGTATAATTTTTCCAAATACCGAGTTGAGCCAAAAGTAATTTCCGTTTCTTTATCAGATATTTATTTTGCTCTCATTAAATAGAAAATATTACATTAATTTATTATGTTTCCACCACCGTTATCTATACCTCCTCCCACTTTTCTGGCACCTTATAAATTCCTTCTTTATAAAATGCACCTGGTTTGGACAGGAAAAATTTTTGACATCCTGCGTGATTTGCTCTTAAGAATTGAAAGTTTTCCATTAAAAAATTTTTAGGGAACTGAAAAGGTGGTAGTGTGTTGGGGCACGATCCGGAGAGTAAGGAGGATATGGTAAAACAAGGTCATCCAAGCTTAAGAATTTTTTCTTGAGTCACCTTTGTTGTAAGTGATAGCGCAGTGTCATGCCGAAGGATGATGATTTTGCGATTGACGAGTGCAGGAGTTTTCACAAAGTTTTTCTTTAACTTTTTGCAGCTGCTGAACATATCTATCCGCAGTAATCGTTAACTTTGGCTTCAACAACTCGTGGTAAATTATTACTCAACAATCCTACCATACACGCAATAAGATTCTTTTGCCATGGATGTTTGCTTTCGGATGTGGTAGGAGTGGTTCATCCTTATCAAGTCACTGTGTTTTGCGGCCTATATTCTCGTAGGTGACCCATTTTTCATCACCTGTAGCAATCCTTTTTAATAAAGGATATTTTCTTTTTCTGTGAAAGTAGAATTGTGGCGATTGACATGCGATTTTCTTTATTCTGTTCGATGAGATTGTGAGGTATCCATGCTTCTAATTTTTTGACTTTCATTAATTCCTCCAAATAGTGGATAACGGCTGATTGCAATATATTCAATTTTTCCACGTCTATTATCTTGACAATTAATATGAAGTTTGCTCTAATACTGCCTTTAAAATGTTGTCATTGAAATCCGAAGGACGTCCTGCCCTTGTTTCGTCTTTTCAAAGTCATAACTCGAGAGAGGAATTTTAAGAACTAATTTATAACTTTTCAAGCAGTTATCAATCCTTCACCATACACTCTGCATATTTTTTTCGGCTGTGGCCTCAGCACTACCGCCTTGCTTAAATTTACAAAGCGCCACATGACGAATATGAATTTTTTGTCTCTTCATTTCAGAGGATAAAGAAGCAGTCTATTTTAACGTGCATAATACAAAATTGTTGACAAAAGACTAACGGAAATCTCATGTAATTAATTAAAACAAAAACCTGTTGTCATGGTAACTCATAGCGGGTAAATTCGAATAATAGATTCTAGACAGCTGCGTCAGAAGTTACTTATGACTCTACCAAATATATAATAATAAAGCTTTTCAATCATGTTTTGTGATATAAACTGCATAAAATATGTTTTTATCATGATAGATGAAAATAATTTATATTATCATTTATTCTTTTCATTTATTGGTTGAGTAAATCAGGCATTCTCTTATATTTTTTAATATAGAATGCATTTTTTAAAGTATTTATTTCATAAAATTTGACTTTATATTATTTTTGGAAAAAAGTAATTTTAATTTATCAACATGCACAAAACTACACGAAGTTACATAAGATTTATGTATAATTATGATTTTTTTTTTAAATTATCATGCATAAGTTTTTGGACTGTCTTGTGTAAGATGGACACATAAACAGAAGTTTCATATAATTACTTTATTCCTTTATTCTTCAACGGAACCATACATTAATTAATCTAATGTTTATGACATAGATTAATTTTTAAAAATATTTATTATACGAAATTGCATTTGATAAGAAATTAAAAATGAGTTAACGTTTTATTATGAAAAAGAAAAGAGTTATGCTAAATTTATTTATTACAGTTTTAACTTTTTCAATAGTGTGATGCTAAAATAGTTTGAAAATCATGTTCATGATGTAAAATAGGCATTTTTTTTTATTTCAAGATGATGGAACTGGAAATCCAGGAAGATTTTTATACTTACATAGTAAGAATGGGAGCTATATGGTCCAAATTTCCAATAAGAATTCCAGCTTCACATATAGTTAGAGTAAGAAAGAGGGCTTTCGTGGGCTCGTTTCTCGAATTGCTGTATTCAAATACGTTTAAAAACGGAATGATCCCATCCCGTGATATAGCTTGCAACAAACGAGGAGCTCCTGCAAAATTGAATGAGAAAATTCTGGGTAAAAAGATACAAGAAATTTCACTCAGACTTTATAAACATCGATATCGATGAAAATAAAAAAAAATGTATTTACTTAAAAATTACTAATTAAATTTTACAAATTATAAAAGTGCTTTGGCCAAAGAGGATACCGTTAAAAATATTTGAGTCTTTGACTTTTTGAGCAGTTTTGAAGAACAAAAAATGCAGTTTGGACAATCTCACCTATTCATCAATGGTACCAGGTAAAGTGCTCGGGGGCGGATTATCAGTCAAGTGTTGTAGGCGTATCAATGTACACTTGAAATCTATGCCCTATTCTCATAGAAAAAAGATTTTTCGAATCTATTTGAAGGGCGCTGATTCTCAGGCCACTCCTGGCCATTATGCATTGTCTGGGTGTTTCCAGAATTTATCTTTTCATAAGGAGGTGTTAAAGCAACGTAACCCTGACATTTGTTTTATTTTCAGATGTAAGCTGATAGAGATTAAGGAGGGGCATGCTTTTATACTTTCCAGAAACTGGAGAATTTTGGATTTTTTCCAGACAGTAACAGTGCACTAGAGCAGCTCAGTGACTGATTCCCTATAAATGCGGAAACAAGTATATCTGCTTTGCTCAAATTGAAAATAATCTCCCAAGATCATGATGTACATCTCCAATGGATTCCATCTCATGTAAATAGTGGTAATGAGGCCGCAGATAGATTAGTCAAAAAGAACAAGGAGATTGATACGCCCACTGGTTCATCACTTACATCACAAGAACTTTACTCTAATGAAAAATCTAGAGTAAATTCAATCTAGCAAATTCCACCCACACACCAATGGCATTATGGAACACCTCCTGGAACTCTTCTGTAAATAAAATGTGGCTGAAAATCTCAGACTACCATGGCTAAATTCTCAAGTGGACATCTAAAATGTTTATCGTTTGAACGTGGTTCAAAAAATATCCTACTTGTAAAAAATGCTGTGACCATCCAGCCTCATCGAAACATATTTTGGATTGTGACGGACTTTCCCGAGAGGATTTATCCTCAGGTCTCCTATTAGTCATCGACTTTCCGACTGTCAACAATTTATTGGAGTTGATCTGACTAATGTCAGATCTTTAAATAAGATAAGCCACAACAACATCTTTTCACAAGCCTACTTTTAGTGTTAAATTTTCTTAAAGTGTCAAATGTCACAGACCCGATTTGGCATTTCTAAACACTGGAGATATGCAGCAAAAACAAGAAATTACGTATTAGAATCATTTTTTCAAAAGATGGTAGCTCATTACCTGTAAGAGATTGTATTCCAGCACCTATAGTGGACAACAAAGATCCAACTACAATCACTAGAGGGTGGGGCCAAGCTAGCATCGCCACCGCTAGGTTCCCACCTATACTTTCTCCTAATCTGAAAATAAAAGAAAAATTCTTTTCCATCAGACAGTTAAGAAAATTTATGACAGGATGAAACTGAATTTTAATAATTTTAATTTTTAATTTCAACATAAGTGCTTAAGTAGAGGATGGGGAGAGGGAAATATTTACTTGTCCCGGAGAAAGAGATTGTCAAAAGAAGCTGCAAATAAAAATACACCGGAAATATCTACGGAAGTTAAGAATTTAACTTTTATTATGCATAAATAACATGCAGAAAATTTTAAAATTAGTGGTTACAGTTACAGTATAGTAACAAGTAAAATATCAAGTTATGGGCTTTTTCACGAAATTAAATAATATAAAAATGTGTTAACTTTGATAAATTTTAAGGGTATTAATTTAATATTGAGAATCAAATTAGCAAGAAAAAATATTAAAATATTTACTAAGTTATTTGGAAAATTTGTAATTACGAGTTTTCTACTTAAATTATAATTATTGCTTATTATGTTTTGATTGTTATGTATAAATTAAAAAGTTCTTAATTTACTAAAAAGGATCATTTTACTTTTTTTAAAGAAGGTATTTAAATAAGCTTCTTCAAATAAGTTGTGAAATTTTTTTTAACTAACTTGTAAATATTACTGGTGCAAAAAAGCAACAAATATAGCAACAACAAATATCTGTTTTTAAGAAGGTATACAAATAAGCTTCTTCGAATAAGCTGTAAAATTAATTTTGATAAGTTATTGAAGCAGGAAAAGCAATAAAAATTTAAAATAGAAATGGAGAATCTCGGTATCAAATCTAAAATTGTGTATACAAATATAGAAAACAAATATAAGTGAGGTATATACAAACTACTAAGAATGACACGTTTTCTTCTTAATAATAAAATGAAAAAATTATAAAAACTAATTTTATATGATTTTATACCTATGCTTGAATGACGAAATGTATAAATTATTTTGGAATCTATGAAGTAAAATTTAAATTAAATATTCATGCTAGAAAATTAATATGCATTCTCAGTAAATGACAGAAAGGCTCTGATACAGGGGCATAAACGATTATTATTATTTCACCTTCATTAGTTGTAAAATTAACAGTTCTTGATTTTGAATCATAAAATATTTTGTACCAAAAGCATTTCTATCAATGGTTATAATAATCTTTATAGATGTTAGAGTTTAATATGATAATTATTTGGGAGGTATAGTTTAAAAAAAATCTATTAAATAAGGATTCTTAATATTAAGTAATTTTTTAATTATGAATTAGAAAAAATCGTGCTAGCAATATTTAGAAACGACAGCTTCACTGCGTAAAATGCAACTCTCTTGTAAGGATACAGACAAAAGACGTGGTTAATTGCGCAGCTAAAGTCCCAGCTGGTATTGACTTTTGAGCGTCCGCCAAGTCCCCAGAACGGTTGGATCCAGCCATTATGCCTGTAAAAGTAAATAAACTGCAGAACCAAACATATATATTAAAATGTGGTAAATGTATTTTTAAATATAATTAATGCTTAAAGATTAGGATGTACATCTAGGCATTATTTTTGAACATAATTTAAAAGAAAAAATTTAAGTGAATTATATTTAGATATTAAAAATTTATGTAGCTTAATATTATTTACTTAAATGAATTATATTCAATTATTAAGAATTTAGGAGTTTCTAACATCTAAACATTACTTTTGAATATTATTTCAAAGAAAACATTTAAGTGAATTAAAAATTTATATGATGTTTACTATTGTTCACTTATATGAATAATATTCAATTATTAAGAATTTAGGAGGTTCTAACATCTAAACATTATTTTTGAATATTATTTCAAAGAAAACATTTAAGTGAATTAAAAATTTATGATGCTTAATATTGTTCACTTACATGAATAATATTCAATTATTAAGAATTTAGGAGGTTTTAACATCTAAACATTATTTTTGAATATAATTTTAAAGAAAAATTTAAGTGAATTATATTTAGATATTAAAAATTTATAATGCTTAATATTGTTCACTTAATTGAATAATATTCAGTTATTAAGAATTTAGGATGTTCTAAAATATAACATTATTTTTTAATATAAATTCAAGGAAAAACTTAATGATATTTATTTATTAAAAAATTATGATGCTTAATATTGTTTCCTTAATATTCAATTGTTAAAAATTATGTTGTTTTTAAGCTGCGTGAAGAAATCGAAATAAAAAAATGGATATATTTCTATAATGCTGCTTAAATAGTAATAAATGATGCAATTTTGTTTTGGTACTATTATAAAATATTTTAATCAATATAATCATTATAAAATCTATTTATTTTGTTAATTAGTTACTTATTAAGATTTAATGCTCTTAACTAATTTACTATCAATAAAGCAACTAAAAAATCAAAATAGGAGTAAGATTTGTGAAATTTATTGCAATAGTAAATGAAAATCCATGTTTGAAAAATGAATTTGAGCCTGAATCACTGACTATAATTCTTGGTCAAGAAAAAAAGTTATCTCTTTTATATCTGAAGACAGAATATACTCTCAAAACTGTTTCAGACATACCAATAATTCCTTATATTGTTTTTCATTTATGGAAGTAACTATTTATTTTTATAATGGATTACATCTATCGTTAAAAATGAAATAATTTTTTTTATCGTAATGTTATTTTCTGCCCTGTTACTTTTGATGCTTTATTGCAATAAATCTTTTTGTTTCTGTCTTTCCAAGTTCTACTCCATAAATATAGATTACAAAAGAGAAACGAGTCAAGATTAAGCTTTTTTTTTTTTTTTTTTAAAAAAAAGGGATTTGATAAGTACCGTTTCCTTAATATAAAACATTACCAATCTAAAAGCCAATTTATAATTCATAAATTTGTATAAATCTCTTTTAGAAAATATAATAGTTAATTATTAAGAGACGCGAAAGATATGAGGTTTAAATCCTTTTACTAGAGCATGAATAACAGTTTAATGATAAAATAGGATTATTATTCCTAGACCTTAGAAATGATTTCTCTCAGTCTTACCTGTACAAGAAGGGAAAAAGATCCCTACTAATAAAGTGAAGGACGTGGATATGTCGACAAGAAGTTGGTTGTAAGTTTTTTCTCCCCTTGGATTAGAATCCTCTGGATTATCTTCAAGATCGATGAGGTCTCCTTGTTCTCGAAATCTGGTCTGAATGTTTTCTTGAAAAGAAAGCATCCACTAAGTCTAGCAAAATTGCTATTTATCCGTTTTTAATGCACAATTATCTTCATGATATTATTATAATGATGTAATACTCAGCCTTTAAATAATATAGCTTTGTAATTCCAAAAATAGTCATAAAATTCATTCACGCGAGTTGTCCTTGAATTTTAAGGAGCCTTGGTAAAATGAGATCTTACCTAGGCTCCTTAAAATTAATAGTTAAAAAAATTATTATCAAATAAAGAACTAATTAGAAAGTTGCTAATTTTTATTTCGGCAATTTTAATGGGTACATTTTTGTACATTAATAATAAATCCTTAACAGTATACAACATACCACTATTTAAAAAAGTCTTCGCAATATATTAACTGTATGCGATTAGGAAAAAAATCAATAAAACATTTTTAAATTCAGTTTGTTTACCGTTATAGAATTACAAGATTCTCTTATGTCATTTATAGGTTTTATATAACATAAGCTAATAATTGAAATTGTATTTAAAGTTTCATATATAATATCAACTGGAAGATAATTTAGCCAAAATATTAGTAGAATATTAATAATACTTTAAAAATTTAAAAAATAAAATGCGTTTGTATCAAGTCAATAAGTTTTCATTTTGTATGTTTAAAGAAACAAAGCATAAGTTCACATTAGTGTTTTAAAATTAAAAATGTTATCACTATTGTGTTCATTAGAGTGCATTAATTTTTTTAAAATTTCAATTTGTGAAAATAAACGGAGCACATTTTTTTAGAATATTTATATAATGCATACATTCATTAAGAGAAATTAATAAACTTAATACCGCTTTTCATAATTAATTACAATTTTGAAATAAACACATTTATATTTTAAGGACGCTAAAAAGATATTAAATTTTACAAAATGTATATTTCTCTTTGATATTTTGGTAAACTTCCACATAAGCAATGAATTATGTACCAATTATACAGTAAATAATAAATAACTTAAAAGAAAAAATATAATTCAAAATGTTTACTAAGTAGCCTTTTTTTATCACTTTTATGTAAAACTAATATGGTATATGCACACAAAAAATTAGTAACTGGTTGTGACAGTCTAAAAAATAAAATTGTAACAATTATATGCATCATACCAATATTCAAATATTTTTGTTTACAGATGACATTTTAGGAACAAACTTCGAACCTCTTACTTAAAAATTATAGTATAGAATTGATACATATATATATTACTTAAAATTATAGTATAGAATTGATCAATGCTAAAATAACACAATGCTAGTGTATATGCGTAAAACTGAATCAAAACAAATAAAGAAATTTAAAAATAATAATAAAATAATTTTAAAAATCTAGATTGGAAGAGTGTAAGTTTGCGTGAAAAAAAATTTGTTTAAACAATTTTATGGCTTGTATTATTTTCCAAGTTGACGGTATAAAAATAGTCACAATGGCTATCAAATCATCAATGGACGCTGAAAGGGGTTTTCACCACTAGAAAAAGTTATTTTATTGCCACATAAAAGAAAATAAATAGAATGTAATAAAAGCGTTAAATTTTTAACATTTAATTATATATTCTTTTTTTTTCCACTTGGACATATATTTATTTCTCTGGAATTTTTGAAAAATGAATTTTGAAGTGGAAATAAAATTAAGTCGTATTCTTTTAGTGTCAAATATTGTAAAATTTGGTGAAAAATTGTCTCTAAATAACGATTACTTATATAGAAAAAATATTGGAAAAAGGAATGGAAAAATTCATAAATTAATCATGTCTTGTGAGAAACTCTACAGTCAAGAATTTTTTCTGTTAAAATTTTCAAATTTTCGTGAAAACTTATTTCCAGTTAAATGGACCAAATTTAAATTCTGTTGTTATCAAAATGTTCAAATAAATGCATTATACTTCTGCAAACGTATTAAAGTAATACTTGATATGAAATTTTATTTTCTTCAAATAGCCAAAACATTTTATATGCGTTGTTTTCTGAACGATTCTGGGTTATATTTATAAAAAATAATTTCCTTATAAAATTTTTTAATTAAATATTTCAAATAATTATATTTCTCCGTCAGATTTATAGAAGATTCGTTGGCCAAATCTACCGGATTTCTTGGTTTTTAGGTTTCATTTAAAAAAAAGTGTACATAGATTCAATAGGTTATAGATCTTAAATTATTTTATTAAGTTCTTAAAAGGACTTTCAACTGCACTAGAATACATTTCCGTGAGCAGGAATATCAAGGAAAGCATAATCTGAAGTTTTAAAAAATTTTATATTTCTTAAAATTAAACAATAGTTAAAAAAATTTTTTTAACAGAAAACTAAACAGTAGGAATGTAGAAAGAAAAGTTGATCCATTGTCATTTCTTTACCACCAGAGATTACAAAAGATAATAAACTTAAGAGGGTGAAGAAACACCCACGTCTCCATTCTCGAAGCGAGTAGAGTTCCTGAACGAAATTTTTTATATTTTGTAAATTAAGTGCATATATGGTACACAAGCGACTTTACAGGGATTTCATATCAGTATTAGTCATGATTTATATTATTATAAATGCTATTATCAAAAATTCGGAATGAAACAGTTTCTTTTTTTTTAAATAAACTAGAGCTCAACATCCTTTTTGGTATAAGTTTAATTTTACCTTATATATATATATATATATATATATATATATATATATATATATATATATATATATATATATATATATATATATATATATATATATATATGCTTACCCCAAAATACTCCGCTCTTAAGTCCTGGTATTGCTTTAAGAGTTTGAACTTCGTTATCCAAGAAATACGGGTCGCATTCATAGTTAATATCCTCTGTGTTGTTTCCGGTCATGTTTCCAACAGGAGAGCAGTAGACGTAGAACAAAGACTCGCTGATGTTTCTTTCTTTAGAGCAAACACTGTAACCTTTTGTACTTAAAATTCTCTTTCCCAGAACACAAAAGCTGTGAAAAAAAAAAAAGAATTGTTACCATTTGTTTTCAAAAATCATTTAAGAAAAAATTTCATTTAAATATATCTATTTGTATAGATATTTTTATTATAAATTTTAAAATTTAATGTTAAATTTATATAAAGAAATTTAAGATTATTTTTTTAAGAGAAAATATTTAATAATTTTGAAGTATTTATGATTATATATATATTGCTTAATACGAATTATGTATAAAAATTCTGCATAGTTATTTTGTTAATTTTAAAAATTCTTTCCCAATCTGTCGCATTCATAAGAAATATCGCATTACTTCTTTATTAAATTCATGTTATAATTTTCAGATTAAATTTCACAATGCCCTTTTAAAAATAAAAAATAATCGTATCGATTTTTAATGAAAGATTTGTAATTTCAATGAATATGACAGCTGTTTTCAGTCTATATATACAGATTGAAAAATGAAAGTGTTATAATATATATATATATACACACACATTATACTTCTACATTATGTTTATTATGTGAAGAATTAAAAGGTAAATAAACAATTTTTTTATTGATATAAATAGATATAAGTACAATGGTCCATAAAAGAATTTTATGATCATATCTTCTGAATACTAAATAAAATAATTAATGTTTGGTTATCACTATTGTGATAAATTTTTTTGAACGAAGTGAAGCTGCAGCATTATACATTCCTTCAATAAAACTAAAAATGAAATTTACAAAAAAAAAAATTGTTAAATTATTATTTCAGTTTTAATTAAATGATATAGTAGGTGTCAAAAGATATGTTAATGAATTTTATTAGTCTACACAAAAACCAGTTGAAATAAATTTGTAAATTAATTTGAAGAAATAAGCTTACGTAGCATCGTCTTTTCCATCCATGTTGAAAAACACTCCGACGTAGACGCATATGATAGAAATAATAACGCAGAGCAAGGCCACGGGCGCCAGTTTACTTACAAAAGCGACGCCAATGTAAACCATGATTCCCACCAAAATGAGCAGAATTGTGCCGTAAGTTCTATAATTGTTATACCTAATCTCCTGGTCATCTCTGAAATCACCGTAGAGGGAAAGCTCTGGTGCTAAATAGTTCTGGAAAATAGAAAAAAAGACGCCAGAATTTAGAATTCGCACGCTGAAATATCTTAGATGAAAGAATTCAGAAAGTTAGTGTGTTCAAGTGGAATCAGTTTAAAATAAAAACTCGAGTTATCTTAATTTTTGTGCATTTGTGTGTACTGCACAATTGTATTAATAATGTATTTCAAAATGTTTGTAGATATTAATTTATAATCTTAGACCTAAGTTGTATAATGTTTTAAAATTTCAAAGTTTACAATATATATTATTACATAATCTAACGATAAGAGAGGACTGCTGTTGTTGTTGCACCCTGTACTTAACACTGAGTTGGGCTCTACCAGTAGATAGAAGCATATGGGTTGAATCTTCGTGATTTGGAAACAAGGAGCAGAAGACCTCCAATACTTGACCTGCTACCCCCAGATTTACCTAAAGATAGAGAGGTATCATTTCACTTTGAAGACATTGCGACCATTTCCTATTTAAAGAGTCCCAGTCGCTTTTACTGAACACCCCTCATCTTTGGTTAAGATAGTATTCTAGCTCACTACCTTCCGATAATGAGAATGACGTCCTAACCACCCAAGCCACCACGGCCCAAAATAGGACAGTGCAGACAATAGGATGTTATTCCATACAGGAAAACGAGGATAGAGTCAATCAATATTTATTAGTCAGGAGTGTATCAGATTAAGTCTCGGTGGCTTGGTTGGTTAGGGCATGCGTTCTCATTATCGGAAATCAGTGAGTTCAAATCACGACCCAATCGAAGATGCGACGTATTTGCCAATGACTGTTGGTTCATGTTAAATATGTTATGGTTGCAATGTCCTCCACGTAAAAGGATACCTCTGACGGTGGCCTTGGGTTCTTCTACTTGTCCCGGCTTCTGAATTGCGAAGAGAAACCCACTTTCGGGTCAACGATGACTCACCCACTGGCTGTCCCACTATGTAAGTTTCCATTATTTCAGTCCCTTGCAACGAAGAAAACATTAATCCCAATAGCTGCCGAGCATTGGAAACAGGGTTAACGCGGCTTATTTCGTGTTGCGAAAAATGTGTTTACTCTAAAGGATGAAGTGGCTCATCACGTATTTCAAAAATAGATCCAAAATGCAATGTTAGTAAAAATTTTAATCTCCAGCTTCCTTATCTGGATATTACTTCCTTTTTGTGAGGAATAAAAAATTATATTTTAAAAAGGAAACGTCTTGTTAATCAATTCAAATATACAACTAAATCTTGCGATTCATTCATTAGAAATATTTAGTTGATTTTTTCCCTTTACCTCATATATGTGGATCTTTTCCCTTTACCTCATATATGTGGTTCTTTTTCCTTTACCTCATATATGTGGATCTTTTTCCTTTACCTCATATATGTGGTTCTTTTTCCTTTACCTCATATATGTGGATCTTTTCCCTTTACCTCATATGTGAGGATCGTTTCGCTTTACCTCATATATGTGAAACGTTTCCCTCTTCTTTTCCGTATATACCATGAAAATTTCAGAATTATGAAAATTTTATTGCCAGTAAAATTGAATTACAGTCGAACTTTAATTTCTGCAATTTCCATTAAAACGAATACTGTGTTTAGGCACTATGTTAGACACTATTTGTGTGTGTTACCAATAATCTATAAATAAAGGAGTTAAACTGTTTTTTGATTGCAGCGCAAGCAGTATGCACTTCAAATTCAGTTTTTCCACGATTCAATGGTTAAGGATGTATTTTACTGTGAGATTAATGTGGTAAATTATATATTTTTCAATTTAGGCGCGTATATATAGTTTAAAAAGTTTTTCATGTAAAATGAATTAAAAAAAATTTTTTTTTTAAAAATGTATATGCAAGGAATGTGTTTGTTTGTTTATTTTGTTGGAAAACACTTTCTCACTATTTCGTAATTCTTTGAAATATTTTCTAAGTGTCAATTTTTAATGAGATTATTTTCAACATATACCATTCTTTACCTAGTTGTAATGAATTAGTAATGCCGTAATTCTTTGTCTAAGTGTCAATTTTTAATGAGATTATTTTCAACATATACCATTCTTTACCTAGTTGTAATGAATTAGTAATGAAGTTTATTTTTTGACCAGTTTCTATTATGTGGTCCGTATCTAGTTTACGATATGAAACTGATTTGACTATACTGCATGTGGTTCTAACTTTCATAAAGTAGGAACTAACAAAATGAAACGGTTTTATTATGTGTTGAATAAATATCACATATAATAACAACATTTTTGTGTTAGAATTATTATCCTCTGGGAAGCATTTTTTCCAGAAGAAAAGTCAGATTAAGTCTGCTTTAAATTAATTCTTAAGAATAATTTATATTCTTTTATATTGAAACTACATCAAGTGAAATTAAGACTTTGCATAGAATAAAAGATTAAATGTAAAAGAACATAAGCAGAGAAGGATCATAATAGGAATTTATAATAATTCATAGAGAATTTTTTATAACATTTTTTGTTAAGTGAGAAGTCAATAAATTCGCATCAGCAGTAGTTTTAATTTACCCCATATTACTTCCAGATTAATAACAATACTGGTAATTAAAATTCGAAGAGGATAATAGAACATTTTTTCCGTAAACTAACATAACTCATAATTTTAAAACAAATTATGCTGAAATATTTATACAAAAGCATTTATTTTTTTAAGGGATAAAGTATGTTCCCCACATAAGTGTGGAACATAAAAAGAAATTATATATTTTAGAATATATATATACTGTAGACTTTTAAGTAATATATATAAATTTTTTATATACTTACATGCAATAGGAAAAAATAAATTTATAATTTATATACGTTTTTTTACACATTATAATAGTAATAAGTAAAATTCTATCATTATTAACATCCTTTTTCATTACAAAATGTTTATAATTTATGTGATTCCCCCTACTAGAGTAGTAATAAGTAAAAAATTGTATCATTATTAAAACCATTTTTCTTTACAAAACCATGTATTTTTAGTAAAATATTAAATATTCTCTACTAATAAAATTCAAAGAAAAACATAATTTTTTTAATTTGCTGTTTTGTAATATTTTTTTAAAAATAACTTTTTCATTAGCTAAATGCAGCGAGCAATAACGAGTTCATAATTTATGTGATTCCCTTCCATAGAGTAAAACTAATAAAAATAATCGTATTCGGTTTTAACACCACACTTTGCTTTAGCTTAATTCGAACAACATAATATACTTTAAGTAACAAAAAAAAAAAAGCTTCCTTTATTTATTTAATTTTAAATATCAAAAAATATAATTCAGGCTCAGGATATGTTTTTTTTTTGTCACCAAAGGAAAATTATGCGTTGTTTAGCACTCATTTTGTGGCTCCAACTACAATACTTGCCAGAAAATATTCTAATACTGACTTGCAAGTGTGTCTGATACTGACCAGAAATATTTCGACAGCTCCCACGAGGTACATAGAACCTGCCAGCGTTGTTGCTAGGTAGAAAAGTATTCCTACCGCGCCACCAAATTCAGGTCCCAGTGATCGGGATATCATGAAGTATGAGCCACCCGCTACCAAAGAGAAAATCATGTGTTAGCTTATCTGTTATTCGATATTATTTGTTACTTAATTTAAATAACACGTTAATGCATACATTGTATTTAGGGTGTTGACTACTTACCCGGTACTATACCATTTGTTGCAATGGCACTCAAGGAAATAACGGTTGTAAATGTCTGAAATGAAGCAAAGAAAATCAATGGTATTTATACATTTCAGAAATTTCTTCAATATTGCTTAAAGTTTTTTTTTTTTTCATTTGAGGTAAATATTAGAAAATGTGGATCATATTGCCTTTCTTAAAAAAATAACTTGTTACATATACCTTTTACAAATATTTAAAAAAATATTAAAAATATTTTTAAAATTTGCATATT
This sequence comes from Latrodectus elegans, assembly GCA_030067965.1. NCBI lineage: Eukaryota > Metazoa > Arthropoda > Arachnida > Araneae > Theridiidae > Latrodectus > Latrodectus elegans. The sequence continues at coordinate 104,581,832 of CM057810.1, forward strand.
ATAACAATTATTCGCTTCCAAAGTAAAAACTGCTTCTTAGTTTTAAAATATCGATAATATGTTGAATCAGGCAATAATCGAAATTCGTTTTTAATACCGATTACCGTTATTGTCACAATCTTATATTATAAGAATATAACATTAATTGATATTATATATCAATCTTTTTCCAAGAATTTAAATAATATAAAAATGCCATATATAAATATATCACAATTATATACGGGATTTTTCATAATTTATTAAATTCTTGGAAAAATATTTCCTATGATTTCCTTGAGCCTAATCGCAGAATAGCACCCTTCTGAGCAAAAAGTCACGGATTTGATATCCGTCGCCACAGAATAATGGGAGATGAGATTGTTGTATTTTAGCATTCTTCAAGCATGTATATTATGGTAGTACTAATAATTTTTTCGTATTTCCTCCTATCCAACACGTTAGTACAATTCACTATCTATTAAAAGTCCTTCTAAAATTAAATTTATGAGATGGATATTAAAATGTCTCTCAAATGCTTTATCTATTTGTCTGTTCACTACTCGGTTAAAGCAAAATTCGGTTAAAAAAAAGACACTCCGTGTTAAAGCTACTCAGTTAAGCGTTTTATTAAATTTTTTTTAGAAGATGCCCTTAATTTTTATCCCTACCTTGACCACATTGATCAGGAATTCTATAAGGTAAATCAAATGGCGTATTAATCATTTGTGTATTTATTTTATATATTTTTGTTATATCATATTGCTTTGATTATTTTTAAATTTAAATGCGTGTAAAAGTGTTTTTTTATTCCTCATCTGGTGCACGTGAGAAAGGACAAACAAGAAGAAGTAAAGACCATTTATTGACGAGAATGGTAGTTCCGGTTAAGAACAGAAGGGGGCGCTGCTGTCTTTTACGAAACACGGGGATTCGCTACAGGAGGGAAGTCCAACATTTTCCCCACTTTCACATCCATCCGGGACTAGACCCCAAACTTACTCGGTGAGATCCAAGGGTCAAAACCCCCCAATACAGGTTGGACCGCAAGAAAAATTGTGTAATGGAATCAAAAAGATTTACGTCAACTTATTTATTGGTATTTTCAGTATTCACCAAATATGAAGCCTATAACTTGGTAAATGAATATATATATATATATATATATATATATAAAAGAAAAGAGTATATCTCCAAAATAATATTCCCGTCAGAATCTTATGTTGAAAGGAATGTAGCTGTTCTTATTTAACATCATGGACTAGTGACGGAAAACGAGTCTCAAAGATATATGTAGTTCCTGATAGTAAAAGTGTAGTTAAAATTTTCGATGGGTATTTCTTTTATATGTAATGTAAATGTTTAATATAATTTATTTAAGGATTTAAGATATCTATTGTTTGACTGGATAAATTGGTCAAAGATTAGCCAATGAAATCATAGAGTCAAAAATATGAGCTTATGTACTTTGCATAATGATTACCTCTCTTCTTAAAGCAAGATCAACCTCTATGAAATACAACAGAGTAAAGTTTACGCGTCTTCAGAAAACACTATTTGCCTCTAACTGTAAAAAATCTTTTGGGAAGTTAGTTTCTACATCAGCTTGCACAGAAGTTTCTTGATGGTTATTTGTATACATAAAGTCTTTGTGTAGTATGTTATCTCCTATGATGACAACTGAAATTTAATTTTAAAATAAAAGAGTTGTGTGTAGAAAAGAATAATTTTAAAATATGGATATGAATTCCATATCGTCTTAAGAAAAATTGTTAATGGTAATTTCAATGGATTTGATTGATTTCTTTTTATAATTTCACAGCAGTGAAATTTATAAGTCTCTCATCATGCAGTATGATGCTTGACAAGGCAGAGTACTATTACAGTTGAGTGTACTATTACATGCATAAACAAAGAAACTAATTAGCTCAAAAATTTGTTAACATGTTATTCTAATTAAGTATGTTTTGTGATGCTGTACGTAACGGACTCCTGCAACTCTTAAAGAACCGGATGATGTCAATACAATAATAAAATTTATTATTAAATAACAAAAGTTATCATTTGGAGAGTTGAAAATCGCTGGCCAGACATTAAATCTGTTAGATTTATTTATTGCATACACAAAGTAATTACTTATTTCTCTCACATATTTTGAAAATTTAGCTTATTTTTTTTTTAAGAAACAGAGAAAAAAAAGTACTGTCCTCATTTAATAACTTATTCATCACATAATTTGTGAGTAATATTTTTAATATATGTAATACCGATGAACCACAAGTGTTTTTTACGGTCAGTGAAAACGAGGAAGACCAAATAAAAAAATGACTCGTGGAGGTTAAAAAGGAGATCTCAAGAACTTGAAGATAATAAATTGGAAAACAAGGCGTCAGACAGAGTGTTTTAGAGTTGAATTGTTTGGGAGGACATGGTCCTACATGAACTGCAGTGTCAAAGAGTTAATTAATATTTAAACATTAGCAAGTCCATACACAGTAGCATATGTACAACAACAAAACATTTTGTAAAATTAGTTGCATATAAGTGAATATCAGTATATTTTTCACAATTAAAATTTCATCCTTCAGACAATTTAAATAATAATTGCTTTGATAGCAAAAACTTTTAATTACAATGACTTTCAACAAAAAAAATCATAAAGATATCTGTGAACTTTTATTTAAGGATAATCTAATTAATTTAAGTTCAAAATATAAATAATAAGAAAAAATTATTTATAAGTATCACTCAGATTGATAGTTTGATGCGAATTCACAGTTAACAATATTTTCAGGGAAAATAATTGTACGCTTTCGTTTATTTTCAAAACATTATTCAAGTTTATTTCTGCTATTTTCTTTGCTAACAGCAACTGTATATTTTTCTTAAAGATACTTACGTATTATGGTAGCATATATGACCATTCAAGAAATTTTGGAGAAATTTGTAGCAATTTATCCTCATTGCCAATGAGGCTACTGTTTCTCTTAACCGTGGCAGCAAAATGTAATAACGCAACAGAATAATGAAAAGAAGTCACAGAAATGTCTTTGCTAAATGACTTTATGTATATCGATATAATGCATACTTACAACTAAAATTAACATAAGTTAACATAACAAACAAATTAATATTCAAGTGTTTTCCTTTCCATGGTTGTATCTTGCATTCTTATGCATACATTTTTTATTACATACATAATTCTGTATGAATTAACTCTCTTAACACGAATTTCTTGAAGACATATTTAATTCACAAGATAGGTTTTTTGGCGGTTTTTACACTTTCAACAAAACAAATAATAGTTATTTGAAACCCCTAATGATAATGTCAAATAAAATTATTTAGATCATTCTTCAAAAACTCTTGATAACTTTAAGAGTTCAGCCCTTCGTTAGTCGCCAAACTTTGGGCACATTGTGGCAAAGTGGTAGGAAAGCGTTCATCGGAACTTAAAGTCCCAGGTTCAATCCCAGCCACTACTGAACCACAGGAGATGGATGATATACCTCTGATTTCTGCATGCAAGTCTGTCGAGGTAGGTGCTTGAGAAATTTCCAAGTCTCTTCCATGAAATCTATGAATGAGGTTCATTATCTATCACAAGTCTTCCCGGAAGACAATTTAATACGTGGACATTGAAATGTCTTATAATAGTCTTAGACTATTAGGCAGTCTGCAATGCAATGTCAAATGATACTCTAATTTCTTAATTTCATTATGTGTTTACTATGTTCAACATTTTACTTTCTTATTATTTTTTATTTTATATATATATATATATATATATATATATATATATATATATATATATATATATATATATATATATATATATATATATATATATATATATATAAAGAATTATAATGCCAAGTAACATTTAAGATTTACTATAAAGTTAAAATTCCAATTTAAAATAAGTTTGATTACATAACAAGATAGGGACATTATTTAATTTTTATTAAATTATCAAAAATTTATTGTAAATTTATCACTGAAATAATTAGTATACTTTTTTAATTGAATCTGGAAATTTTACTTTAAATTCTTTTATAACTCAAGTTTTTAAAGATTCATGTTTATTAAGTTTAACTCAGCACTAAACTCTGCGAAAGTTATTTTAAGAAAGAAGTTTGAAGAAAATATTCCCATTAGTAAGCAATACGGAGTACTTTTAGAACTCTTTAAATGGAATTTAATGAAGAAGAAATGTTTGATGTTTAAATATTTTCTTTCCTTTATGTTTATTTCATTCTTATCAGATTTAGTTACATTTCTTATAATTTTCATTTTCTTTTATATAGTGTTTCTTTAATTTTTATTTATTTTATCAATTTTAATTCTTTGAAAATAATAATATATTTTGCTGAAAAATTGCAACTTTTAAAAATAATTTGGTTTAGTAAAGTATTTCGTGTATTTGGTTTTAATGAATTTATAAATAAACTTTACAGTAAGTTTTCTCTGAAAGTTGTAACATGATTTATCTTTCCTCACATTTTTATTACAGTTATCTTCTTATTGTATGTTTAAAATTGAACAAAAATATGAATATATAATAATGAAAATAAAAGATTTTGATGTATAGCTTAGAATCAATTAAAGGATAAGTATCAATTAATTGATTATTAGTCATTATGAAAATCGAAACTGATAATAGAGATTTATGTTTCTTTAGATTTTTATTTTATTTCACTATGTGTTTATTTCATTCATGAGAAATTTTGTCAATATAAATTAATTTTAGCTTTTGGAATTCTGATTTAAATCATTTTATATAATTATTTACTTACGTTTAGTTTAACAGTAGTCATTAGTTAAAATTTATCTACCTTAATTTTGATGTTTGTAATTTTCCCTATTGAATCCTAATTTTTATATTGTACTTTTCTGACTGAAGGTAATTTAAACAAACTATATTATTTATTTTAATTATATTATATCTAAATCTTGCATTAAATATTTACTGATATATCAAAGGTTTAAAATTAAACAAAAAAGGAATAAAAAATAATAAAAAATGACACGAGTTTCTTAATTTGGCAGCAATTCTGTATGAATATATCTTCCGGAAGATTTTCGAGTTCCTACTCTTGCGTAGTAAATGCAGCGTAATATTTATTAGTATTCTAAGAAGAAACAAGTACTCTTAGAGTACTCTATGAAGAATATAAAATATAAAAATTTGCTGTTCAAAGTTTATTGTAAATTTGATAGGTATGTGATACTAACATTTTTTAAGTAAGACTGCACCAAAAATATAAATTTTTCTAAGTAAGACTATATCACAATTGTAAGTTTAATTTTTGACTGCGAGCATTTTAAATTCTTTCAGAGACTACATTAAGGAGATATATTTAAATGAAATATAAAATTAAATATGCATTTGAAGTAAAAGTTTACTTACGAGTACTCCTTGATTTTTCGACAATAAGATAAAAACAAATATTTGGATAACAAAATGGCAATCCTAAAACTTCGTTGTTTAAAGCGCTGAAAATACTAAGGTTACCGAAAATTAAAGCTCATCGCCAATATTTATCGCTAATTTTTTTGTCAAAATAAGAGGTACTCACATCTACACTAAGCCTTGAAGTAAATTATTTTCCTTTGCTTATGATTCAAAGTTTTTACAGAAATTGAAAGCAAAAATGGAAAATATGGAAATTCTTACCACACAACAGCACAAGAAAACAGTGATGAAACCAACAATAGCTCCTGCCGTTCCCACTATCCACACTAAACGGATGAAAAAGATAACTCCAAAAATATTCTGAATGCATGGTAGATATACTCCTGCTATAGTCCCCAAGTTGGCTTTCTGTAAGATAGTTTGAAAGGAATTAAAATTGCTCGGAGTTCAATCAATTTTCCTAATTTAAGATGATTACATCAATGTTTAGTAATTATCAACATTATGCACAATTAGCGTTATGCTTTTGAATTGCAATTCAAAAATTATACAACAAAAATAGCACAATAACAAGAAAAGTATTAGAATGTATTTTTATGTACTGTGTTTCTCCTTTTAATTGCTAGCCTCATGTTGTTTGTACTTTCCAACTTTCATGGTATTAAAAATCTACATTTATATAATTATTAATAATATTAATAAATCCATAAAATAAAAAAGTTAAGGTGCAAATTAGGATTCATTGCCAACATTTTTTAAAACGAAACATTTCTTGAAACAGCGTAAAGAAAACACTATAAAAATGTTGCAAGTATTTCAACTTGACCCACACAAGCCAAAATAATTTGAATTATATCAAACATCTTAAATCAGATAATATTGCTATGTCGTCTAGTTTAGATAATAACAATTATCATTAATATGCTATTAATTCATAACCATAATGTTGTGTCTCTAATAGTTTTGTCAATATTATTGTTAGCAATTGATATAGGATTCTGAACAATAAAATTTACCTGATAAACCATTACATCAAAGTACAATGTAGTACTTTGATTTTACTGTACTTTTCAGCTTTGGTTACCTCTTCCAATCAAATCAGATAAACTTTCACTAAATTTTATGAAAACTATCGTAACATTTGACACAATATTTTTCTACAACAATGTAATGAGATACTGTTTCTCAAGGGAATAAATACCCTGACACACTTTCAGCACTAATGCATAATTATCTTATAGTCTGCTTATATTTCAAAGTATTTTGCAAGATTTATTTTCAATATTGTTTGATATCATCTTCTTCTAATGTTTTGCTACTTAGAAACTGCTTGTAAAAATGTAACAAAATTTGAACAAAAATATAAACGTGAATAAAATAAAATATTAATATTTTCAACGCAAAATATTTCGATTATAGAAAATATCGCGCAATATATGTGGCAACCTGTACATTTTCTTATTTAGTTCTCTTCTATTCGCTGCTTAAAAAAATACGCCCAGCTGGCAGCCGAATGGTTAGAGTTCGTGGGCTCGAATCCCACCTTTGGCATGGATATTTACAGTGGTTCGGAATCCACTTTAAACCGTAGATCCCGGTCTAATTAGTCCTCGTGTGAAAAAATGACCGTTGAGTGACAAACCAAACTTTAAAAAAAATACTTTTTCAGTTCTCATTAAAGTTATAACAATCTCTCTGGATCTCTTTTTGTGGAGGTTTCCCTTAGTTAAGTTCCAGTTATCAATTCTTTTCGCTTACCGGACATTTGATAACAGTGCTATCTCATGCTACTTTACAGCTGCTAAAAATTGATTGAGACTTATCTCTCTTTGACCACTAGATGGCAGGCTGATGCCACAGGTACTGTAAAGTTGAATTCATAATCACTTAATATCAGATATGATTATTTTATTGATTACATACAGCGCACGTATGTGTCTACACGTTCTTATTGATTGTAATAAAAATAATACGTTTCTGTTGTAACTAATTACAATTTTTTTTAATATAACTACATTTACGCATGTCAATAAAGCTGTCGTGATACAAAGGAATTCTCAGCTCATGAAATGGAAATTACATGAATGGAATACATATTTCAAAAACTAAAATAGCTGTGATATCATGATATAGCTGTATAAGCATTCAAAGCTTTAATTGTGAAAACGTCTTTCTTTGTGACAATTTTATTAAAGTTGAAAAATATTCAAAATGTTGTTTTTGTACTTGGATATATTTTTTGACATTTTGCAGTTTAGGCTCATTATTATGAGATAAAATATTAATGCATTAGTAATATCATATGGTGTTTTGAAATAATTTTTGTCATTTTAGATCTGAAGATATTTTTTTAACCATTTCTAAAATTGATTTAAAATTATCATTTGAAATGTATCCAGTGCTGTTGAAGTCACTTGAGAAAGTAATTTATGTATTATGTGAATTTATAAGTGAAACCAAATATAATATAATCAGACTATGTAATTGGAGATGAAATATATAAAGGTGCTTTTCTGATTTTATAAGAAGAGCACAAATTAAAATATACAATGAGTACATCTATATATCTTACCTTCGGTGCAGCTTTTCCTTCTTCTTCTACAGTTGGTATTGCTACATTGTAGTTAGCAAGTGTACTTAGAAGACTTGCCACATGAGGACGCTCCGCCATTTCATCCTGAAAACAACATGAACAACATCTCATGACAAAGACGTCCATAAAAATAAAGTAGTGGAAAGAAAGCATTTCCACTAAGCAAAAATATATTACATTTTTATGTTAATTGTTGAAAGTAAAAATTTCCATTAGTAATTTTATAAAAAATTTAAAATAAACTTATTATAAATATATTTGGAAATAATTTTAAGTATTTTTCCTCCATTATAAATTGCTCCAAGCATTGAAATGTTATTTAACAATATTAGGTAAATTGAAAAGTCAAATTTGTTTCAATTTGTAGTAGATAAACAAAAATTGTAATAATTTATAAAAGCATTAATATTACATATGTGAATAAAAATTCAATTGAAAAATGTTGAAAAAAATCTTATTTCTATATGGCTTCTACAGTTGATGAAAAAGAATGTATTTTTCACGTATTCTTAATCCAGACAATTTTTTTTTGTTTTTCATTACACATTCATCCATATAGGGTAATAAAAGATTCATCAAGAATTTAAACCTTAAAGAAAAAATATAGTATATTTATTTGAAGCATTTTAACTGCATATGTTTTTAGCATGCAAAAAATTTAGAACAACATATATATTTAGTTATAATTTTATATAATTTATATATTTACTCATTAATAACAAACTTGCTTCAAAGGATTGTAATAATGGTCTGGAGACTAAAAAACATGCATACACTGTATTAAAATGTAGCAAATATGTGTTGCTTTTTTGATCAATATTCATTTTTATAACCATACTGTGAACTGGATTTATATTTTAACAATGAATGAGATAATATATTTTTTATTGAATATGTGAAGACATTTAATAATTATAAATAATCACAACCTTTAATATATGGCTTTTAGAAATCCCGTAATTATAAGAGTACTAAAATGTTTTTATCGAAAAATATTTAAGAAAGATGAATATGCTTAAGAGCATCATTTATGCATAGTTTTGCAAATAAGTATAAAAACATATAGAAATTTTACTTTAAGCAAACCTGACTTAAAAATCCTAAGAAATATCTTAAAACAATATTTAAATTTGAAAAAAATACTATCAAAAAATCTAGTTCTGTAAATTTAAAGTTAATCTTGAAAGAGTTTCTAAGCTTTTTGTTATTGTTATAATTATTAGGACAAGTATAACATTTTTTTTATTCCTTTAGCAAATACATTGATATATTTTTCAAAGTTAAATTATTATGTTTGTATTTTCTTTAATAAAACAATTTTAGAAATCAACTTGAGTAAATATTTTATATATTAAATCAAGAATTTCTAAGCACAATTACGCTTATAAATGAAAGGAAAATCATTAGAAATTCAAGGAAATTTATTATGTAGACTCGAATTTAGATATACAGAACTTTGAATCAGAAATATGTCCGTTAACTAAACCCCAACTAATATAAATCTAGAGAACTTCATAATTATCGGTTTATGCATTTATTATTCTTACTCTTCAGAACTAAATTTGAGATTTAAATGTTTAAACCTGAAAATGAGGTGTAAACATAATATTTTACAAATTGAATCCATTATTAAATATTCTAAACTATGACATGTGCATTAATCAAACTATTTAGAAAGTTTAATGATTTATTAGTGTACACAGAAAGTTGTAAGAAAAAAATGTCAAATAATCAAAACCATTATAAGTAGAAAATAATTTTTTTTATCCTTTTGAAAATTATTTTATTGTTTGGAAACATCGTTAGGGCAATTGTCTACTTTAAAAATACTCCTTAAATTAGCTCTGAAAAACAAACTATCAAAGTTAATCAGTTTTTTTAAGAATTGTCAAATACATAAATTGTTCGAAGCTGATGGCTTTTCAATATTTGTCTCAGATAAATAGTTTAAATTGTAACATATTACCTTGCAAGTTGTTCAAACCAGTGCATTTTTAAGCATTGCAATTTATACAATAATCAATTCTTTAAAATGTATTCAAAAAGTTTTTATTCTTGCATAAGAAATCCGTTGCTTTATGAGCAAAAATAATATAACAGTGAAATATTAAATTTTTCTAACTCGAAGCACTTTTCCTGATCTGAAAACACATTACGTTAGACAAACACCATAAAAATTAATCCGTTTCAAATTAATTTAATCAGTGTTAATTTGCTTTCTTATTTTCAAATTTTACTTTAAGAACAAGAAGTAGTTTTGATATTTTGTAAACAATTACTAACTACATTTTTTATTCTAGTAGGCAAAGTTATAAAAACTAATGAAATTTTATTAGTCAAGTTGTTTTTCATATAACACCTTTTCTTAAAAAGGAATTTTATTCTAATTATCTCAGAAATTGTTCAGTTTTAGTCGTGTAACGAAAACATTGGATGATAAAATGAGTATTATGTTCTGAAAAGTTTTTGCTAAGTATTATTCAAAGCACTTGAGACTATATATACTAATTGTAAACTTTACATTTATTTTCTTCGTTTTATGTATTTATCGACACTGATAACCTTCGGTATAAATTTATTTTAAACTGTCATGAAACTAAAATTATATTAATGGCTGTAGAGATCGTATTAGGAGATATATAGACAGCGGCCATTCCCCTATTTCGTTTGGCATTCATGCTCTAAATGCATAGCCCCTGTATTTCATATGAACATATAGTAATGGATGCATAATACAATTGAACATCATTATCTTCTGCCGCGCGATAGAAGATTATTGCAGAAACTCGAAACCCATTTCCGCGCATTGTTACTAATAATAGACAGCTGAATTAATAGCATAGAGGAACGAGCAGATACTCAGTTATCGAGTGTCCTATTGGTAATAATTATATTGAACATAATAATATTCTGTATGCGACATTTATCAAATACTTATGCGTTTATATTAAGATTGATTCGTTGAATTTATTAATCGCTTATAAAGTTGATTTAAGTTTTAATTTATTGTGCTCTATAAAATATCTAATCGTTGCTGATTTGACAAGGTTACAGTGACAATTGTGGATAAAAATGTTGTAATCCCTGAAAGAAATCAATAATTTCCTTTCCTTATTCGATAAATTATGCTGAAGACTCAAATGCATAATACTGAATTATAAAATTACAAAAACTTCACAATGTAATAATAAAATCATGAATGTGTTAAAGAAATTAAATTTATAATAAAAATGTAGGTAGATATCCTTTATCATTGAAAATATGTATTAACAAATGACTATTACTGAGGAATATTTTTTAATTCTTAGTTAAAATTTAGATTTATAAATGTAAAAAATTAGAAATTTAATATTTTCAGAAAATGAAGCTCCGTGATTTATTTGTAATTTTTATCAATATCTTGTTCAACATTTTCCTAAAAACATGTTAAATCATGCATATGTAAATAATATTGCTCCTATATTTATAAAATTAAGATAAATTACTGCTTTCAGCCCTAAAAAAAGTTGATTTTTCATAAACATAACATGTTAAGTTTTCCATTTATCAATAAATGCGAATTAAAATAAGATACTAAAATTCTTAATTACTTAATTTTTAATATTAAATTAAAATATGTTATTAAAAGAAATTTTTTCTTTAAATTCAAAAAAGGTATTATTAACATAATTTACCATGAATATGAATTTTTGATATGCTTTTAGAAAGAAAACAAATTTTTGAAATGATTAGATGATTGATCATGTTTTTAAACTATTAAAAAAATTATGAATTTGTAAAAATTTTAAGGTCACTTATTTTTATCTGAAACATGATGACAAAATACCATTTCAATTCCAGTTTTTCAACGGTAAAATTATTGTTATTTAGAAATTTGTATAATATTGAAGTTACACTTACGCTGTACAAGTAGAGATTTTTGTCAAACGTTCCCGCTTCTTTATCCTTTGCCCCATGATCATCCGTTTGGTGTCCATCTCCTAAGAAATAAAATATATTAAATTAATCAAGATAATTTAAATCAGCTTAAGAGTAAATTTAACTAAGATTATTTTTTATTAATTAAATAAATATAATAATATTGTTGAAGATGTGGTAGAAATTAATCTAAAATTTGTTTGTTTATAAATGAATAAAAATAACTACGCTTTTTTTTTAAAATCAACTGTGCTCACTTCTTTGATAATAGTTTATAGTAATATTACAAAGAAAGTGTAGGTAAATCCTTAAAAATTTATATATTTCTACATGAGTTTATACAATTTTTTACTGAATGAAGGAAAGAAAGAAGTCCTATGAAATTTCATTATGGAATATTGTTATTATTATAATATTGTTGTTGCCTGCTTCCAAGGTCAGCAGCGCTAGACCAGGTCCATGAGCGCGTACACCTTCAAAAAGTCCAGCCCCATAAGTGGATTCTCCACCAGATCTCTCCCGGAGAGACCAAGGCATTACAAATATGTTCAGGAGAGGTCTGTTCATTTAAATACTTGCAGCAAATTTAGAACTCTATTTTACTTTGTTAAATAAACAATGAAAAATTACTTTGATAGCTATAGAAATGAAAAATGGTAAAACAGTAATTTAATCTTGTTGGAAGATCACTTAATATTTTACCAGTGTATTTTATTTTTATTAATTATTTTTTACAATTCAATATCTTAAATTTTTTTAGCTTATTTAGGTCGCTGAATACCCTTATTCATTATTTACATGTTTAAAATGTGTTATAAAATATAAATGAAACATCTTTTATACTGAAGATTTATTTTATTGATATATTTTCCCGTCTTTTACTCCATTTCTATGACAAATCGAGTGATTACATTTTATTTCTTGCAGAAAAAACATTATCTGACTTTTCTCAATATGAATTTAAAGAATTGAATTTCATAAATTGATGTTATTCTCTTATAAAAAAATCAAGTATTGCAAAGTAATTTCGGTGAATAAATTCTTATAACAATTAATAATTAAATTCTTTCTTCGACGAAGTATTTTTAAAATAAATTAAATCTTTAATTTCCTTAATTAAGGAAATACAAGGCACTGAGAATGAAAAAGAGATTATATTTCTTAGAGGAAGTATAATTTTTCGTTCCTAATGGAAGAATACAATTTCTACATTAAATATATTTAATTTTTGCAATTTTTATTGTAATATTTTTTTTTTGAAATGCACTTAAAAAGTCTTTATATCTTTGTTTCACTACAATCATTAAAAACATATCTGGCCTCTCAAATTTTGTTGAAAAGTATTAAAATGTTTTTTACATAACCATTAACATGATGTACACCAAGCTGAATATTCATTAGTTTGTCCTCTCAGTTACTGAAGAAAGTTTTTTTTAATCATATTTTATTGATGTTTTTTATGAAGTATTTTAGAGGATAAAAGCATACATTATTTAAAACCGATATTTCAAAATATGAGTTCCAATCATACAAAAGCTGAGGAAAAGCTCCAAGGCAATAAATAAAAAGTTTTAATGAAAAATCATTGCTCAAAGTTGATAAAACCATAAAAAATTTGAAACTGAAAATTGCAAATAAAATTGGCTTATGATTTTAATTTTTAAATTTTCATTAATTATTTCTCCATTTAATTCTTTTAGTTCATATTTAAGCCAGAAAATTATTTTGGCAATATATTTATTCAAAATGTAAGTACAGGAATTCACGTAATTGATTTATGTATATTTTTACCATTTTAATGTTCAGTGTCTCCTCAGAAGAAATCATTACAATATATGATTTAAATGATATATTTACAGCATGTTTATTTTTTTATATTTATAAAAGCAATAAACATGCTGTAAATATATCATTTAAATATATACATTACTTTCTAAGCACAAATAAAATTCATATCATTGGAACATAAATCGAACTATTTTTAGACTATTGGAAAATGCGGGATGTCAGTCTTTGGAGTAAAATGCGCCACACCCAAATTTTATCATGCAAATTGTTGATTCGCATTATGATTTTATGGGTGTGAATTTGAATTAAATACATTTGGCGTTCAACGATCAAAATATTATTTTCTTGTAAATGTAGACATTTCATAACAGTTATGAAATTTGAAAAAAATATTTAATGTTTTTTCGCTTATGACATAAAAAATATATCCTATTGAATCTTATTATACAAAAATAATTCCAATGCTTTTCAGATTTTTAAAGTTTTAGCAGTTATCTATTGACACGATAAATTATAAAGCTACGCATAAGTGACAATAATAATTAATTATTAACATCAATTATTATACTTAATTAATAGCATCTATAAAAACATAAAATTATTTATTCTCAGTAACATCAGGTTTATTATTTTATTTAAAATAATTGAGGTTATTGAAATAATTAACAAGAATAAAATTAGTTAATAGTTTGTATTGCAATATTAGATTGCTTGATGAAAAAATAGGTGGGTTGAAAAAAAGGTGCTAAATATAAAATTTTACTAATTTGTTGCTATTAAACAAAAAAAAAAAAAATAATGAAAATGGTCTTTATGCTCTGTTTTTGAAATAATTATACTGACAAAAGTCTGAAAAGCCACAAAAAAGACTATAAATTTATTATTAAATTTGAAATTTGAAACGTTTCATTACAATACCTGAAATGTAAGTATTTTAATAAAGAGTAAATCATAGTTCTCTATTATTACAAATTATTCTAGTAAATCAGTCTAGAATAATTTATAAAAATATTAATTTTATTTATGTTTTTAGTTTCTAATTTTCGTCGTAACTGTTTTTAATTTTCAATTTCAATTTTTTTAATTATTCTAATGTTTATACTAGTTAATATCGATTAATTAATAAGAGTTTATTTTTATAACATTCATTTGTGTTTACGTAAACTACTTCAATCGTATAGAAAAAGTAAAAATCTGGAATTGACCATTTGATTTCATTTTGAGTAGAAAAATTCAAAACAAAAATTCTAACTTTGATTTCGATGTTTAGTAATAAGTATATTTCCAGGCAATTTGAAAGTAAATACATAG
Organism: Latrodectus elegans; assembly: GCA_030067965.1. Classification (NCBI taxonomy): domain Eukaryota; kingdom Metazoa; phylum Arthropoda; class Arachnida; order Araneae; family Theridiidae; genus Latrodectus; species Latrodectus elegans. Next base: position 104,596,837 of record CM057810.1, read on the forward strand.
TAAATATTATTGCCACCAAAATATTATATTTCAAGCTTTGCTTGTGTACATAAACTGTACAATCTAATTAATATGAACAAACTTTAGCATCATGGCATGCAATGGAACAGAGGAACAAAAATCGATATTTTGCGAAATAGAACCACTCGGTTCCGCTCTTTCTAAATAAAAATGTAATTTTTCCAAAGAACAAAACCCAAACGTTATCTCAGGGTCTCAGCTGCGGCTTTTGGCATTTTGTGAGTTTATTATCTATCTAACGGGAGTCGGTGCACTGCCAAGAGCGTTTTATCGCAAAAACGGCGACGTTACGGAAAGTTTGAAATGAGTATTGTTCGCTTCTGTGTAGTTTACTTGAAGGAAAGATTCGCATGATCAATAACGGCGCCAGGTGTGTTGGTTTATTATTGATCGGGGCGATACATTCCGGAAAATTAATTGAGGGATGTGTATTTTCTTTAGGATTCATGACATACGATTGGCGGAAGTCCAATTGCGTCATCAAGTGAATGAGACACGGCTGGACATGAGAATTTGGAACCAATGATTTATATTGTGATCTTGACAGCACTATATATTTTTCCCCGCCTTATTAATGAAAAGACTCACCAACTGGAAAGGCAAAAATTACATGAAAGAGGATTTGTAACAACCATAAATTGTATTTTGGTCATTTATTAATTTACGTGTTCATGAAATATACTTGGCATTGCTTCTACATTTGGAGGAAAGAGAAGTAGTATTAGTTGCTATAATTAAAATTTTTTTACAAATTTTATTATTGTATAATGTATTTCTGCCCTATCACATTTTTATTTCATGCAATCAATTAAAACTAAAAATAATATTATAACTATATTCAAGGTGATTTTCTCATAAAAAATAACTATATTCAATTTAAATTTATTATATTAACTTATTAAATTAAAGTAATAAATTAATTTTATTTATTTGTTTTATTTGAAGTTTAAAATTATTACTCTAATTTCAAGTGCCTTTTGCATTTTAATAATAAAAATAAAATTAAATAAAAGTTTCTTTTAATGCTTAAGTTTAATTTTATTTATTAGTGAATTTTTAAATTATTTATTCACGACTTATATTCCCTCCTTTGTTTATTTTTCGGAAAAAAAATTGGCAAAAAATATATTTCATTAGAAAGAGTTATTGACAAGTAAGTTTTACGACTAGGAATAAGGAGAAAAAGCAAAGTTCTCAAAGCGTTATAATAATAAATTCGTCTAATATTCATAGGCTTTTTAAACTTTAATCTTTGAGCTAAACGAAAAAACGGTAGCATTAATATACGAAAATTAACCGTAACTGTATACAAATTCAGGTTAATATACATGAAAGGTCAATAAATGAAGACATAACGGTCAAAGTTTAAAATTCGCGAAAACAGTCAATAAATAACCTGAAAAATTGCGTTTAATATTCGTTATTCCTAAACTTTCTAAAAGTTTTAAAACTTCCTTCAACATCGTTTCACTACATACAAAACTCTTTATACAAGCAACGAAAGTTAGTTTAAGATTAGATAAATAAATTTTTTAACTGAAATATCGATTGTTTTTAAAACATCTTTCTAGAATGAAAAAGTTTTACCATAGCTGTTCTCTGGAGAAAACTAAAATTGTTTTTATTTCATGTTACTTTTATGAAATTTATATTTTTGCAATAGGAAAAGAAAAAAAAATAGGTAGAACGAATTTCTTATTTGTTTTCGGAAGGTTAATTTTATTGTACATGACACTTACATAATGCAGTATTGAAATAAAAATAGAGAAAACATTTTTTTTAACAATGTGTTTGAAAAGCAATAAATTATGATATTCCTTCATTGTTACAAATTTTTTTTAAAATTTCCATTTAAAATATTACTTATATGCATAAATTATTTTATTACAAGACGAGAAATGATAAATTGAGTAAATTATTAAATATACAATTTTTAACTTATAAAAGCCACTTATTAAATTTACAAAATAATTTTGTTCTGGAATGCTCTGAGTAGCAAACAGGTTCATTATTTAAAAATCTTCAGAAAGCAAAGTGAATCTTTCCTGTATATATATATATTTTACATTACTATTAGATTATTTAGATATAAATATATTTTTCCAAAATTAACTTTTAGGTGACATTATGATAAATTCTATCTATTTTCCCTTTAATTATAGAACAGTTTTTGTATTAAAGGGAGTTTAGCGTTGGTTTCAAGTTAAATTTACCACCATAAAGAATACTAATCAATATAATTATAAAATTCATCATAAGGTTTGTAACAAAATTTTACAAAAATTACTTTCAATTTTATTTTATCATACTTATAGTCTGAAAAGATATACTTTATAAGATATTTTAATAAGTAAAAAAGTTTCAACATTGTAACTCCCATTTACTATTTTTCGGAAAGGATTATTTTAAGTCGGTTATGATCATGAATAACACTTTTCTCACGAAATTGATTTTTAAGTAGATTTAAGCAATTTAAATCGAATCGGAAAATGTTTATTGGTTAAAATGAGCACCACGATTTACAAAATTCAAAATTTCTGTTAATCAAATGAAGTCAAAGTAAATTTACATGAGAAATAAAATTTTTTGTCGAAATGAATACAGATATTTCTCTTAATAAATTATATTAAAACTGCTTAAAAACTTTATACATTTTGATATTTCTATAGGTAAATAGATAATTTAATAAAATTTTTAAACAAAACATATTCATGTACATAATTTCTAAGAAATATCAACGTACTTTAATTTTGTTATTTAGTATGAATATATTACAAAATAAATGTATGTAAAGGCAATCAGTAGAGCTGTTTGGCAAGTAAAGAATCTCAATCAGAAAAATAAGAATCAAAAACTTCCTATAGGAATATATAATTCATGATGCTCTTTTCAGATTTCTTCATAGACTTGAACATTATAAATAGGCTTAAATTCCTCTTTATATGAAGTTAAAATTTTGTCACTGCTTGTTTTTATGAAATTCTGAAGAGGAAATGGTTAGGTTCATCAAATAGAGCACAGCAGTACCCTATTTCTTTTTTTTATTTCTCTGGAATTTAGAAATATTGATATTTGTTTTGTAAAAAAAAAGATATTTTATTTTTAAAGTAAATTTATAATATATTTTCATCTGAAATATTTTTTTATCTATTCTTCTTATGACTTTTCCTTTCTTGTTTGATAATACTGAAAACTTCAGTTAATAATTTTATGAATTGTCTCGTTTGACTAATTGAATTTGTGAAATCAAATGTTTTAGATTAAGTTTGGTTTTAACACAAAATACTTTAACTGTGGATAAAAAAAATTAATTTTAATTTTTTCTTATACATTTTATGTTATTTCTTAATAGAGATAAGCAAACTGTATTTACTAGTTTAAGCTCTTAAGGGAAATACTTCGATATTTTGGTGATTGTTTTCCACTATTTGGAACAATTATCACCAAATTGAAAATTGTTGGTTTATTTTAAAACTTTTATTGGAAAAATTACTTTGCTGACAAATGCAATCTAGAGCTATTTTTTTTATTAATTTATGTAACATTTTCACGAATATTTGTATATTTTTATAAGCACATATTGTTTATGCAATAAATAACAACAACATATTCAAGGAATTTGATTAATTTCCCTATGTTTTTCATTTAAATATTTAAAATATTTTAGACGGGATTTTTTATGCTTCTTTTTTATTCCTTGTTAAGAAAAAAAATATGTACAAGAACCAAATGGTAAATACAACAAAAGCGGCTAAGGTGGAAAGATTTTTGAAGAAACTAGAATATTCTCAGCCATCAACTCTGAAAATCCGAGTAATCTTCTTTTCTCCATTGGTGATTTTATATTTTTGTTCTTTTATGAACTTCTATTTTAGTATAATAGTTGTGAAAATACAATTTATATTATAAACATGTAGATGACCAAAAATTTAGGCGTATTTGTTTAATTAATACAACGTTACATAATATCTTATTACTTTATAAACTCCATAGTCAATAAATTGAATATAAGAGTGTGTGTGTGTGTTTCATATACATCAACATATTATTAAAAAAATATAAAATCATTTTAAATGCGAAATTGAAAAGATCATTTTCTGACATTTAAAATATTTCCTTTTAGATTTTTAAAGTCTTATAAATGGTTGCTTAGGATTCCGTCTTTACTATTTCCATTAATATTTGAGAAGAATCGAAGAACTTAAATGGTAAGAGAGAGAGTTTAATGTGTTCTGCATTACATATTACACTACTCACATACACGTTATAGTTTCGCCAATTACATCAATCGAAACTACATTTCAGACAAAATCTATTCATAGCTCAAAATAACTTGGAATTTGAGTGAAAGTCAAAGATAGAATTTCCGCTGGATGGAAAAATGACGGGATTCCATTTCTTATTCCCAGTCTACACTGCATTCAAATGTAACCCAGCTTATTTCCGACTCGTCATGGGGGTGTGAAGAATTCCCTGATCGGGTGCTGCCCGGGAGGAAGTTTCGCAAATTGCTCACGTATGTTAATTTCCCGAGAGATTTCATGTTCTTCTTTAGTTAAGGAAGATTATAAAACAAAATGCAAGTTGTGTGTAGACAGTAAAGAATGGATGAGCATCATTAAAGAACCCCAGAGCCATCTGGCGAGTAATTTCCTTTCGCCGCTTTCTTAAATTTTACTTTTGTTTTTTCTTTTTCGTAAATTGTGCTCCCTCATGAATATATTTTCAGAATGTAGCTTTGTTATTAACAAAATATTTTTTCTGTCATACAGAAATGCAAGATTTGTTTGTATATTGCATATATTATGATATGATCTTTTTGAGGAAAAGAGATAGAAGAATTTTTGCACTTAACTTTAAATAAATATTTTAAATGATATTTTCAGTTAAGTCATTAATTGCTTTTTTAATTTATCTTAAAAATAATTTAAATTTTTTAAAGGGGCTGCACTGCAAATATCTTTTTCTTGAAATGAAGGAAGTGCAATTACAAAGAGAAAATAATTACTAGAAGAATTATATTAATATAAGAGTAAATTTTATCTTATTTATATAAGACTAAAATTTTATATTAAGAGATTTACTTGAAATAAATCCAAGCGAAAATTTAGTAGTTTTTAATTTGTGTTAAAGTATTCAAGAAAAAGGAATATTCATTAATCAGTGTTTTTAAATAGTTTTTATACATGCTTTTTTAATTAAAAAAATTGTTGAAATTATTTAAATTATGTTTATAAGCAGCATTATAAATATAATTTATATTGTTAGAGGTACGAATAATAATAATAATAATATATATATATATCGCATAATATGAATAAATCTAATTTAATGACCAAGCCGTCGTCTAATCATAGTTTGTTGTATCTGATAATATTCGATAGATATATTATTGACTAATATTATATGATATTTTTACAATATATTGAAAAAAAATTTATTTATAGAATAATGTAACAATATTTAAAAAAAATCGCGCATGTCAACAGTATAACAATGTGAAATATGTCAAGTTATTTTTTAACAGGCACACTGTCAGGCATAAATGAAACTTTCTGAAATATTGCATTCATCTACAAATTAGATATTTCTCTTGAAACGGAAATTCTCGTCTCAAATGTGTTCATATTCAGTCATCTATCTCTTCTGTTTAATCGATATTCAAATTAAGTCCGATCCAATTTAATAATTAAATCCTTTGGAATTAAATATTCATTCCTTTTTTCTAACATTGTTGGAATGACTGATGTTTTTTAAAGTTAAATTAAATGAAGGCCCAAGTTCTTAAATATTTAAAAATTAAAAAAAAAACCATTATGGTCTAAGTTAATTAAAAAATATCTAAAATAGATGAATATTAAATCACTAATTATACCAGTTTTAAAAAATAAACTTCTGTTGGTAGCTATTAAATATGGATAAAGTATCCATCTCGTTTAATACCTCTGAGTTTGTTTTTTTTTCTCTTGTTTCAAAGTTTTATTTAAATCAAAACAAAACTTCCTTAAGTTGAAAATTCCATATAAAATAATTTAAAATTCTTGTATTCGTGACTTCATTATTTATTTAAGTTTTTTGTGAAATCAAAATAAAACGTGATGTTGTCAACGATTCCATTTCAAAATCTAGTCACATTATTTATGCTAAATTTATTCTTTTTGCCCGCATGAATTTAAATTTGTCAAGTAATCTGATAAATGTTTTTACTTTTTGTTTTAGCACAGATAACTCCATTATAAAATGAAATTCTTTTCCATTAGCATAAGCAGTCAAGCGTATGTAAAATGAATTAAACTTTTTATGTGGTGGAGAGAAAATACGTTGCTTCTTATTCTGCATGGATAGTTCAGCTTCTATTTTTAGATACCTTTTACAGAAGAAAAAGGAATTTGGTAAAAGTTTTCCGCAAAACAAAATTTAAAAATATTTGCTTCAAAATTTCTTTATGAAAATATTCCTGTTTTTTTCATATCTTTTAGATATACTTTTCGATTTCATACAGCATGAGTCAAATAATAATAATAAGAATGAATTAAAAGTAGAAAAGAAAAATTTTTAAAAACAAAATAAAGTATTTTCAAACATTTTAATTGTTTTAAGTATCTTTCAGAGAAAATATTTTTGAAAAATACTTAACTCGAAGAATTATAATGTTCGAAATGGATTTTGTATTTTTAATCATTTGCTGGATAAAAATATATAAGCATTTGAAGTAATGATAAATATTTCTAAGAGTAGTATAAAATATTTTAAATACTTCAATTTTATAAAGAATCTTTCATAGAAAAATGCTTTTACAAAAAATATATACTTTAAGAATCATAATAGCAATGTTCAAAATATTTCTAGTATTCTTAATCAAGGGAGACAAAGTTGGTATATTTTCCTTTCCATAAATAAACAAGGAATTAATTAACTATGGAGTTATATCTAAAATAATTATTTATCTCAAATTAATTTTTAACTTGTATAAAGTCACTTTTTGCCATTATATACAGACTATATTATATAACTTAATTTAATTCTATGATAAGTAATTTAAGTGCTTTTAACTTTTACATAATTTTAAAACTACTCATATAATCAAAAATTAAACAAACAAAAATAACACATTAACAATAAACCTCGTTTGATTGCTTTTATTAAATATATATGACTATAAATTCACAGATTTTTAAAATAAGTTAGCCAGTTTAAAATATGCAATTGAAAATTACTTTTTATTTAAAATATGTATGGATTTAAATACAATATAAAAAATTAAATAATAAAACATTAAATTAAAGCAAGATTACATCAACCAAAACATGTAATAGTTTTGGGATTCACTTTATAATTAATTTAATTGTTAAAATAAAGCAATGTGTAGGTATATAAATTATTCATCTTGATTATGACTGTCAATAATTTTTAATCTGTATCTATCATTTATAATTTTATGGATATTTAATAAATACAGATGAGTCAAATACAAAATCAGTCATAAAAAACACATTTTCGCATTAGTATAAGCATTAATCTTACAATTTACATACTGAATTATAATTAAAAGACAAGTATGGTTTTTACTTTCATTATATTATTCTCGTTTACTTGGGAAGTTAGAAGTTTTAGGAAACATTTTGTGATATTTTGAAAAAGCACAAATAAATATAATATTTTAAAAAGAGTTTTTGAAGTATAAATTTAATAATTTTACATTAAAGTATTTATATTGTTATATGTTAAATTATTATTTGGGGGGGGGGTGGTCCAAATCATTACTATTATGATAAATTATTCTTGAAAATTAATGAACGGTTTTACATTGAAATAAAAGTTATTGGAAATGTTATCAAATAAATTTTAGCTGATTATAGTAAATCAAAATACTTATTCTTATTGAATAATGAGAGAAATATATTTTCATTACTTTATACATATATTTCAAGGAGTGGAACGGTAAAATAAGAGGAAAGAAAAATTAAAAATTTGTTATAAACCAGATGTTGTGAAATTGTGTTTTGAAGAAATGACCGCAAATCAGAATTTTATATACCAGGAAAGTTACCGTTAAGAAGAAACTGAAGAAAATCTTAAGACATTACCTAATTATATTCAAAGAAAAATGAATGCTACTGATATCGAAATTCAGAGAGTTCTAAAAGTTGGGAGGAATACTCAAAATTTTTAAAATAAAATAACATTTATAACTTATATAAGAAATAATAGCGGAATTAATTAGAAAAAGTATTAAAAATAACATATAAGTAAAGTAAATTGTGTTGAATCAAGTTCAAATTTTTGAGTTTTTTTAAAAAATATAATAATTTAATTTATATTATAATCGTGTGATCGTTTTAGCAATTTTGTAAAAACAAACCAAATTTAATACTACTTATTTTTAAATAGCTGAAAATAATTAAAAACTAACTTATAATACAGAAGAAGACATATTTCTAAAATATATAATTTTATATTCTAATGTTCACATAGCATTAATTTATATTTTCGTTTTTTTAGGAAGTCTTGCATTTAATAAAAAAATTAATTTTACTTTTTTTACATTAGTTAATAGAAAAGGCAGGATTTCTCTAAGTAAAGATCTCAATAAAACACTTTATTTGAAACAAAATGTAAAAAAAGCTCAAAAATTAATTATTTATAGGGAAGATTTTTCGAAAATTCCATTTGTGTTATTGTTAACAAAGAGAGAGCCAGCCAGTAAAGAATTTAATATATTACCAGTATAACTTTTTCAGTAGAGTTCCATATGAAAGGATATTAATGAATGACATACGAAATAAACTTCTAAATTGAACCATAATTTATAAAACTCTTATCAATTAAAGATGCGAAGTTTTTTTAAAAAATATTTTGTTCAAAAATGGAATTTTTCACAATTATAGCAAAGTTGTTTTTAAAATTTTACAGATTTAGAAATCTGACCATAAATGTAGTAGATTTATTCCCCTATTATGTATACTAAACTTAACAAAAATGAATCACTAGAAAATATTTCCTGTCAAAAAGAATTATTTCTAAAGACATGACAAATTGAAGCTATGTCTAAGAAACATGGCGCCAAGTCTCATTGATTTTTGGTGTAAATTGTTGTTTATTTCATTCTTCACTCTTTATTATCTTTCCTGAAAAATGTTTCAAATAATTCTCCTGAAATGTGGAATATGCATTAATACTAAGTCAGGAATTGAAAATAAAGGAAATAAGAAAGATTACGCTTTAATAGTTGAAACAATTTTCCTATCAATGTAGACAACATTTACGAAAATCGAAATCCATTTATAAACAAGGATATACAAGCTTAAAATATAAATAAAGATTTTTCATTCTGTAATTATTGAAAATTTTATCATGAAAGCAAACTTAAACGATATTATTAAAGAAAAACGCATATGATTGATAATAATTTTTAAACGTTATTTAAGTCGAGAAATTTTTGTAGAGAAAAAAAAAATCTTAGAACAAATTTATTACTATAATGAATAAATTTGTCTCTTATTAAAATATTAATCAGTTATAGTTGAGAGAGATAGCTAAACAAGTGTTCGCTTGGGTTTATTATTCCAATAGAATATTTAAAAGTGAGAAAAAAGAACATTTTAAAAATAAATATTCATACACATGAAGAGAAGAGCTTTTATTTTCTATGCAACAATTGGAGAAAATCTTTTCCGTGTGTATTGTAATATGAAAATAGGGTGACTCAAGTTAATATTGTGTTTTAATTTTCAGCATTACATTATGGTTACTTACTGCACGAAAATATATTTGTGTTAGAAACATAGTTAAATATGACAATTCCAATTATATTCTCTTCAGTGGCGATTGGTGTATTGGATTAAGAGCGCAGGTGCCGTATAATCCAGGATAGTAAATTCTGAATTTTTTGGCGATGAAGAAATGTTGCCAAGAGGACGTATTATGACGTATATAATGACGTAAATACTAGAATTGTCAAAAGAGAATTTTCTGCTTTATGCTTATAGGTCTCCAGGTAAAAATTTACCGTACGGTCACCCATGGTGAAATTTTGAAAAAGTCGCCCAAGGGTGACAAATTTTCGATCGAAAGAAAAAACGTTGGGGGGGGGGGGAGGGAATTGCTGAAATAGTGAGAAATATTTCATACATTGTTGGTATCTAACAATATGCTCAACTAATTTTACTGAATTAACAAAAAACGCAGATTTATAGATTTCAAATATCAATGGTAAAATAATGAAGTTGATATGTTAAATTATCAATACAATTTTTCGATTAAATTTTATATTACTGAATTTAAATCGGAAGATATTCATGAGAAATTAATGACAAATAGGGTTGTCAAAATACTAGTTTGCCGAGTTTCCAGTAAAAGTGTTCGCCAAATTTGGCGCCCAAAAAACGCGCCAAGGGTGACCTTACAGTAAATTCTATCCGGTCTCCATATCTATGACGTCATAAAAATCAAGTTACTAGATATATAAGAAAATCCGTCAAAAAATCATCAACCTCGGAATTTGATATCCTGTATTATAAGTCATCTGTGCCCAGTTCACAATATATCATTCGGTTTTTGTGTATTATGAATGGCAACACTGACAAGATCAGCTGTAGAGTGTTTATTTAGGATATAAAATAGGATATTTAAGCAAGTGGTGAATTATAATTCAAGTTTTAACTTCCGCGCTATTCACTTTATGTAAAAATAATAATAAATCTGACTTTGTTTTATGACAAGTGTAGGTAAAATGATGCAACATATATGAAATTTATAGACAATGGCAGTACTTACCTACTATCCTTTTGACCATTTCTACATAAGGAAATTTCTCCAAATTTTATGCTTTAGCATCAAAATTATTTGCCTCTCGTTAAGCAATTCGATTAATACAGGCTGAGAATTTATTGCATTTGTTAAAAGAGATGCACTCACTGCCTGCTTTATTAAATAAGCTCATGCTTTATAATTTTATTATTATTGCATATATATGTTTTAAATTTAAAACTTACATTTTTATATATAGATATGGTTACAGAAAACTAATTACATTTAAAACTTGCATGCGTTAAAAATAAAAGACTAAAACGTGAGCTAATGAAATAACTTAAGCCGCTGTAAAAATAAAAGTCACCGAATACTAAATTCAATCTTTAAATTGCAACATTTGGTGAGATATTTTTATTCTCAGAAATGGTTGACGGGATAATACGTAAATTCTACCACAGTATCATGCAACATCAATTTCAATACATATATAAAGAAATTAAAAAGTACGCAATTTTTGAACTTTTAATTATATATATATATATATATATATATATATATATATATATATATATATATATATATATATATATATATATATATATATATATATATATATATATATATATATATTATTAATTAGGCAAGTAATTGAAAATGGAACTGCAGTACACAGTATGTTGAAAAATCATTTTTATCTTTTAAAATAGTGATCTGAAACTCCTGGGCCATGGATTGGTACCACTCGGGTATCAAATGGTACTGGGATGCCCAAGGAACATTAAATTATTTCCTTTTTATTTTAATTTGGTGCATCTCTCTGCATAGGTGCCGTATAATCCAGAATGCCAAATTCCAAGTTTGGTGACTTTTTGGCAGATTTTCTTATGTATCTGGCAACCTCATTTTTAATAAGTCAGAGATATGTAGATCTATAAGAATTATGCAGAAAATTCTATTTTGGTAACTCTAGTATTTACATCGTCGCTCACGTCACGATACTTCATCTTGGCAACATTTCTTCATAGCCAAAAAAATTCAGAATTTGGAATCCTGGATTTAACAGCACTAGTGCCCATTTCTCTTGTTTTTTTGTAACTTTTCATAAACAGGAGATAAATCTGGAGCAAAGAACGTTACTTATCTCTGATCAATATTGGGCATGCAAAATTACCGTGGTTTTAGATCGGTTTTAAATGACGTCTGGAGATGATTGGCAGCAAGTGGCAAAAGCGTTGTAGCTTTGGTAAAAAGAAGAAGTGTATCTCTTTTCTCTCAGTTCATTTACACTTTTTCATGTTTAATAATGCTTGGATTAAGCGTATATTGCATTTTCTAAACTGTGAACCACAAATTAATGGAGATGGCTATGAAGCCGTTTATTTTGGAAAAATGAAAAAGCTCATTCAAAGACAGCTGGACAACAGAAGAACTTTTAGCATAAAAAATGTGTAAATTTTAACAGATTGTACACTGAAACTTCTCTGAAATAGAGATTTACCAGATCAGATGATTTCCACACACCAAAACCCCTCTGCATAATCAATCTGGCTTAAAAGAGCAGCGTCTGGAGTACTTTTAAAGAAAAAAACTGGAATAGGATCGACAGATGAAATTTATGAGAGTCTTCAAAATTAAGAATGAACTGAGAGCATCGTATCTGATATTTTTGAAATGCTTTGCTCTGAAACCATCAAATATGTTGGGTATCGTATTACTAAGGTTACAAAGCCACTCACTATGTGGTAAAATTAAACCTGCCTTCTTTTAAATACAGTCACTGTGAACTTTTAGAGAGATTGCCGTGAAAAACATAACTCACATGCTTTTGTTGTAAAGAATTATGACTAGAATTATTGAAGAAATGGGATCCTATAGGAAGAACCAATTGTTGGAAAGGATTAATGCATCACCATTATTCCGACTCCAGATTGACGAATCTTTAAACATCGACAAAAAGCATTATTACTTGTTTATGCACGGTATGTATCCATATCAGGAGGATATGTATAAGTATTTATAATGTGCATCATATTTGCTAATAAAGATCGTGCGAATAGAACTGTTCAAGTTACCTAAAGGTCATATATGAAAGCAACTGAAATGATCTCGTGTTGTATCAAAAATTTCACAAGGAGCTGCTAGTATGACTGAATACTGTGTGATTTTAAGTATTTGAATTAAGGAGGTTGCAGCTGAGAATGAATTGTATTCTTCATAGGATTGGTTGGTTGGATTTTATGGCGTAAGATCCGTTTCCTTCATAGGGAAATGTTGGTGAGTCGAAAAGTGGTACCGGTATTTAACAGCTTATTGATTGATGTCATTAAAGTTATTAGGTATATCAAAGAACACGACCTTAACTCTCAACTGTTAGAGTAATTTTGTGAGGAAATGAGCGCTCAAATATACGTGAGCTTTCTTATATACAGAAATAAGATGATTATTCAAATTAAAACATCTAATAAGATTACTGGTTAATTGAATTACGAAAGCTATTAAAAGTTTTTTCAGAAAAAGTCCCCGATTGCAGCTCATTTTAGTGATATTGTATGATTCGCAAAATTGGTTTACGTGTGTTGCATAGTCAGTCTGTGCAATGAACTTAGTCTATGCTTTTAGGGAAAAATGATAACTGTTATCAAGTTGGTAAATATAGCATCTACACTTAAGGCTAGAGTTAATGTGAACAACTCGCTAACAGAAACACTTTTGACATGAATTAGACATTGGCATCTCTTGACTGGAAGGGATTTTAAGGGAGACTGACCCTGAACACTCATTACTCCAGTTAGTGCACGATCACCCGTTTTTGCTTTTAAAGGAGTTCAAGAGCTATTTCCTAACCACAAAAGACACATGAATAGGTAGAAATGGATCTCCACTGCTTATAGTTCACGTGTTTGCTACTTATTTTTCAATAAAGCTAAGCCATTGTGGCTCAGTAATCTCACGTCGCTTGTCGTAAGAAATCAAATGAAACATTACTTGTCGAGGTGTGTAGTTGGTAAGGAGACCACATTCTCCCTTATTGGGTTGTGGACGTGTTCATGTTAAGCTATGACGTTCTAAAAGCTTTCGTTAATATGGTGTAGACGTGGAGAAGAGGATGGTAATTTAAATGTGACCTCGTCAGCTGACAGCAGTTCAAAATTGTGAGGTGCTTGGTGATAGGTGAGTATATTCCAAACCCATTAACTGGAAAGTACGTCAGGAGCTCTAAGTAAACATCTAAGTAAACATGCCAACAATGCTAAAGCGAATTTAGCATGTATATGGAAAAGGAAGATCAACTACTGAAGATTGCAAATGAAGGCAATCTTACGTATGACACAGTAACTCTACCAATGTCATGGATTAAAGCCATGGTGGAATATCCTGAGGTTTCTACAATAGCTCGTTCTTAATTCCTATTGTAATTTACGATAACGTAATTGTCTGAAGCGTTTTTTTGTAGTGACTGTAATCAAAACAAAAGTATTTAATGAACTGGGCGTAAGAAAGACACTTCCGGCGTCATTGTCTCCTATTATCCCCAGATGAAACCATTTCGTTACAAAGATAAAAGTTCAAAAGTTCTTATTGATTTAGCGTTCTGATAGGTAAAACATTATATTTATTTTTTGGTGAAGTTGTTTTCTTATTTTGAATGCATGTTTAGATGCACTTAAACTAAAATCAAATCAAAGCAATCTAAAATATAAGAAAACAACATATCATCCTCAGTGGTTCGCAGAAAAATTATCAATAATGTTGACTGCTCCGTAGTAATAGAAACGTTGGAGAGCACTGATTAAAAACTCAGATAATTAAAAGGAAAAGTATTGACAAAATGAGGAAATATTAGATATCGCCAAGGCGGAATAATTGTGGTTTTTGATGAATTACTTTCAATACTGCAACTGTTTCCAAATTACTCATCATCACAATTATAGATATCCCATTAAAATTTTTTTTCTTCAGTGTCGCAAAAAATTAATGAATAAAAAATGTTCTTTGTAACAATGGATATGTTTTTTCCAATTTAATCCCATAATTCAAATTTTTATTGCAAAATCCGCCAATCACATTTAGCAAGGATACTATGTAATTTTATATCCAATTTTAAAGCTTTAGAAGCATTACGTTAATTGCTTTAAAACTGAATTTTAATTTATGAATATTATAAGAAATTACGAATTTTATACTTTTTTTTAATCTAAATAATATTTTTTTGAGGAGAAAATAATTAAATAAATTTCAAAATTAAATACTTGCAAAATGGGGTAACATGGTATTGAAATATATCTTTACACCATGATAAATTTTATGGCATGAACTTAACAAAGACGATATTCACTCCTGAGCTAGCGCGCACCACTCTACGAAGCACGATACCATTATTAATTTTAACGCAGATCAAGGCAGAGACATTTGTACATAAGCCTTTATTGACACACTGCATTTGGTAAAAGAGAAGTTGTAAAATATTTGTACTCGATTTTTAAAAGAGAATTGTCTTAGATAAATAATAGCAATATCCTCATTTTAAATAATAAATAGAGTTCATTGCATTATTTTAATAAGAAAACAATTTCTTTCCCCCTCGCCGTTTATTTTGGTTTTAACTTAAGCCAATACATTTTTGATTAAATATATGTGAGTTTCTGAGAATTTAATCTAGTAATTAAATATTTAAAGCAGTTATATTTTTCTACAACCAAATGTCTAAATTTTTGTCTGGATTTGCAAATTGATTTCCAATATAACTTAAATTTAAAGTTAAGAATTATTATATTTTGAATAATGTTCTTATAAATTTTAGTAGTCTCTCTTAAAAAATTAGAATGTTAATATATAAGAGTTATAATCCAAATATTTAATTAGAATGAATACGAGGGCGCTTTTAACAATATGAATTATAAATTTACTTTCTATTCAAGCAAAGAATTTTAACTTACAAGTTATATATATATAATAAAACAATTTAAAATCTATTTTAAATGCATAAAATTATTTTCCTTGATCAAATATTTTTTCGTCATTTCCTGAAAATTATCACTTTGATTGTAGATTTATTATTTTTTTTTTATAAAAAAAGGACATTATTTAATACTTAGTAAGTATTCACTTATTGTAGTTAGAAAGACTATAATAAGTCTCGAAAAAATCATAATCATTAAAATTACTGTATTGTTGTTAAATATGAAAAGTTGAGGTGATAAATTTTTATAAAATGTATTTCACCATCAATGTCATTTAAGTCAATTATGTACACGTTTCCTTTAAAAATCGTGATGCTAGCTCATGCGCGTAACATAATAAATTTCTAAAAATATCTTGAATGCACTTCTAAATTTACGAAGTGTATTTATTATTAGATCTTTGCTAGGTGAAAAAAAAATCATACATATTTTGCATGATAAATATTGGAAATGAATTCAAAAAGAAAATCGAGTATTGGTGGGTTTCAACATAAGATAACAATTCATAAAGCTAAAATAAAAGCATATGAAATAGATACCATTTGTTACTCGAAGATGAAAGAACCAGACTTATATAACCAAAATTATCAAAAAGAAAAGAAAACGTTTTTTCGCAAATCCAGAAATAGCAAAATAGGGGAACCGCAGGAAGTTAATTTGCTTGAAAAATATTCAAGTAATAATGTTATTCCTTCCATCGACAAAAAAGTGGAGGAGATTTTAAATTTTGGTAAAAATAGCCATAAAGAAGTTGCGGTAAATGACTGCGATGAGAAAGATTTTACTAGCAATGCTCATTGCGACGTAAATTTTGAAGATGTATCAGTAAATAAGAAAAAACTGAGTAAAAACAAGCCAGACATTTCACACATAACTAAGAAAAAATTTGAATTGATTACGAAGAAGCCATCTAGGACTTTCAAATCTGAACTCCAAACAGCTGCAAAGGAATCTTCTCAAAATATCTCAAAAAGCTTGGAATGTGAAGAGAAGACAATTGCAGCAGAAGAGGCTGCAAATGATGTAGTTGATTTTCCAAGAAAAACTAACAATAATAAACATAAACATATAATACGCAGAAAAAGAGAACTTTCAAAGAAAGTTTTGAATAAAGTAGCCAAAATGACAAAAGAAACAAAAATGTATGAAGAAAATAAATCCCAGAAATTACCTGTAAAATCAGAAGAAAATAATCACCAAGACAAGGATACGTTTTGCAAAAATGATTTGCAACATACCATTGAAGTATTATCAAAAGAAACCATTAATAAAAGTTCAAAATCGAAAACTAAAGCCGAACGAAGAAAAAATCAATTGAATGAAAATATTGAAAGTCAAATAGAAGATATTAAAGTTTTTCAAAATATGGATGTTGATGCTCGAAGATCTGGAAGGATTGCAAATTTATCTAGAATTTGTTATAAAGAAAAACCATTATCTTCTAAACTTCGAGGTTGAAAAAATATGAATGTCATTAATTTTTACATTTTTTGCTCGATATTTTTGAATTTTGTTTAGTTTTGCTGATTTCATTTTGCATGAGCGTAAAATTTTCTCTTGTAAAATATTTTTGAGAATTTAAATTTTACATGTATATTTAAAGTAAAAATTATTGAAAACACAATATTGCAAAAATTTATCGCGTAAGTTAATACAATTTATCAAGGACAATAAAAAATTAAATTTCCAAATATAAGCAAAACTACCGTCGCAATTGTAATTTCGAATTACAAAAATGCATTTAACTTACTGGTGATACAATGTGTGTTAGACTAGCTATTAATATTATTTGTAACTATAGCAGAAACAAACTGTTACTTGTCGAGCTGGAAAATTGGCGCAAATATCGCCAAACTCAAACCAAATCGTTTCTCATTGTTCCTCAATACATATTTAATGAAAATTAAAACACTATGTAGAACGCACAATTACAACAAATTGTGGCAGTTTATTTATAAAAATGGTGAAGATGTGCTTTGGGCCCCCTGCTTGGCGCATTTTCAAAAAGTCGTCAACTGGCGCGTTTTTGCCTGTTATCTCGCGGAGTTGAATGTTCCGAGAAACACTACGCAAAAATGGCGTTTCATGACGACGAAACCGAAATCCGTGTTCTTAACGAATTTCACCGTTGGTATGGCAACGAAAACAAAAACAATGTTTTTCTTTTTATGAATTATATAACAAAAAATACACACATAATTGTATAACAAAATATAACAAAGACAGAATTGCCACAAGGAGTGCATTTAGGATGAAATAGTCAGGATTACCACGCTTTGCGCGTCTATCACCCATTTGGCGAGAAAGGGGTGCCCAAACCACAAATAAACCACAAAAATAACACAATGTCTTTAAATTTATTATTTTAACAGTAACAAAAGTGATATTTAAATAAAAACTTAAAAATAATAACAATAATATTATGAAAAGAGAATATTATTCATTCGATAATTGTTAAATCATTTCATGAACTACAAATAAGTTTAAGAATCATTAACACTTGAACTTCCTGACCTTGTTTTTCTGCCGAAGCTATACTTTTTTATTATAACTTAACTCTTGAGAACATAAAAAAAAAAAAAAAAAAAAAAAAGGTTTATCAAAGTAAAAATAGGTATTTTATATATAGTTTTCTATTGTGGGAGACAATTTTTATGGTTGTTTTTTTTCCTTTTTGGTTGACAGGATTTTACAAACAGATCCACAAAATTTAGAAGAAAAAGCGGTCGTCAAAATCATTAGTTATGAGAAATAAAATGTATATTTATTTATTTATTTTTCATAAAAGCAGTATGTTTATGAAGCTGTGGTTGATATCGGTACCGAAATTTAGTTAAATAGATACAAATAGCTTTAACGCGGAGTGTTCATTTTGCCACATATATTCAACAACAAAGTAGAAATCAAACTGATCATCTATCTGCTGAGTACCTTCCAACATACTTTTCTTACCTTCTCAATACATTGGTGCGACTTCCTAAATCAATGTTCTTGAAAAACAGACACAATGGACTGTTAAGTGCTGGAAGCGTTCTTCCGATTAACATCAGCATGCACCTCAGCACTCAAATTTGTTCGATCTTTTTTCGATGCATACAAACTCCTGACTTTCACGAATTTTATTTCTCTAGTTATATTTATGTTTATCAAATTTACTTTCATACATTTATAATTCCCACCTGGTTCTTATATCCATTCATTCGCTTTCAGAGAGACGTTTACACACACCTCATGGCGAAAACTTTCCAAGTAGTCACTATATGCTTTATAACATTTAACTCATTGCATGTAACTTTAATCTTTTACCCAGATTTGCAACTTTTGCATCATTATTCTTAAGTAATAGCCCCATGAAAATTAACAACCCATTCGGTGCCTTATTTTCGCATAATGCATATCATTAATGTCATTCTTTATAGTATCTCTATTTACACTTTATAGGATTACACTTATCCAGTTTATTATCATCCAGTGGAATTTACACTTATCCAGTACTTTACTTATCCCAATTTACACTTATCCAGTCTTGTAAATAAACCACCATTCATATACCAATTTATTATTTCCTTTTCACCCTGATTACAAACATAAATCTGTTTTGGGGATACGACATTATCCCGAAAGTTTTTGTAGGATTAATATTAGAAAAAAATAACTTGCACTCAGTTAAGAATTAAATATTAGTTTTTATCTTTTCTACAAACTTTTATTTTTTGTATACGAAATGACTTAACAACGAAATTTTTTGTACTTTCTTGTAAAAAGAAGCAAAACTGGTAATGGAATTCAAAACATAGATTAAAATTTTGGTTATAGTTGGCTTTTCAGAAATATTCGATAAACATACAAACATGTCATTAATTTAAACGAACGAAAACTAAAGGGGCACAAACAAAACAAAACGAATTCATAAAACCCATGCATTAAACAAATGAGAAAGAACGCAAAAGATAGGGAATGTATGATACCAGACATACAAACTAAGATTTTAGTTCCCTGAAGCACTTACCACATATCACCCGTAGAACAGTTGAGCATTACGTCGTTTGTATGATGATTAATACATAGTATGTCTCCCATGTAAGGAAATACAATTTGCACAACGCCGAGGCATACTGAGGATATTATCGAGTTGCTCTCAGGGCAGAGAGCTCCACTCAGCCACCAATGCACTCCAGAGATATGATAGATATGTAAGAGGTGGTTGAAGGGCGATGATTCATCAACTAAATATGTCACACACATGCTCTATTGGATTCAAATGCGATGAGCATGCTGACCATTCTCTACATGTGATATCTTCCAATTGAAGGCAGTCGTTGACGATGCTCAAACATTAAAGATGGGCAATATCATCCATAAACACAAATTAATCACACCCCTAAACAAATGGACATGTTTCAGAATGATGTCCCGCAAAATTTGGCCTATATAATGCCTCTTCAAACGTACACTCCTGAATCAGTGGGACCTTGGCTTTCAACGTTGTTTTTGTGGTACTGGTTGCTTGCGTTATCCTCATGAAAGTCCGGTTTGAACTGAAAAGCTAAACCTCAACTTCTAGCAAAACATAGGTACATTGTGACTCTACTTTATGGCAACAGTGAGTTGCCGTTAGTGGAACACATCTGACAGGCCTGCGAGCATACTGTTCCAATATCTGTACACAGTTTGCCTTGAAACGGTGGTACTCGTAGCTGACGAGACAGGCCCGATACTGTCCTCCGTTTGTTTCTTTTGATGGTTACTGAAAGTAAATAAGGGTCAACTATTACCGTTGTAACTAGGGGCAGATCGCCCCTAGTTAAAGTTGTAATGTCAAACAATTGTCACAGTTACACTTGTAATCGCTACTGACAGTTTGGTCATTTTGGAATCCTTGCCACAGTCTAGAGACGACAAGTTGGGCGATTCTGAGTTCCTAGGTTACTGCCATCTGTGTATGACCGCATTCCGGGTGGCCTATAATTTAACTATGTGAAATATCCTCTACATGCACCTTCTGTGTCATACCTATGCGATCGTGGCATTGAGAGTTTAAGGACTGGTTGTGAACACGTTTTCTCTTTTGCTTATATATCCCTCTCTCACGCTCTCGCCATTCTGGCATACGCTCGGCCTCATCAGGTGCCGTCATGCAATTTGCATATAATGCTTGGCAATGGGATATTTCTATTGGCGATATTTTTCTGGATTATCCTTAAATTATGGACATGTGCGTATTTTAAAGTTTAATGAAAATCTTAAGAATGTATTAATACTTCCAAAGTACACATCTAACTCAATCTATAAGAATACAAAAATTAATATTTTCTAAATTTGTAGGCTTTTTTGATAGTTAAAAATGTAATTTTAATTACTTATTAACATTTTTCCAGTTTTGATTCATTCATTGCAAAGCAAATATTTACAAATTGCATTCACATGTTTTTCTTTTTTGGTTCATTGCATTATTCTGAATTTTACAAATTGAGGTTCTGATTTCTATAACTAAAAAAGTTTATGTTAAATTCCTTCAATTTTCAATTTATTATTAACTAATTAATTTAATTGTTAATTAAAAATGAATTAGAAAAATTTTAGAACGCCTGTTTGATTAAGAATTGATCTAATCCAGATTTCATTCGAAATTTCAAAGTCGTGGGTTCGGAAGGCATTTTGGAAGTATTAATCAAATTACAAGAAATAACATATTTAAATATTCATATTTCGGAACAAATATTTTGACACTGCGAGGTGGATTGCGGCCTAATGGCCTGTGGCTGTTGTAAAGCCTTTTAATGTCTCTCAGGTAATTGCTTTTTGTGAGTATTAATCAAATTGTAAAAAATAACATATTTAAATATTCATATTTCGGAACAAAAATTTTGACACTGCGAGGTGGATTGCGGCCTAATGGCCTGTGGCTGTTGTAAAGCCTTTTAATGTCTCTCAGGTAATTGCTTTTTGTGAGTATTAATCAAATTGTAAGAAATAACATATTTAAATATTCATATTTCGGAACAAAAATTTTGACACTGCGAGGTGGATTGCGGCCTAATGGCATGTGGCTGTTGTAAAGCCTTTTAATGTCTCTCAGGTAATTGCTTTTTGTGAGGAATTTTTCATAGATAGTGAGCCATATTCACGTATCCAAAGGGAGTAAATTTGGAAAACTTCCAAGCATCCACTACAACATTGGTGTATACAGATGGTAGAAATGAATATCTACTTTCACCAGTGGCTGCTGGGATTCAAACCTGTGACCTTTCCATCTGAAGAGCGATGTCTATCACAAGCCACGGTGAGCTCTGCAAACAAAAATTCTCAAAAAAATTTAATAAATTTAAAAGCAAAATAAGAGTTTCTTTTAAAGAAATGTTTTATTGAATGTCTTCATATTTATAGTTAGTGCTCTGTTCTTATTCAAAATATAGACTAAAAAAATAATAATAAACACCGAATGTTAATGAGTTTAATTCCTACTTTAGACTCGGATGTTTGTATTTCAGTTTTTTATTTAATTCGATTTTTATGATCTATATCAAAAAAACCGTATAAGCATTTTCAGCTATTTATTTTAAGAATAAAATTCTTATTCAAAATATAGACTAAAAAATAATATTGAATACCGAATGTTAATGAGTTCAATTCCTACTTTACACTCGGATGTTTGTAGGGATTTGAAATCCATTTTAAAATGGAGAACCTTGTTTAAATAGTCCTTATGCTTAAGAGAAATGATTATAAAATAAAAAAAAAACCAAGCCATTAAAATGACACTTAAATGAATTTAAACTAAAAGTAAAATAAAAGAATGTATATATATATATATATATATATATATATATATATATATATATATATATATATATATATATATATATATATAAAAGAAAATATAAAAATAATTTTACTATAAATACTAAGGTATTAATTAACATTTAAAAAAATCTGGCCATTTATTTAAAATTGTTTTCTTAATATAAATTGATTAAGTAAATTTATATCCCTGTTTGTAATCATGGCTTATCAATTTAAAAGAATAAATCGAATTTATTTTTTTTATATTAAATTCTTTGTATGTAAGTTGATAAAATCTTTATTATTATTTTTTTTACCTGATTTCCTTTTTTTAATTAAATTTGTAAGGAAAAGATAGGGATTTAATCTAAAAAAGGGAAAATGTAATTACAATGCCTTATAAAACGTCAAAATTGATTGAAAGATTTAGATTTTTTCTGTGTGAACAGTTTATTTTAGTATATTTTATTGTTTTCTTTTGAAAAGAATTATTTAACATATTTTTTATCAAAAAATAAATATAATAGTTGATATAATTATAAAATATACGAAAAAATTTGATAAATATGAAAATAATGAAACGTAAAAACATTATTAGAGAAATGGAGTAAAATATTTGTGTTTAGTTACTCACTCCGGCATTTATTAATGTTGATTAGGATTGAAAAAATATTTATTTTAAATAATTATGTTTTTATGTGTTTATAATATTTTCTTTCAGAAAAACATTAAGAAAATAAAGACTCTAGAGAAAAGAAAAAAATCTACTTAATTTGAGAAATGAAAAAAATATTAAAAATTATATTTATAATAAAAATTATTTATTAAAAAAATGACAGTTTGAGCATAGGATGATGATTTTGTAATCCAATTTAACATGTTATGAAATAATTTGAGAAGCATTTTTTTCATATCAAATGAATGAAATTCACTCCTATAAAGTAACTAAATTAATGCGAATGCACTGATTAGATTTTCGATTGAGAACATTAGATTTAATGGATTCGTTAATTAACAACTTACTGTAATTAATAAATTATTTTCGCTAATAGCTAAACAGAATGAAAAATCATTATAAATGGCTCATTCTATATATTTATAATCAATTATTTTTAAAATTTAATTCCCTCTCACATTTTCTTACAACTAATAACAACACAAAAAGAAACTCTTTTCTTAGTATAGCGTTTTTTAATTTTAGGTTAAAAAATATATTGTTCCATATATAGATTATTTTTGGTTACTATATATTTAAAACTTTATATTATTTCACACAACTTATATAAATTTAATCGTAAATGCTGAATTTACAAGGGAAATATATATTTAATAAATTAAACACTATTTTCGGAATTAGAACAAAATTATTCGGAACTACAAGTTTACAATTTCGAAGACTTTTTTTAGATGCAATGGATTATTTCGAGTTACAAGAATTGAAATAAATCATGGCAGGCATCCTATTTCTCCCACAACCTATTTCAAAAAGTATGTATTGTGCTTGAAAAACTTCGAATGAAACAAAGCAATCTTCGAAACCACCCGGAAACATCGGATTTGTGTGTGTGTGTTTCGCGCGCTTTTTATTTTTTCATCGTTTGCTATTTATTCTCTGCCTAGAATTATTTTCGTCCGAGTTTCTATTTTCCTTTCTCCTAGTAGGCGAATAGGAAAAAAATGATGTTGCTGATGTCTTTCAGTTTCTAGTGAAGACTAAGTCTGATATTTTATCTTTTTGGAAACAAAAAGATCGTTTTCTTGTTTTCGCCACATTTTTCATTTCTCTTTTCGAACAGATAAAATACGATGTGGCGAAAATTTTTCACTATAAAAACTTCTAACCCAAAATAGAGGTTTTATTATTTCAGGAAAGGAAAATGTATTGATTTTTTAGTTTTCAAATTTATATGATTGTTAATGTGCAGGAATTTGAAATGCTTGGGAGAAATTTAAATGTATGCTAAAATATAGACGAGTCACTTAAGTACATTGATTCGATCGCATTAAACGCAATTCGAAATTTTATAAGAAAAACTTAGTAGCATTTTTATTTTGATATTCGTTTGTATTTTTAATTTAAAAAGTCAAATTAATAAAGGTAAATATTTCGATTTTCTATTTAATTCGATTTTTATGGTCTATATTAAAAACCGTATAAGCATTTTCAGCTATTTATTTTAAGAAAAAAATTCTTATTCAAAATATAGACTAAAAAACAATAATAAACACTGAATCATGCTAGTTAAAGTAAAAATAAGTTATGAATGTAATTTTTTAAATATATAATTAGTTTAAACATTTATACAAACAAAGATATTCCTTATAATTTGTTTATTTTAATTCAGTTAATAAATATTTATATGGTAAATGAACTAATTCAACTTAAATATTAATTAAATTATATAAATTTTATTTTTATTTGGTGGCAATAGTGATATTTATAAGAAACTCATATTTGTCAATTCTAATTTACTTGTTTGTTTCTTTCTGCTTTTGTTGTTGTATTTAGTTTTTTTTATTTATATGTAGTGTTTCGCAAAATTTATTGTTTTGAGATGTAATACATTAAGTTTCGAACTATATCTGCAGCAGAGTGTTAAGGCAGTGAATGCACGACACAGATACATTCCAAATATAATTTTTTTTAAAGAATGATGAAATAAAGTTAAATTTTCCGTCTGTAACATAGGTGTGACCCTTACCAAGGTTAGCAGACATCTGCGTGTTGTTTTTTACAGAAGAGGGGCTTATAGAGGGGATGCTACGGGGTTGTTAAATGTTTAAGAAAGGTCTTAGGAATTTACTGGCGACTCTGTTCTAAGACTTCAGTATAAGGATAAAATAAGAGAACATTCATAAATCTGGAATTGTATTAAATAGGTTAAATTTAATCTTAATTAGTTTAATTTTTCCCTTGCGATAAATACATGTGATACTTCGGGATTTTTAAATTATATGAATTATTTTAATCTTATTACTTAAATTAAATGATTAAATTAAATAAAAGTAATGTATGAAAATAATTAAGTTAAATTAATTAATGAAGTGAAATGCTTTATAATTTAAGGGGTTAAGGTTCTCAAAGCAAAATTCCCATACCAATAATGTTAAAACTTGCGCTGTTTAAGGAACATTTAAAAAATAACTATTAAACCAAATTCTTTGAAACTTTTTTTCCTAGTTAAGATCATATGTTTACATAATTTACGAGAGAATTTTTTTATTTCATAGTTTATTTCTTTTTTAAAAAATAAATAACTATACTAACACTTATTTTTCACTTACATATAAAATTTTCAAACATTTTAAATTATAAAATTTTAAGGAATTATAACATAAAAAACGTTGGTTCAAACATGTAAAATAACATTTTATTAAATATGCTAAATTTTAACATGTTTAATTGAGTAGTTTTTCTGAAAATGTTCCTTATTAAATGAAAAAAAACTTCATGTTTAGAAAAACAAGATTTAACATGAAAATTGTGTATAATTAATACATTCCAGTTCCATAACTGGGATTATCTGAATTATCTGCTAACACCTTCTATTCTACATTTTTATGTCTTCTTTTTATCTTAGCCTCTACAGATTTCTATTTTATATTATAGTTACTCTTTTATATGCGAGCTAGATCCGCTGACATCATAGCTCTACATATGTATAAACCTGGCTGGATTTCTAATAATTTTAAAATCTTATAGTTTGAGGTGCTTCTGTTGTTAAAGGAAATAGCTTCATATGCACAACTTTTCAAAATCTCTAGTAGTATAAAAATTTTTTTCAGAATCCTCGACCACAAGAGACCATTGAAACTTTCATAACTATTTTGAGTTTTACCATGAAGACATCAAACAAGCAGGCTCCAGATACTTCCATCGAACCACTATTACCATAGTGAATGGCTTGGCAATTTCCTTCATGGTTCATTTTATCTTTGGTGTTGTAGAATCTTATCAATACTTCTGCATGTAATACTTTACCGGTATCAACACTTGTGGTAATAGCAGTATCATTCAGAGAAGTGAGACTACGTTTTTCCCACATTTCATTAATTGATACCTACTGGAATACCACAAGCTTCAGTAGCTGCACTCTTACTTTCTTCTGCAACATTTCTAATAGCAGAATTTAACCCTTTACACCCTTCCTTGAACTTATGTGATGAAGGAGGCCAGTAGAGGGTGATCTTTTTTAAAGTGATAGTGTTTGGAGCGTCCTGTAGCACGATCTAATAGCCGAAATAACACTAAACTTGTTATTTAGACTAATCAAAACATAAGAAAAAAATTCCGTAAAAAAAGTTTTTGTTCAAAAAGTCAGCGATAGGGCATTTTGTGGCGCTGCTGTAGCATACAATAATGAGAATTAGCATAAAACAAGGGTATCAAAGCAAAATTCAATTGTTGTGCGACGATACTGAGTAATAGGGGCTATAAAAGCAAGCAGTGGGCAGCTCCGACAAATAATCTCAGCTGAAGTAAACGAGCTCAAAGTGCCATGTCTCTCACGTTACCAGAATGTGCGCTTATGTTGGTGGAGTATCAAATTTGTCTATTATAAAGAATAACATAACAAAGACAGTGATGAATATTCCTGGTGATATGTTACGTACGACTGTGAAGAACGTTGTGCACAGAATGTACGGTGTTATTTCCGAGAATGGTGCTCGCATTGAATGTGGTCTAATTCCTCAGTGGGGAAGTTAATGTAATAAATAAACATTAATAATTTAACTGTACTATTATATGTATTAGCATTTTTCTTTTTTTCACATTTTACACATTGTAAAACACCGTAAAATGCCCTAGCGGCGAATTTTGGTACTAAAATTTTTTTACGGAATCCTTTTCCCGTGTTTTGATTAATCTAAATACCAAGTTTGGTGCCATTTCGGGTATTAGTTCATCCTACAGGTCGCTCCAAGAAGTGTCGCTTTAAAAAAGATCAGCCTGTACATAACGCTACAAAATATTTATGCTGCAGCCTTTCCTTTTCCAATGCATTTTATGCATGCGAGTCAGGTGTTTATAATATACACATTAATATCCTTGCTATTATAGAATGTTTAGTGACATATTTTGAGTTTAAAAATGTAGCAAAATTAAAGTTTTTGCGAAAATTGTAAAATTTTGTTGCAAGACTTTGCACATGTTTTAAGAAGCCGAAAGAAATGCTAGATGCAGTTTCTGCATAATAAGGATTTTTGTAAAGGATAAGGTTGACCAGAAAGTATTGAAAGATCAATTATTTCATTTACAGAACTAGTGTAATTTAAAAAGTCTGCATATTTTAACTCAAAAGGATCACTTCAGCTTTCGAATCGGAAACACTTTTGTGGTCAACATTGTCGCTTGCTATTTCTGTCTCACATTTCTAAGCAACAAATGTCTCCGAACAATTTTTTTTTAAAGATGAGGTTATTGAATTGAGGATTATTATTTTTAAAATATATTTTCATAATAAATTTCAAAACTAAATTGAAAAAATTAAAAAAACCTACAATTTTTTAAAAAAAAAATTACTTTATAAAAACAACTGCCATAGCGATTAGTTTCAGTTTATGTTTCACTGAGAGAAGGCATTTGTTTGCATAATTTAAAAATTGAAATGAAATACTTCTAGTGGGGTTACAATCAAAATTTTAGGATCATTAGAAGGAGAAATGTCTATATGTTTTTAAGACACTAAAAGTGAAAAATCTGTGTTTAAGTCCATTTCGCATCTACCCCCTTATAAGTTAGTTTTTAAAAGATTCATAATTGTTTGATATTTTTTTTATCTGCAGTTAATTTCCCACTTGCATATTGATTTAACGACTTACAGGATTGAAAAAAAGAATATTTTTAAAAAAAATATATTCTTGAAAATTTGCAAAAATTCCTTTTGTAATACAGAAAAAAAAACTTTCAAATAAAGATATTTATTCAGAAAGTTTTGCTAGAAAGAATAGATGAATAATAATTACAAGATTTTCCCTTTTATCTGACACAAAATAAAATATTCTGATATTTTTCATGCTTTGAATTTTTATTGAATTTCGCTACTCTTTGCAAAGATAACAAAGCGTAGTAAAATAATTTTCTTTGCCAAAGACTTGTCTTCGGTAATAAATAATTATTTATTTTTGAGAGGGAAAAAATGAAACAAAATCTTCCTGCAGGCTTTGCTGTCTTTACTTATTCAAATTATTTCTCATTAAAACAACTGTTTTTATTCCATGCTTTTTCTAAAATCTCGTCCTATTTAAATTAGTTCCAGAATATATGTTTCAAATGCCATAAAAACCCAAAGAATGAGACTTCTTTAATAAAATGCAAATGAGACTACATTTCATGCATCTAAAACTCCTATAATGTTGTTCAAGATGAAAAATTTCATTTCCAGATTGCCAAAAATTTTAACTTTATTGTTATTCCTTTTATTATTAATCTCGTTTTTTTCTTGTTTAAAAACAAAATTACATTTTTGAGAATATCTTTCGTTTAAAATAGTTGAGAAAATGCTTGTGAAAAATATTTTGCTTGTGTATATCAATAAAAAAGCCAAATACTCTCAGTTTTAAGATCAAAGAATTGATAAAGCATGAAATATTTAATATTTTCTTAAAGGAATGGATGTGTTTATATATATATATATTTATGTATTTTTAATTATAAAATATTTTTTCTGTGCTTTACAATATTATTCTAATAACTATACTATAGATTAATGTACGACGCATTTTTAGAAATTGAAATTTAAAGTACTGAGTATGATGCCAATTCTATGTTGTACTTTCAAATTAAAATTCAAATATGTCTAACTATCGGTGAATATATATTTATATATTCATAATGATACATTTATATATTCATGATGAATATATATTTATATATGCATCGATAGTTAGATATATGTACGTACATCTTTGATTATATCTATCTATCTAAATATCTATGTAAAGTTTATGAAAATTGAAGCAGCAGAAGTGATTTCTACAAATTTACTAATTATCTCTATGTATAGCTATGTGTTTCTATATTTACGTACATCTTTGATTATATCTATCTATCTAAATATATTTATATATTTAAAATTCATGAATTTTGAAGCACCAGAAGTGAATTCCACAAATTAATTAATTATCTACATATATAGCTATATATCTATGTGTACCTACACCATTGATTATATCTATATATCTAAATATATTTATATATTTAAAGTTTATGAAAATTGAAGTACCACAAGTGTGAATTCCACAAATTACTTATCTATCTATATATTTCTATATATATATCTATATGTAAATACATCCTTGATATCTATCTAAATATATGTGTTTAAAGTTTATGAAAATTGAAGCACCAGAAGTGTGAATTCCACAAATTACTTATCTATCTATATATTTCTATATATATATATATATCTATATGTAAAAATACATCCTTGATATCTATCTAAATATATGTGTTTAAAGTTTATGAAAATTGAAGCACCAGAAGTGCGAATTCCATAAACTAATTAACTGTATAAGCATATAGCTATATATATATATATATATATATATTTAAAGTTTATGGAAATTGAGGAAGCCAAAATGTGTGTGTGTGAACTCCACAAATTAAATGAAACTTACATGAAAAGGTGAAACAAGCTCATGTATAAAAATTGATTGAATTATAAAACTATTACATCTAAATAAAACGTGAAATATTATTGAAACTTTAACAACTTCTTCGTGCACAAAAAAAAAATTTTGTTAACGGGAACTGAAATGTTTTGTACCATCGTTCGATTACTGTATATTGTTCATTAAATATGCTTCAAGTGAAAATGCAAAATATCATACAATAAACTATTAGATTTCTGGAAAAATTCTAACCTTTGTAAAAATGAATGTCCAATATCATATAATTCAAATGTAAAGTTTACTCGACGTTTAAATTAAATCGTTCTTGATACATCACATATATATCAACAACACAATAGAGACGTATGTATGAAAGACAAAGGTTTATGAGGAGTTCCACTTCATACGAGGACTTATATAAACTAGAATAATTCAAAAGGCAATTTTAGAAAGTTTTCAACAAAAAAATATAAGATTCATTTTTATACAATTAATCAGTATTTTGTGGAGCTTTTTAAATCACATTTTCAGTACTATTGATTCGTAATACATTTTGGGGAGTGACACATACAATTCAAACAAAGTACTTAATCATCCTAATCCCGAGTTAATTAAGTTCGCGAGTAATTTTAATAACGTTCCTGATAGATTTATCTTCATTTGCAATTAATGTGGTTTCTTTTAAAGGAAAAAAATATGTTTGAAAATTATCATACTACAATAGGAATTCTTTTTAAATATTTGAAGGTTTTATGGCTATACTATTTGATGTGATAAAATAACCTATTAAGCTTTTTTTGTAAAAAGTCCCCCCTAACAAATTTGTCATTTCTAAAGTTATTTTTGAAATATTGTTGGAAAGTGTCGGTCTTATTGATTTAAGGATCTTATATATATTTTAATGAGTTCTGAGTTTAACTGCAACCATGACCAAATTAAAAAATATGAAGTGCTCTTAACATTATGTTTAAGAGACAAAAGACAGAATGTGTTTCAGTTAAACGGCAGAGTTGGTCGCTGTTATTATATAATATGACTAATGTTTTTATAATTTTAGATTCTTTTAATGAATGTTATTTCCTTGCATAAGATACGTTTTGTTAGATTCTTTTTAGAAGAATAATTTTTTCATACGTGTACCTAATTTTACTGCGTTTATACTCTGTATTTCTTTACATAGACAAATACAGCAGAGAAAAAATGAATCAGTTTAATCATTTATCCTATTCTTTTAAATAATTTTAGTGACATTTTTTATATATCTAATTAAAATGAATTCATTCTTTATATAACAGATTTCCTGACTTATAGTCAAAAGGATAGATAGATTTAATTACCATTATATATACATATATAGATAGATAGATATACCATACATGAATAACTTTATTTTTGAATATTTTTTAGTAAATGAATATTTTATTTAAAACTTCATTTATTTTAAATAATAAAATAAATTGTAATTTTACGAATAAAAATATTTTTGGTAAAAAGATGACATAATTCGAAAATTTTCATTACTATAACATATTACATAATTCTTATCATTTCTGAAATAATAAGGGAATACATTTATGCATTTTCCTTTTCATTACAATGCATGCGATGCTTAACTTAAACAATTTCAGGAAGACGACTGAATATGTAAATATTTTGACTGGAAGTTACGGAAAGAGAAGCTCGTTATACGGAAACAAGTCATGTATGCCGCCGAGCAGATGTCGAGTTGATAGCTTACTAAGCAGATGGCTTAGATGTTAACTTAAGCCTTACAGGGAAATTCTCGGTTGAAGCAGAGTGAACGGGTTTAATGAGTTACTATTCTAATGGCGTCCCATCGTTTTTATTTATATTCGATGACGTCAAGGTCGATTTCATCTCATCTAAGCATATCATTTGAAAGGAATTGCGTTATCGATTGGATTTAATTCAAAGAGATGCTGCTGCTATTGGCATTATTTAGCCTTAATTTTGTCATGTTTAAAATTAGCTTAGTTTGCAAATGTGGTTTTAAAGTTTCTTAATTTAATATGTGTTACAAATTTTTACACAAAAACTACGCTTATATATATATATATATATATATATATATATATATATATATATATATATATATATATATATATATATATATATAAGTAAAAAATCAAGAGACAAAATACCATAATATAAGTGAATTTAAAAGTAATAAAGAATATAAAAATACAAAAATATCTAACTACCTAATCATCTTTCCAGCACACGAGCAACTAAAGAAAGGTAAGTCAAGAAAACAGTATATATATATATATATATATTATATATATATATGAGGTTAAGAGATGGTCATTAAATATGTATATACTTTTTGAATTGTAGTTTAATATTTAATTGAATAGTTCTTCGTAAATTCGTTTTATTATATTCATACTAAGCGCTCATATTATGTTGTTGATCATATTATGTTATGATCTGAATGAATTTTTAATTTAAATAACAACATGTTTGCAACATTATGAAATAAAAATTATTGGTCCATAAATTATTATATAATACGTTTAACTAAATTACCTCTCATTGGTAATGTAATGATCGTTAATATTTATTAAAAAATCATGAAACTGAATTTCTTTTATCAAATTATACTTCATCGCTTATTAATTCTCTAAGAATAGTTTAATAAAAGAAAGTAGTAATGCATATGTAACACATTTCTGAGAAGTAAAAGATGAAATTCAACGAATTACCAAAGAAATATACAAAAAGGATATTTCATTAATTTACCATTTCAATTTAAATTACTTTGGATAAAGTTAAGCATAAAATTTTCTTTCATTACTGTCAAATGTTGAATAAATCAAGTAAATATCAAAACTAATGGAAAGAAAATTTTTTTTCTGAAATTATTCAACAAAAATCTTTATTAATGAAATCTCAAATTTGTGTCCTACACTTGCAAATATGAGAATTTTCAAGAAATTAAATCAAGGAAATTATAATTCATATTTTAGAATTTAAAAATACTCGTTTCTAGTTCTTTCATGAATGAATTATTTAAAAATAGTTGAATTTCAAATATGAATATTAACGTAACAAACTCATAAATGCTCTATGGTTTGAATTAATAAATTTTTAATGCAGTAAATATAAGCTCTTATTAAATTCATTTATTAATCATATTTGTAATCGTAGCAATTGTTTTTTAAAAATGATTTCATAAAAGGCAACCGTAATGAAGTAAGAACATTTGCTAAGCAATTTCTTTTAAAAAATTTTCTTTATGACTATATTCTTTATGACTATATTGACTAATTTTCTTTATGACTATTAAAATTTACTTTATGACAGCGCAAGTATGCAGATATGTGTTAGTTTACAGAATGAAGATAATTAAAAATCTGAAACATTCATAAGTATTAGTATTTACCAAAAAAAAAATATTACTTGAGATATACTATACAGACAGTATAGTATATCTCAAGTACTCATACACATTTTGCTGTAGCAATTTTTGATTTTACAATTTAAATATAAAATTTTAATTATGGTCGAACAGCGCAAGGTTAACATTATACAAACATCTAAGTTTTAATCAAAGACATGCTATGAATTAAAAAAAATAAATAAATGCATCTGTTTTTAAGACAGGTAAATTTAAACTCGAAAATTTTATCTGTGATGATTTTATGATTTTTTTTAATCTCTGCATTCGTAAAATAGACTTTTATTTATATTTCTTGCATGTGCTTAGCTACAAAGTACTTCGAAAATATTCAGAAGATTTCAACACTTTAGAGAGAAACAAAAATTTTTGATTTCGATATCTTGTATTATTTCATCATTATTTTTGCACTTATTATTTTGCCCAATATGTTGATTTAATTAAATTTACCATTTTCAAATATTAATTTATTTGTAATTTAACATTCTATGTTACAATAAGAAAGTTTTGTAACTTGAATCATTACATTTTTTTCCTTTTATTATATAGTATATTTTTTTAACTTTTCCATGAACAAAAATGTTAAGTGTTATTCATGATTCAAAATACACTTTTATGCTAAATAGTATTAAGTGATGCTTTTGAAGAAATTTCTTAAAAATTAATTTACTTAATGGTTTTTATAATAACTAACTCGTAATGACTAACATAAAAATAAGAAACATAGTGAAATACATACAAATTAACTATTAAATAATTAATAGTAAATTTGCAAAAGAAAATAATAATAAATATATAATATTCATTAGCATAATAATTTAATATCATGATTGTCACAGCCTCTGTTTATTGAAATTAAATTTGGAAAATTCCTAATGTTATACATCATAAATATATCAATCAAAAAAACTAATGATGAATTTAATTATCACCATATGATGTCAGTGATATTGTTTAATGATTATTTTTTGCTTCATTGAATTTTATTAAATAAAAAAAAATCCAATAGTAATCGAAATAACAAATATACTCATAAGTAGTATAAACTAGTTATTATTTCGAAAATATTTCTATTTGCGAACAAGACCTGCTTAACTGAACATAACATACAAGTAGACGAGGAAAAATAACATTAGTGTATGGGTGATTCAGCTATTGTCCCCATGTTGAATACGTGGCTTACTTAAAAGCATAATCCATCATGAACCTAGGCGAAATATTTATTCCTAGCTCTTTTTCAGATATAACAGAAGAGAAAGATGAAGAAGAAAGCTGTGGACATCTACAACAGAAGACGTGACATCGTTAAGGAAAATGCCCCATATATTTTGGAGGCTCTATCTTGTTTTCGTTCCATTTCATTATTTTATTTATTTTACTGTATGTAGGATGTTTTTATTAGTAATACGTTTAAACCGAATAGTTACAAATATATATACATATATATATATATATATATATACAATATATATATATATATATATATATATATATATATATATATATATATATATATAATAAATATATATATATATTTATGTTTTTTTTAAAAACAATATAATTTACAATAAGGATTTTGGATTTTGTTTTATGAAATAAATGCTACGTCGTTAGATTGATATTTAATTAATACTTCATTTCGTACGAAAAATCTAGCATATAATGGCATTTCAATTTTATAAAAACAATATATATATATATATATATATATATATATATATATATATATATATATATATATATATATATATATATATATATATATATATATATATATATATATATATATATATATATATATATATATATATATATATACTTGGCAGCTAATATTTGTTGTTTTATTAAGATGTTTTCTGTTTTAAAAACAATATAATTTACAATAAGGATTTTGGATTTTGTTTAATGAAATAAATGCTACGTCGTTAGATTGATAAATTTATATTTTATTTCGTACGAAAAATCTAGCACATAATGACATTTCAATTAACATTACTTTTATATTTTATTTAGATATGAATACTAAAATATTATTAATACTTTTGTGATGGATGCAATTCAATTGTTATTACAAGTAAACAGAATCACATTTTCACGAGATTTCTTTCTCATATTCATAGTAATCAAATGCATTTAATTAATAATAGCTTTACTAATCAAATGTAAATTTATAATGTTACTATGAGTATGGATACATATTAAATGTGGTACTGCAAGTATAGATGAATAGATTATAATAAAAATTTTATTCCTTATTAACTAGTTAAACTTATGAGTAAATTTAATTAAATCTATTATCCTTATTTTAATGCTGGTATATTATTCAGTTTAATAAAATAATAAATTTATTTTATAAGTTATATTTATAGCAAATGATTAAGGAAGGTTAATTTTAATTTAATTACTATGTCTTAAGAATTCATCTTAATACTTTTATTGCACTGTATAATAAAATGAAGTATCTTGCAAAGCTATATCTAATTAATGTTGTAAAAGCATGATGTACTTAATTACCGAAAATCCATTTTTCTTCTCCTTTATCTCCAGACGAAAATAACATCTAAATATTATGCATGGCACAGGCTGAAATAGTATTTGAAATAAATTTTTGTTTTTCTTTCTTAAAAGAAAAATCACAAATTGTCAAGTTTATAAAATCTGTTATTTCTTTTGTGAACTTCGCAATCAAAATCTTCGTAGCTCTTATAAAATATTAAACAACATTCTTATTATTTTACATTAATCTGCATTGTTAAAGTAACATTAGTTTTTATACTATTGAATTTCAAAACAATATTTGCAATAAAAATCAATTTATGAAGTATTTGTTCAAATTGGTGTAAATATATTTTTATTTGCTAATGTATTAATAATTGATTTTATTTTTAATTATCCACCTGTAGAACCATTTACATTAAGTGTAAAGTTACAATCTGGACTAAATATTATTATTTTCGATTAGCAGTCAAATAAATGTTTTTAAAATCAATAAAATTAATATTCTATTTCTATGTTTAAAACAAGAAAACTCTACGGCAAAATTTCTCAAAATCTAAATACAAGGAAGTAATTTATAAAAGAGAAACTTGAATGGTTTTTATGGAATACAATACCCTTTTTATGTACTCATTATTTCAGTTAGAAGGATAAAACTTATCTACTTAATTAACAAGGAAAGACTACACTTGTACAAGTTAAGAGTTTGAAAAAAAAATTAAATTTAAAATTAAATGCAGTAAAAAAAGTTAAAAAATGTATCTAATAATAAAAAATTGATAAATATAAACTCACATATTAATATTCATTTAAACATAATATTAAACTATATATTTAAATACAAAAATATTTAATTCAAATACCATTGGTAATAAAAATTAGTAAGTATTTCACAGAGACATTTAATTCAAATAATACAAAATATGAAATTTGTTACATTTTCTTAGTTTTTTTTATCTGCATTTTATAAGGGATATAAATAAAACAACATAAGCAAAAAATAAAGCATATTTCTTTCTGTAAAAATGTGAAATTAAATATAACGGAAACTAGAATTTCAAAATATATATGAATATATTTAGTAAGAAACTAAACATGGAGTTTTTAAAAATATTTAATCCAAATATTACAGAAAATATAATTAGTTACTCATATATCAAATAGATAAAAATAAAGAAAGGTACCTTAGATACCTTAATCTATTTTTTTATCTATTTGATATACGATTCTGAATTAAGAAAAGAAAATTAGTTCTGTGTTTTTCTATAAAAATTTGAAATAAATTTAATAGAAAGGAAAGCTTGTAAAAATAATGTATTGAATGAAAAAGGTTTTCTATTATTTACGAAAAAATGATTTAAAAATTTTGTTCAAATGTTACAAATAAAAGATAAGATTTTATTAACTCTTCCTATTCCTTATTTATTTGATATTCTACAGGAAACTCGAATACGAGCAAAAAATAAGTGATGATTTTTTTTTGTTCTATGTTGAAAATTGCTCAAATTTCAAAATACTTATAATTTTAGTAACCTTTTTAATAAACAAAATTCATGATTAATATTTTCAATTTTTCAAAAATACAAATATTTTATTACTTCCTTCCTGACAGTTTTTTTCTCAAAAATAATGCAATTAATTTAATTTCGTGAATAAAAAGTTAAAAAAAAACAGGAATATATTATAGAGCACATTATAGTTTAAGAAATATATGTTTGAAATAAGTGGAAAAGGTGATAAAATTTCTTGGAAGGGATTTTATTTGTGAATAGTCATACAATTTTAGTTAAATAATCACAAAAATGTTCATAGTCACAATTACAACATTAGTCCTATTTGCAGCATATTTTAAAAAAAAGAACTACCCTTCAAGTAAAACCTGATTAGATTTTTATTACAATGGCTGTTTTGGGAATTCACTGTTTGTTTTTGTGAACTGAATTTACGATTAGTGCAGTCTATAGAACATTGGATTCCGATGTAATATCCCTTCTAGCAATTTAATAGTTTTCCTTTTTTTTAGAATAGAGTCTTTCCTTAAGTGCTGTCCATTTTTATCAAGTAAAATTGTCAAGTGGCTTAGTTCCTATACTTTAAAAATGAGATTATTTTGAAAAATAATATACTTTAATTATTTATTTCTTATTAGATAAGAGATTTTTGACTATAAAAACTTTTCTTATAATATTCTGTACATTTATAACTTACATATGAAGGTTGAATTTTCAGATACCTTTTTCCCCAAAGACCTTTTAATTAATTTATTTTTCAGTTATCTAGTCTCATCCATTAATAATAAATTTATGGAAAATGAATATTATAAAGTATATTTTAATGCGTTTAATGTGCCATTAGGCATAATTTTTATATTATTTAAAATTTTCTGTGTTATCATTTACCAAATAACTAATGACACGGATTAGAAATAGTGGAACTATCTCAAATAATTAGTTGTCAAATATGGTATGTCAAATAAACGTATTTCAGGCATTTGCGCAATTGTTTGAATCCGGTATTGTTAAACTGAAATAACAGCAAATTCGAACTTTTCTATAAACAACAAATATTGAGAAATCTTTGAAAAGATTATCAACTTAATTTTGAGTTATTTATGTTTATGATTTTGAAGCATATATGAATCAATTTTATTTACTTATAATGAATAATATTTATATCATTGAACGTAAAAAATGTGTTGATGTTTGATGACAGTATTTCGTTTAGGCTTAAATATAATGGATAAATATATACTCTCAAAATATATGACGTATCTAAAAATAATCAAAAGTTATGTAGAAAATAAAATCCTTTAACATAACACTACTTTATCAGAATGAATGAATAAAATCCGAAGCAGATTCAAACTTAACCTAAAATAATATTACATCAAATATTTATCTATAACTACGAAAATCATTATTTAGAAAGATATATCTTTAGACGATTTATATTTCAGTTGAATAGAGAATGTATATATATATCTATATAATATATATTAGTAATAAATAAATTCATTATTATTAATTTGATTTCCTTTTTAACTAAGATAGAAATATATTTTGAATTTAAAAGAATTATATTATATAATGATTTTTACAAGTAACCTGTTTGAAAGCTAAATTTTTCTGTTGATACTTATGTCCTTCCACGGTATCTTGAGTACCATTATTATATTAACAATGCTACTGAAAAAATATCCTTATATAAATGTAACAAAATATATTAATATCATAAAATGCTTTTTTTATATTACATACTAAGAATGTTAAAAATTTCCCCAAAAAGATTCAACAGTATCAAAATTAAATGGTACAGAATTTTATCGCCCATTTAGCGAAATCAAATATAATTTCAAATTGTTTTAGCACAGATTATTTTCTTAAAAAAGATGTTGTCTGCATAATTACAGATAGAACAAACTAATGCAAAATATTAGGAAATTGATTCATTCAAATCAGCAATTAAGCTATGCAGGTATAATTTAGCAAGGAATTCCAGAAATAAAGAATCTAAATAAAATGCATTTAGAAGATTCATTCTTATTCAAATTGGGAATGGTGTAATAATGATGGATATGACAATGCAATTATTGAAGTGTCTTACTTTCTTACGAAGAAAGTAACAGAAACAAAAACGAATTGCTAATTCATCACGAGGTACTTTTCGTAATTAAGGAAATTTACAAAATTGTTCCCTTTGTTAAATCCTTCGTCTTTCATTTCAAAAATTTAAATTACCGTTTTATACAGATATGTATTTACATGAATAAAAAATATCGCTCCATAATATTTTACTTCCATTATCGAAATGATTTTTAAAGTGAGCAAATCCTATCTATTCAAAGGACATTGATTTATTACGCTTACAAAAATTTTTATTTTAGAGAGTTTAAATTAATATAAAAAAATTATATCCAATCTTATATTTCAATAAAGCTTGTAGTGAAGGTTTCATGTCGAAAGTGTTGTAACGAGCATGTAAACAGCAAATGTAACAAAAATTTTTATATTTAAATTTCTTAAAATAGAGGATATGGCCATATTTGAGAAATTACACAGAATATGAAAAATTTGCATTAAAGAAAGATATAATGAACTACAAAATATTGTCAAAATTTTCATAAGTATGACTTTAAAAATTAAAAGAAGCAAATAAGAAATTAACTAAGTCAAATTTAATCAAATTTTAAATTTTTATAAGTATATGTGTAAATAGAAGATGGTAATGTATTAGCATAATTACAATGACTTTAAAAATTAAAAGAGGCAAATAAGAAATTAACTAAGTCAAATTTAATCAAATTTTAAATTTTCATAAGTATATGTGTAAATAGAAGATGGTGTTAAGCTAATATCGGGAATTCATTGCTTTTTTTTAGGAGAAATCGTAACAAGTGTTATAAAAGAGAGAGCACTACAAATATTTATATAATATAAAAAAACATTTATTTAAAAAATATTAGATGAGAAATATATTATTCAAGAAAAGACTTTGAGACAAATTTTTCAAGAAATATATGATATTTGAAGACAGAGAATTTTCATTGATTTTTAATTTTTCTCCAGATTTGATGGCAATGCCATCGACTAATTTTGTACTTTAGTTTATATTTCCAAATTGTGTAGCTAACTAATTTGTTTTTTCTATTAATAACCACCATAGAATTAATTGATTACAAAATAAAAATATATGATTTGGTATTTATTTTTAAATACTAATAATAGAAATTTTGAACCAGAGGTCGTATTATACAGCATGTCAAATTCTGAATTTTTTTTCGACAAAGGAATGTTTCCAAGATGATGTAA
Organism: Latrodectus elegans; assembly: GCA_030067965.1. NCBI lineage: Eukaryota > Metazoa > Arthropoda > Arachnida > Araneae > Theridiidae > Latrodectus > Latrodectus elegans. Next base: position 104,637,693 of record CM057810.1, read on the forward strand.
TGTGATGTCTTGCGATTATGTACATTCTAGGATTGCAAAAATAGAATTTTCTACATAATTCTTACAGGTCACCATCTCTATGATGTAATAAAACCTAGTTGCCAGATAAACAAGGAAATCTACTAAAAAAATCACCTAACTCAGAATTCGGCATGCTGGATTATATGGCAGCTGTGCCAAATTTTGTTCTTTTATTATGTGATTATTTATTTTTTATATTGCATTTCTTATTTTACTATCCTTATTAATAGTATTTGACAACATTATTTTTTCTGATTTCAGATTAGCGTACAACATATTCGCGTTTATACTTTTATTATTTTTTGATATTTAATTATAATGAATATGGTATAGAAAAATTAAAAAGTTTTTTTTTTTAACTTCCTGAAAAATTCTTAATACCAGTATTCGCCTCGAAATTGCATTATAAAATTAATAAATACCATATAAAAGTACTGTATTTTTTTTTTATCTGGTATACCAGTTTTTTATTTGATAATATAATTATAAATTATGGCATACAAATGTTACACCAGGTTTAGTCCTCACTTCCCGGATAACGTCCAACTGTCTCGACAACACATTTTCAGTTGTCCAGCAATGATGGCCAAGTTTTTAGTATCAGCGTAGAAGGTCTGTGGAGTTTCTTTTTACAAATAAAACTGTAGAGATCGCCAAGGCTGTCTTCGACAGCTTCGGGAACTTTTAGGGTTTTTGCGTGTACTCCACGGACACGACATTATCATCATAACATACAAATTATGCAAAATCAAAATACAAAAACGCGTATCAGTAAAGTTTGAATAATTAATCATGCATATTTTTATTCATTGAATTTTACTTCATATCTCGTGCTAAAATAATATAGGAGATTAGAAATATTTGCAAACCTTATGCAATTAGTTTTCAAAAGCTTGGAAGCATTTTTCAAATTAAGACGGTAACCGAATATTATGAAAAATTATGCTAAGCAAAGTGAAAAAAGTTAAAACTTACAATAAAAAGTATCAATACTAATCTAAGACTGTAAAGTGTCAATACAAAATAATAAAGGCATTTTTTTAAAAGTAATATAAATTTTGAGTTGTTAAGTGTTCAACTACAAAGAAAACTTTTGCACAATTTATTTTCCTAGTCTTCAATCCAAATGCTATATGAATTGAATAAGAATTCACTATAATAGTATTCTTTCAAATACACAGTTAGAGTTAAGAAGATTTTTTCAGCTATCTTAATCCTAAATTCATTCTTTGCTCGTATTACCTTTTAGTTGAGAGCATTTGACACATCAGGAGAAAAAGGAAACCGGCTCTAAATCACTTCTTACTCGTTAAAAGTCGACGAATGGAGGATACCAATTGTGACACAAAGAACAGAATGGCTTAAAATGGAATGCGACTTTATAAGAGCAGAAAAGGAAAGAGAAAGGCAAGGATAATGGAAAAAAAGAAGCCCTGGAAGAAAAGTCAGCCATGAAAAACCAATAAATAGCGGTCCTTTTGTTAGAAATTCGTAAGCCCACTAACTCTTGATCACGTTCTGAAACTTTCAACCAGAAGTAATTTTAAAGAAAACGTTTCTTTCTTCTTCGAAGAGACTAACATAATTAATCATTTCAAAAAATAGTTAAGAGAATTTCTCCAATTTTATAAGAAAAGTTTTTTAATTCAGTTGTGTGGGAAATAATGTAGTAGAGGAATGGATTTATTATTTTTAATTCCAATGAGAGAAATTTCCATCTCTTGAAATATCACAACTTTGTTTAAGAAAGTAGTTAATATAAAAACAGATCCTAAAAGCTAGGCATTTACATGTTTTTAAAATGGTCGCTAAACTATTAAGATAAGTATAGCATTACCTTTTAACATTTAAAATACAAAGAGAGCAAAATAATAGAATATTTAGCCTAAAATTGTTACTTGCTGTCTTAACAGATTTAGAAATTTCCTGCGTTCCAAATTGGTTAAAAGAAAAAGCAAAATTGGGCTTTAAAAAACCATTATAAGATGAGTCCTTATTTATGGCTCAGAAACCAGAGCCATGGAAAAATAGCATGGAAATCAAGTGGCTGGCTGCCTTTGAAAGAAAGATTCTGAGAAAAACTATGGGTGCAGTGAACATCAATGGTACATAGAGGCACAGATTCAACAGCGAAATGTATAAGATGTATAGAGAGGCAGATATCATCAACTACATAAAAGTCAACCAAATGAAATTTGCCAGACACCTGTGCAGAATGAACCCTGACTCTTTAACATCAAGAGTTTTTCACTCTAAGCCAATAGGCACCAGGGCAAGGAGAAGATCCAAACTTAGATGGATCAACTGTGTAGATGAGAATTTTGGAATTGTAAAGGTAAAAAACTGGAGGTCTATTTCAAAAGCAAGATCAGAATTAAAGAAGATTCTGAAGAAGGCATTGGGCCACAAGGGGATGTTGGGTCAATAAGGGAGAAGAAAATTGTTTCTCTGCTAATTTATATATTTTTTAACAACTGTGTAAAGTAAAATTATGCTTCCAACAAAGAGAGAGAGAGAGAGAGAGATTGTTTATTAATACTTACTTATAAGAAATGAACCATAATATAATAGATTTTTCTGTAAAGTTAATTAACTTTTTATCCATATCAACAAAATTAAAGATAAGCAGTTTCCAATAAAAATCATAAATATTTTTATACCTTTTTATACGGTGCAACCCCATTATTTTTTTATAAACTAGCTCTCTATATGTGAGATAAATATATTATAAAGTAAGGGGAAGTTGAAAAATTATCGTTTTTACGATCCATTGATTTTTTTAGCTGTTCTTTTAGTGAAACTGTTCTCTAGGTATTCTGGGTTGAAACAGTGAAATTTGTACGTTTCAAAATTAAACTGAGATTTTAATGACAAATTTGAGCTATTGATTGTTTTTATTGACATATTAGTTAGATTTGTTTTTAAAAGAAACTCATAAGATAACAATCTATTTGAATCCTATTTTCTGCTTGTACGCTTGAGTTGTGCAATGACTCGTTGCAAAATGTCCAATAAAATTTATTGCTGAAGGAACCGAAGATAGTATGGACAAATAGGCTATTCATTCTAAAATTATGTCAGCATATTTATTTATTACATCGCTAAAGTATTCGAAATTCATAGGGTGCTCTGATTCCATAATTTTATTTTCATGCTTTTCAGTCTTCTGTTTCTGTGGTAATAACTTGAGTCATCCATGAATGAAATGTCTTTGGAAACATTGCAGTCATCACGAATTCAGATGCCAAATTGGATCGTCCAGAACTTTGATAGTGTTAGTTGGGTAAAAGGCTTCTTAGTTGCTCTCATTTAAACAACACAACTTGAATTTTCAACATATATTTTTATTTATGCGTTTTGCTATACATTACTTTGTTGTTTTGTAACTATATTAATAGATTTTATAAATCATATGATGTATCAATCGTGTTTTTAAGCTAATGTGTTTCTAAATATCATTGGTATCTTGTTTTATTTAATTTTATAACTTAAATAATCTGTTATCTCTTTTTTACTAAATATATTGTTCGTGGTTTCATGTCCAATAAAAACCATGCATTTGCAACTGGAAAAGCAAATATTTAATAAGTTTCAAATCAGTTTCAGTTATCAGTTTGTGAGATATTTGATAAAATATATTTTGCTATAATTAGATTTGAAATTTTTTTAAAGAAAAATAACCTAGAAACGAAGGCACACACATGAACAAAAACGCATTTACATACACACTCGTAATTAGATTAGTTCAATTTTTACACAGCTATGTAATAAACATATGTTTAAAATTTCATGTTTCATGTAGAAAAAATCAATAAAATGAAATGAAATATATTTTTGTGAGAATATCTGCATGTATTATTCATAGACGTATTTTTATGTTTGGCTATAGCAATTAGTTTAATGAAAATGTACAGAAAACATTGTTATTGTTAACATAAATAAATAGTATAAACAAATTTATCTTAAACTATTATCCTAATTAACTTTTCAAGAAAAAGCAAAACAAAATAAATTAACACAAAATGTTCTCTGAAAATAGGAACTATTCGATTGCGTTTGCTAATTAAACTTTTTGTAATAGTAATACTATTAGTAATAGTCCAATATTTTTCTTAGTCTTAGTACATTATCGTATAATGGCATATTTAATTCATTATAACTTTAATCATTTCATTGAAAACCTATTGCAATAAATGTACAAAAAAAATTTACTTGGAATAAAGGACATTAGAAAAGAATACTGCTGGAAATATTTCTCAACTAAATAAGAAAATCCAATTATTTTACCATTGAAATAGAGGATTTTAACAACTAAAAGTAACCGAATGAAAGTAGCAATGCTTAAGGAAAGAGCGCTCCCTGGGGAGAGTGAAGCTTTAATCTCTTCTGTTTGAGTTATTTCTGCTCAAAGAAATCTTCCGCAGAGAGTAAATAGAATTCTTTACTGAGGGAATAGAATGTGAGATGGAAAACTTATTTTGAAAAAATTTTAGAATAAGGAATTACTAGAAAATGAATAGAAAAGAAATAATTAATACTTTCCATCATAGGTATAATCACAAAATGTCACCAAAAAATATTATGATAGCAAAAAAACTGTTAGTAAATACTTTTACTGATTCCGATTCCGAATGTATGTATGTATATATATATATATAGATATATATATATATATATATATATATATTTTATATATATATATATATATATATATTATATATATATATATATATATATATATATATATATATATATATATATATTTTATATATATATATATATATATATATATATTTATATATATATATATATATATATTTATATATATATATATATATATATATATATATATATGTCTGTATGTATGTATATAAACTTAGATATTCTTATACATACAATCGATATAACTAAAATGAAATTCAGAATTATATATTTTAAATATATCGTAAAAATGTTATAATTATATATATATAGTTAAAAACTTAAAATTTTATTCGTATTTAGTTTTATTTTTCGTATTATCAAGGATAAAAATTAAAATAAATTATTTTAAATATCCACATTTATATAAATAAAACATTTTATTTTCAATTATAAGAAAATTAGTCACATTTTGTATTTATATTAACTGAATTTCGAAATTTTAAAATTGTTTATTAAACAAAAAGAGTCTCAAATTGATCAAAATTTGTTGGTAATAATAAAATAATATTTAGTTTATTTTTGTAGATATTACGCAATAAATAAACCCAAATAGTAAATTGTGCAATGTTTTAAATTCTCTGGTGAAAAAACTGGTAGAAAATTAATAAATATTTTATACATAATTGTGTATATATATATACATATATATATATATATATATATATATATATATACACAATTATATACACAATTATACATATATATAAATATAATATATAATATATAATATATATATATATATATATATATATATATATATATATATATATATATATATATATATATATATATATATATATATATATATATATATATATACACTACTGGCCATTAAAATTGCTCACCAGGAAGAAATGCAGAGATGATAACAAAATATTATTTTTTGGACAAATATATTATACTAGAAATAACAAGTGAATAAATTTTCAAAAAATTTGGCTGGATATATAGATCCTGAGAAATCAGTACCCAGAACAACCACCACTGGCAGTAATAACAACAGTTATACGCCTGGACATTGAGTCAAACAGAGATTGGATTGCATTTACAGGTACAGATGCCCATTCAGCTTCAACACGATGCCACAGATCATCAAAGGTAGTGACTGGCGTTTGGTGACGAGCCAGTCGCCCGGCAACCAATGACCCAGACTTTTACTATTGGTGAAAGATCTGGACAACGTGCTGGCCAGGCCAACAGCCGAACATGTTCCGTATCAGGGAAGGTCCGTACAATACCGACAACATGCGGTCGGGCATTATCCTGCTGAAATGTAGGGTTTCGTAGGGCCCGAATAATGGGTAAAACCACGAGTCGTAACACACCAGAAATGTAACGTGCACTGTTCAAACAACGTCAATGCGAACAAGAGGTGACCAAGACGTGTATCCAATGGCACCCCGTACCATCACGCCAGGTGATGCGCCAGTGTGACGATGACAAATGCACGCTGCCATCGTGCGTTCACCACGATGCCGCCAAACACGGATGCGACCATCATGATGCTGTACACAGAATCTGGATTCATCTGAAAAGATGACGTCTCACCATTCGTGCGCCCAGGTTCGTCGTTGATCACACCATTGAAGGCGCTCTTGTCTATGACGCAGCGTTAAAGGAAGCCGCAGCCATGATCTCTAAGCTGAGAGTCCATGCTGCTGCAAACGTCGTCGAACTGTTCGTGCAGACACTTGTTGCCTTCCAAATGACCCCGTTTCTTGACTCACGGCTCGTGAAGTGGTTGCACGATCCATTACGGCCATGCGGATACTATGCCTGTCTTCTCGGCTGCTAGTGATAGGCGGCCGTTGAGATCCCGCATGGCATTCCGTATTACCGTCCTGAACCCATCGATTCCATATTCTGCTAACAGTCATTGGATCTCGACCGACGCGAGCAGCAATACTGCGATAAGATAAACCGCAATCCCGGTACGCTACAATTCGACCTTTATCAAAGTCAGAAACGTGCTGGTACGCATTTCTTCTTCTTACACTTCTTACACGAGGCATCACAACAGCTTTTCACCAGGCAACAACGTTCAAATGCAATTTGTGTATGAGGAACCGGTTGAACAATTTCCTCATTTAAACACAATGTAGGTTTCGCTACTGGCCCATGCTTTGTCTGAATGCGCTGAAAAGATAATAATTTGCATATCACAGCACCTTTTTCTTTCTTATAAATTTCACGTCTGTAGCATGTCGCCTTCTTGGTGTAGCAATTTTAATGGCCAGTATTATATATATATATATATATATATATATATATATATATATATATATATATATATATATATATATATATATATATATATATATATATATATATATATATATATATATTATACAATTATGTATCAAATTTTTTTAACTGTTTTTGATAATCGCATTCAATTCTGTCAGGATAATTTATAGAATCTTATTAAATATTATTACAAAATGAATTAATGCATATCCATTATAGGAATCTTCAAACTTCCTAACTGTACAAAATTACAAATTTTTTATTTTAATTATATATCTGCCTAACAATTAAAATACAAAATTTGCATACTATAAAATTTTATTTTTATGTAAATATTATTTGTATAAAAATGCTTATAAATTTTTCGCTGTCATAATGAAGAACATATGAATCACAACAGAAATTCACAGATTGAAATAAAAGTTTTCAATATTTCAAGTAAAAATAATCGAATAAACTTCACCTTTCTAAGGTAATTTATGAAAGTTGCTGATTAATATTCTTGAGAGTTAGCTTACGATAATTCCATTTCATATAAACTAATATCAGTAAGTTAGTACAAAAGGGAATTATTTGTTAACTGTGTAACACTGCAGACTATTGAGTCTGTAGTGCTTTCAGATTTGAATTTCTTAAGCATTACAAGTTCCAACGTAAATGCTTGAAATTAGTTAAAATTGTTCTATTCTACTAAGAACTTCTGGAAAGATTCCCATCATAAAGAGGGCAGAGTCAGAACTAATCGAGTCCTAAAGCAAACTGAGGAAATTTAACGAGAGCAACGAAATGATTATGAGCACTTCACCTCGTTATTCTCAACTTAATGATTGTACTTCACTACTCTAGTATGGTAGCACCCCATTGAATTCAAGAGAGTTCAGATGTAGCAACATTTTCCTTTTGAAAGTAACAGAAATCTTGAAATTTATTATTTGTGACTTTAGAAATGTTATAATCACGAAAGTCATCTACCTGTATTGTTCAATATAATGTCTAACTTTTTCTAGTTGCAGTAATTTAAGTTGAATATTAGATTAAATTAAATGTTTTTTAAAAATAATATATTTTTTGGCAAATGATTTAAGTTTATTGAATTAAACATAATTTTATACACTTTTGCAATTAACTGAATAAGTTGTTTATGTAAATTTGAAGTTTATGCTAATATTTATACCACATATTTTGTTTTGTTTCTTAATTAAAAAGAGTATATGAAAAGAGATGTAAAAGTAAAATACAGAACGTAATTGACGTATTTTTTTAATTGAACGAATGAAACATTTAATCAAATTTTACACAAACAACGTGTGTAGAATTTATCTACCTCTGGTACATTATTTACTTTACTAAGAAAGTGCGTGCATTATGTTTTAATCTTATAAAACATTATATGAATTGTTTCATATTCCAAAAAGTTTATTTTGAATGAATCGCACAATTACAGTAGTCTTTCTAAGTTTAAATATATGGAAATACAAACTCTTTACACGAATGTATTCATAGCATATCAAATGTGAAATTTTTGCAGAATTTTGGATTGGAAAACAGGATGTGTATACATATATATACTTCTAGAAAAAAGTAGGACATTCATATTTTATAAATTATGCTTTAAATTTTAGCACAATTAATGTAATTTTTATTTTTTATTTTACTAAGATAATTTTTCGTTTATTTTTAGTGAATGAGTTTTATTTACCACCATGAAAATACTTATAGATTTTTGGTCCGTGAAAAAAAACAGGACACCTGCAAAAATATCCTATTTTTGTAACCTGTACCAATTTAACGTGAAACCATTGTTCTTCTAAACTGTCTTCCTTCGAAAAATATATTTTGTTGAAAAAAATTTTCAACTTTTTTACTGTGACAATAATTTTTAAGAGTGAATTTAAAGAAGACCAAATTGTTGCCTGTGTGTGACCAAATTGTTGCCTGTGTGTGACCAAATTGTTGCCTGTGTGTGACCAAATTGTTGCCAGGAATTACAAGCAGCTTACACATCAGTCCAAACGCTGTTTCTAACTTCTTGAAAAATCTAAAATCAGAGGAGGTTTGTTGGTTATTTTCGTTTTATGGCACAAGGTCCAAAACTGGACATGTTGTGCCAAAAAATCAGAGGAAGATTGAGTCAGCGGAAAGCAAAGACTGGCAGACCCAAAATAATTGACACTATGCAATCAAATAAAAATCTTTAAAGAACTTATAAACTCGTGGAAGCATTGGAAAAGCATAAGACCCATTTGAAATTACACATGTAACCAGAAGAACACTTTCCAACCACATATAAAAAATCGCATATGTTCATATTCAAGAAAAGAAAGCCAAATCTTAAATGGAGCGAAAGGTATATTGAACCCCAGCTACAATCGTTCAATTATTTTTCTGATAAGTAAAATTCAATTTAGATGTCCATGACGGTTGTCAATATTATTGGCATTGTCTGGGTACATAAGAATGAACTTATTTTACCTGACAGATAGGAGGAGACAGTTTAATGGTTTGGATATTTGTTGACTATGTAGAAAAGACCAATCTAATGTTTCTCGATGAAAGACAGAAACATATAGATTCCATTAAATTTTTAAATTCAGATCTTCTTCCTTATGAATTTCAGCTTGGTGAGGAAAATTGGATATTTCAGCAGTATGGCACATCAGTTCACACTACCAATGACGTTAAAAACTGGTTTGAAACAAATAATGTTCGGGTTTTGCGGTACGCTGCTAAAAATACAGACCGCAATATTGTTTAAAATATATGGTCAGTAACTGTTCGGTTTGCTTACGCCAGAGCAAGCAATATGAATCTTTGATAGTACTTCGAGAAGCTTTGAATTGTGTGTTTTGGACAATTTTTGTCAAACCAAAATTGAAGACTTATATGATTCAATGGCAAATAGTCTTTGAAGTACTTAAGGCAAATGACATTACAATTCCTTATTAATAAGAATTTTACTTTCATTATTTATAACTGTTCTTCTACTTCTGTGTGAAATCACAGTACGATGTGAATGAATTTAATTTTTAATTATAATAGGCAAGTAACTTTCTTATTTCCTGTTACATATATGGTTATAAGTTGTTAAAAATTCAGTAATGAAATTATGTTGTAAAAATTCAGTTTTCTTTTATTCGAAAGAAACCTAGTATCCTTCTACTTTTTCCATCAGTGTATATATATATATATATATATTAATTAAAGGTAATAAATATGTTAAAGTAATGAATACAATACTGAATGAATAAGTAAAAAATAATAATATTCCAATTAATTTTATTTTAAAATATGTAGGAAGTAGGGAATCGCTTGTAAGATTGAAGTAATTCTTAGTTTTTATAACTACAGAAGGGCCACCCAAGCATTGAATTTCTAACAAGAATCCTGAAAACACATACATTTATACACTTTGTTTTATTCTATCATTTTAAACATAATTTAACTTTAAATCTCCTTTAATACATTTTAATTTCAAATTTACTACATGTTTTTAAACTACTTTAAATTTGTGAATTTAATTTTTCCAGGAACTATTTCTTTATTCCAATTTCAAATTTACCTTTGGCAACTCTCCTATTATTTTAATATATAAATTGAATTTGATTTGCTGATTTTGGTATTATGTATTTTTTTTCTGCTGTGTGTACTTTTGTACTGTGAGTATGTTTATTTTTCTGCATATATATTTAAAAATTTATTTAAATCTTTCAACTAAGTGCATCTATGATTTTTCTTTTAATACGAACACTCTTCGGGAGAATAGCTGGAAGATTTGTTTAGACATTTGTCCTTCTTGCAAGTTAAAAAAGATTATTTATTTATTTATTTTATATAGGTGATCATCTCTATCCTGATGAAGACTTGATCCCTATGCTTTCCTCATAACATTTGCATTGTATATTTTAGTATTTTTCCAATTTTATATTTATGGTTTCAACAGTTTTCATGTTTTATCTTATATATATATATATAAGATAAAACATGAATATATATACAGTACGTTTTTATTATTCATCATTTCAAAAATTAAACTAATTTTTTATTCATATTATAATTTTCCTTCCAATGAATTCTAAATAACCTATTTATTTCGTAAATTAGAATGTTTTCTTGCGGCTTCTCCCTTCGTTCACAAATAATGAAAATCAGTAAAAGTGCTGATTGTTTCTTTCAAACTCTCTTCATTCGCCCAAGGAACATTCCTGAATTCCCTATTCTTTCCTTCGTTGAGGGACGTGGAGTGTGGCGGAAGTGTCGAATATCATCTTCTAGAATCAAGTAATTGCATTTCTCTCTCTTCCCATTACCGGGAATCTGACAAAAAGACGATATCCACACTCCTCATTCCCTTAGTTTGAGCATTGCTTTTTTATATATATATTCCAAGATATCTTTTATATCATTGTGCCGTCTTGTAATAGTTGGAAAGAATATATTATTTCTCTCTCTCTGTCTTTTTGTGAATGAGTGATTTTGGATAGTACATTTTTGTCTGAAATATGATTCTTATTAGAGCTCGCTTGAACATTCCTCATTTTGGAATATTTTCCTTTCATCCTTTTTATAACAATTCCCAAAAGATTTATTTTATTTATCTGTTTAGAACAAATTATGTTATCAAATGAAATTTAATGATGCCATAAAATAATTGTGGCATAAAATGTCAAAAACAGTTTTCATATAAGTGTTTGGATTTTTTAAAAAATTATTTGGACAATTTGAGTTTTGGAGTAATTGATTCTGGCTAAAAATATGTCACTGCTAAATCTTTTGTTATTTGATAACAAGTTTATGTTTTGTTAAATTAATCTAAGAAAATAATAGTAAATTCTTGAGTTATTATATTTTTATGTTAAATTTATTTTATTATTTTATGATAAGTTAATTTTTTGTTAAATTCCTCTAAGAAAAGAATAGTAATTCTTGATTACTATTCTTTTCTTAAATGAAATTATTGTTATTAAAATTATTGTATTTCAAAGTTTTCAGATTTAAGTGATTCAAAGAATTATATATTATAATTTACTTACATTTTTAAGTGAAAGCAGAATTTTTATCAATAAAGAACATTGCATTACTAAAGAGAATGTGGAAGTCATGCAACGATATTACATTGTTATTAGAAAGTATAATTATGTTAAGAAATAAAAATTTAAAATGTTATCGCGTTTATTAAAAATTTAGGGACGAAGAAGAGAAAATAAGGAAACTTAGCAACAAAAATATAAAGTCATCAATAAAAGATGAACAAAAATACTGTGGGCAATTTTTTCGCCATGTTATAGTTTAATGGGTTGCATTAATTATTTTCTTAATTTCCTTACCTATAGATAATTTTAATTACTTTAAGTATTTTTTTAGTTTTTAAATGTTATATTGATATAGATGCTTGTATCTATATCAATATAACATAGTATAAGTATCTATATCAATATAACATAGATTCCAATATAACTTCCATTTCTCAAATTTTCCTCATGATTTTCGCATATAACAATAGGAGTGGTATCTAATGTTAAGATACATAAGCAACTTATTTTATTTTTCATTTCCAAATTAACCTCTAAATATTATGAAATATTTTAAAAATTTTTCAAAAAAGTTAGCTTTTCAAATTGTCTTTTTTAATTTAAAAATGAAATCATGCTGTGGGGTATTGTTAATATATTTTTTTTTGTTTGAATGTCATTATTTTTCAAGATTGAATAAATAAAGTACAAAAACATAAAGGATAAAAATCGCAGTTATTTGTTATATATATATAACACTTCCCTCTATCTAACCACTATATATAAAATTGGGGGTTTATATTCAAGTTTGCTTTGAGTCTTCAGAAATACCCTATTTTAGTGCCATATAATTTTATTATTATTTCTAGTAATATTAGAGTGTTTGGAAAGTATTTTGCTATATATTTTATTCATTTTTTGAAGCAGTTTTACTATTTATTTTATTGTATTCATATTTTTGTTCAATAATTTTCTTAATCGTGGTAACTAAAGTGCACAAACTGAGCTGCTGAAAGATTTTAACTCAACCAGCAGATTGTTATCTGTTATACATTAGATATTCTACTGTTTATTACCTACAGAAAATGTTAAATGTTCAATAGGATACCATTCATGCCTGTGTAAGCTTAATTATCTGCGTGTAGACAATGCAGTCCTTTGGTATTGCGAAAAATGCAATGTTACATTAAAGGACACAGTTAAAGCATGAGGGAGATACTAGTACTTACTGAAAATCTGTGTTTCAAGTACTTATTGAAAATCTGCCCCAGTTGTTTGCTCCTTTTTATACTCTTCTACTTAAACTTAAATATATTGTTTGCATATTTGTGTTATAAACTACTCATATCATCTGTTATGATCATCATCACGGAAATTAATTAGTATTTTTTATCAATGTTACATAAAGTGTTAAAATAATCTATTTTCACAATTTTATTGCAATATTTAACTCATGGTATCTCTTATGGTGGAAATTTTGTAAATATTTTGTTGTTGATGTTATATTTCTGTCAAATTCTTAATCTCGCGAGACCTATTTAAACTCAATTTTGTTTTCAAATTTCGTGACAATTCTGTCACACCATATGTAATACGTGATGGAGCTATACCTAATAATCCAATGTACAGACCAGTTGTTCCATTGCGTATGTCGATGTCTATGCCTATATTTGGTATTTTCAAATATTATTCTCTTTCTAGTATTTGATTATTATTATCATATTGCTTTTTGACTAGTTTTATAAATTTAGATTATCCTTTTGGTTTTTTATTAATTTTATGAAAATTTACTACTAATTATATTTTATTAATTCTATTTAAGCTGCTTTTGCGCTGAATGTATTACTAAACATAAGAACATAAGTGTTATATCTATTCTTGTATTTTTCAATTTTTGCTTATGATACTTGTAATCAACATAGCTTTATATATATATATATATATATATATATATATATATATATATATATATATATATATATATATATATATATATATATATATATATATATATATATATATATATATAAAGGCTTTAAGTTTTAATTCAAACCATACAAAACTCTTTTTGTTTCTTCCTGAAAAATCTGTAGCAGACAGTTATTAATTTCTCACTTAAAATGATTAAGCTTACACGTAAAAGGAAATGAATTTAAAAAAAAAGATCTTTATATAGCGCTGTTATCACTGAAAAAAAGAGATTCGGTTATAAAAGAATAAAGTAAAATAATAAAAGTGCTTAGCGTTTTCTGCCTCATTGCCGGAGGCCGCAAGGGAAAAATTTTTATGCATATTTTATAAAAGATTCTCTTTGGCGTAGTGGGGATAAATGATTGCCTATTTCTTTATTAAAACGATTTCATGTTCAAAACTGCAACCAACGTAAAAATGATTATAAATTTATCGATTTCCTTTAGCACATTTTAGAACTGAAGTGAAATAGTGACAAGTAATAAAAAGCCAAAGTGCAATTTTCTTGCTTTGATTTTTCTATACTTTTGTCCTGATTGCTTTTATTTAAATGGCATCTGAAATGTTCATGTTTTTCACTACATTTTTAGTTGTGATAAAATTACTTTTTAGTATTCAAAAGAAGCATATCTCGAATGGGAGAAGTCATTAATATTGCAGACATTCTGTTACAATGTCGCTTATTCATTTTTGAGCCCTGTTACGTTGTTACTTTTTCATTCAACTCTAGTCTGCTTAATGCGTTCAGGATTATTATTGCATTTAGTTCCAAATTTTGCACTACTTTTATTAAAATATTTCAGTATAAGATATGGGATATGGTTGGGAAAATATTTTTTTCATTTAAATTCTTTCCCCTACAAACATTTAGTTTCTTTCTTGATATTAAAATATAGTTATAATGTATTGGCTATAGTAAAGACCATTTTGGAAAAAAGAAGCTTCGATTAAAATAGGAAATATTTTATCTCAAAGATTATAAATTTTATGTTTCCTATATAACTCCTTCAAATATTTTACGGGTTCTCTTTTTATTCCTTTTACAACGTAAACACAATCCTGGATTATTGTCGTGTTTAATGTTTGCAAATTTGCCATAATCAGTTTGTTAATGTAATAAATATAATTCAAGAAATAATTTTTCAAAATAAATGATAAAATTTGCAAGTTAGGAAAATGTAAAGTGAAATTCAAATTAGAAAATAGTTTCTTTTAAATAAAATCAAATAGTTGGAGTCATAAAATGATATTTATTAAGATCATAAAATATACTTTAGTTATAATCGAAACTAATTTAAATTTTAATCGATGAAGAAAGTTATGCACAAATGAATGCATTATTTGTTAAGAAAAGTATGCAAATTAGACATTTAAGTATTAAAAATAAATAACATTCATATAGAGAATTATTGCCAAGTAAAAAGTTTGTAAAAAAGCAAGGAAAATATTCATTATATTTTAATATATATAAAGTTAAGTTTCTTATTATTATTACCTACAATTAAAAATTTTAAAAATAAATTTCTATAAAATCATTTTCACGTTCATTCATTCAACACTTACGCTTTTCATATTGTTTAATTAATTAGAAAATCTTCAACTTTTAAATGGAGTAATTGTCCGTGTCAGAAACATATAGCGCGCGCGCACACATGCATTTTAAGTTCAATGAGAACAAGGGAATCTTTAATTTTTTTCAAATTATTTCATTATTAATTAATCAAATTTTAAAATTAAATATTTTACTGTAAAAAGTCACCTAATTAAGTAAATATAATAACGTAATAAAAATATTATATGAGACCTAATCATCGAAACATTTTTTCCTTAGATAAGAATTTCATTTTCCCTTTGATAATAATTTCTATTATTTTATTATAAAGTAGACATTTAATGACATATTTATTCATCGCAAAAATTTTAATCAAGATAAATGATTATTTTTACACATGAAAAGTTCGAGTAATCAAGATGATGAGCGTTTCTATAACTTGTAATTGTTAATAAGAAAAATAAACAAGTAATATATATTAATTAAACTTGCTTAAAATACTGCTCATTAGTTCAAAGAGAATTATTTTGATTGCAATTCATAACCTAAAAGACAAAATATTGTATTTTTAGTACTTGATATGTTTAAATAATTAACTCTTAAAGATACTTCATCCATTCATGCAAAAAGTTCAAAATAATAACTTTACTTACTTCCAAGGCTAAGAGACCGAAATCAAAAGAAAAGCTAATGTAGTAGCCACGCACATTCCAAAGCGCCATTTTCCAAACAAGACTTTGATTCCTTTCTAACGTTTTGAAAGAAATAAAAAAAAGGTTTTTCTCTTTTAAATGGAGGATCCTTCGATCAACCCATGAAAGATAAAAGAGAATTCAGAACGCTTAAGAGATCTCTTTCATGAAAATGGTAACAGCTTGCGTAGCTTCTGAGATCCATTTCCCCGAATCTTCGAGCGATAATCATTTGCTGCTGCCAAGGGTGGTCATTTGGAAGAGTCAAAAGGGCATTATTAAATGTAGCTCTGCGCTTTAGAGTTGCGCCGCTAAATCTATGCTATATTTAGAGTAAATTACTTTTAATTAAAAATATTTTGCCTTTTTTCAAAACAAACACATTTGATGAAGCAAAACAAGATAGATCGAAATATAGTTATCAAATTAGATTTAGAATTATTGATGAATAATATGAAAGATTTTCCAGGAGGGTTAATGATGAATAATATTATAAATGAACAAAGAAGAAAAATGAACGAGAGGAAAAGATTGAAATTGATATTAATTAATCAATCTCTCATTGAATATATTAGAATAATCTAGAGAACAAATTAGAGTACACACACACAAGCTAAATTTTTGGAACAACAGCACAGGTGGGCCAAGGCCTAGAGTGGCAATTTCTGTTTTCCTAGCCGAATGGCCCTGGGGTGCGAAGCATATCTCTAAGCTTAGTGGACAGCCTGACGTTGAAACCTCAGTGTTAAGTTCCCAAGCATGCTTGGTACTCAATCTATCGACTCACTGAAGGAATGAAAGGCCGAGTCAACCTTGCCCAATCCGAGGTTCGAATCTCGAACCTGTGCCTTGAGTTAGTGAAACACACGCTACCACTAAGCCACCGGGCAAATATATATATATACATATATATATATATATATATATATTTAGCTTTGATATTTAATATTGATTATATATTTTTAGCTTTGAATTTTTTTATTTTTATATAAAAAAAACATGCATTGCAGCAATCTTTGTTTGATGTTAAGGCATTAAATTACTTTTTGGTAAGTATAAAAGTAATAGTTTAGAATGCATGACCTTAAAAGCAAATATATATTAAGTGCGTATAGAAAAATTGTTGCCAATTAATCGCATATAATATCCATATATTTCTTTAGAAAATGCTCTCCTCTAAGAGAATGATATAGTTATTTTTGTTCCTAAACAAAGATCATTTATCAAACGAAGTCACGTATGCATGTAAATTTGTTATGACATGGTTAAAGTAATTTTTATCTTTTCCCTGCTTCACATTTCGTTGTTCAGTTTTTTGTTGAATTAAACAATATGCAAAATGCAATACATCATGTCCACGCTTAAAATTTATCTTAGATAATTTATGTTTTGGAAACACTCGTTAATTAATTTTTTTAAATGTAAAAAAAAATATTTATTCATTTTCAGAAAAAATGAAAGAGTTTCCAATGTTTACTTTATTATGTTAATAACTGCACACAGGATAAGGTTAAAGAATGGAATATCTAAAATTAAATAGAAAAAAAAAGATTTAAAGATGCAGATAAACGAAAGTTCATAGTCTTTAAATGATAAAATTGGCTTTTAAAAGGATGTTAAAGTCTTATTTATTGTTAAAACTAGTTTATATACACTTTTTTATTAACACACCAATGCTTTTAAAACGAAGCATAATCTGTAAGTACTGAAATATCATTAAACATTAAAAAAATCATCGTTTTTTAATTCATATTTAAAATTGATTGAATATATGATGCTGTTCAGAAAAGAAAACTATAAGAAAATGTTGTAAATATTTCGTATTTTTAATCGACGACATATGATTTTTAAATTAACAATGATTATATAGTCGAATAACAAAAATCTTGAATGCGCAATAAAACAATTGGTTTTATATTAGAAAAAAGTGTACGATATATTAACTATCTTAAATGCCATCAAAAACATGAAAACTTTATTTTTTATAACAATAAAGACATGAAATAAGGAGAAATCGGTGCTTAATGAATAGTGGAACAACTCTAGCAGCATTTCAAGACAAATAAGTATACCCATATCGTTGTCATTTGAATGGTGTAGGGAATATTTTTAGAAAGGAGCATTTTTAGTTATCTGACATATGTAGATCTATTTATAAACGAAAAATAAATATCCTAACTCAAGACAATAGTTTTCGCCAAAGCTGTTAAAAAAGAAGTTAAAGGACAGTGTTAAGATACAGTATTTGTGTTGTCTTTTGTTGAACGGGAGTTTAAACAATGTGGATTTCAACCGAGCTAGACAGCTTGGCAAGTATGCTGAAAACTTGGCAAAGTTAAACCTTATCCTTTTGGGTAAGATAAATAAGACAGTCTCAAAGCAACAAAAGAAAATGAAAGGAAATGTTAACAGTACCGAATGTAAATTAAATTATTAGAAACCTTCTCTAAATGTTTTTAAATAATGATGGCTTATAGTATGTTTTAAATATTAAATAATCACAACATAGAATTAAATATAAATAAGTTTTCATAATAATTGTTCATTATATTATTTAAAATATGTAAGAAATATTCTTATGCTACCAATTTAAAATCTGGATAAATTTGTTCCTGTATAACTGTAGCTTTAATTATGAAATGTTCCACTTAACATGGACGACCAGGCAGATGACATCGAGTTCAATTTCATTTTAATAAGCAGATTTACGATAGCTTTCTACAGTCGATTTTTCAATAGCATTAAATTTTAATTATTTTTATTTATTCTTTAAGTTCAAAACGATTCAATATTTTAGAGGTTTTGTTTAACCATAAAACTAAGCATCCAGTAAAAATATAAAAGATACTTCAAAGCAAATATTCTTAGAGAAAATCCCTAAAAATATATATACTATTTCTAGGCTTCTTTTCCATAGGCTGATAAAAAGATAGACGTGACTTTGAAGAAAAAATTTGTTGAACGAAAGTGTTTTATTTCAGGCGAAATTGCTTTTGTATTTAAATAAGAAACATTGAAAATATCTTTTATATCCATAAAGTAAAGGAAAAGAGGATGTAAGAAACATATTTTACATAGAAAGATGTTTTTAAGTTCAAAAGATTTCCTATGTTGCGTGCTGTTTTGCATGCAATGTTTTTTTTCTGAAAGTTTAAACTAATGAATGATAATTTTACTTATACATTTGTTCTTCTTTCTTGTTACGTGTAAAACTAATTAGCTAACTTAAAATTATTTAAAAACTAATGTTAAATATTATTTTTTTATCAAAATAATATTGATGTATTACTGTATTATTTACCGTATTATATACTGTATTATATATTACTGTATTATATACTGTATTATTTACCGAAATATTATTATTTATTTCCAAAATAATATTTCGATAAATAATACAGTAAATTATGCAAAATTATATTATTATAAGTGAAGAAATTCAAAGAATTATCCAAACGATATTATAATAACGATATATAAAATAGGTATATTTTACATAACAGCTTGAATTCAACCAAGTTTAGCTTTATGATATCATTAATACAATAAATATTCTGAAATATACAAGTTGGTGAAATTAATTTGGGATTATTGGTGAGATATTTTATCACTTAATTTGAGTATTTCAATAATTTAAGATCCTCAACCAACTCTTTTAAGTTTCATTTACATATTGGATAAAAGGAAATGCATAGAAAAATAATTCTCTTAATATGTCTTTAATCTGCATTTAAAGTTAAAAATTGATTAATATCAACTTTTAGATTAAACTTTATTTGAATTTATATAGCTTTATTTATTATTTAGCTTTATTATAGTATAGATTTATTTGGATTTTATAAATTTTTCTTATAATTGTCAATTTTTTTTATTTCTCTTTTACTATTGATAACATTTGATTATACTAAAGAACAGAATTTTTTGAAATGAGCATATTATTGAAAAATCTATCATTACTAAAAACTGAAATTTAATGCGAACTTAAGAGATTACTAGCAAAGTAGATAAAATTTAATCTCTGAATTATTCAAATTAATTGCAAGTATTTATATTTAAAAATTTTAAAACAAAATAATAGCTATTAATTTATTACAGTATTTATATATTTAATATTAGTTATCTATAAATTTTTTCCTTCATTACTTGATATGAGACTAGGATTTCTGTGGATAGGAATCAGATCAAAATTAAAATTTTAATAAAATGAAAAAACAGTTTCTAGTATATGAATATTATATTCCTAAAAACTTAATCTAACTGTGAAATGCCGTTTTAAAATTTTGTAATATAACCATTTCCTGAAGAACTATTTTTATGTCCTCTGGAGCTTGAAATTTTGTACTCTAGATAAATCCTGCAAGATTCGATCCAATGATAGAGAAGAAGAAAGTATCCAGGTGAATCAGATTGGACAATTTTTCTCTTAGATGTGACGTCAGCGTGACGCAAGAAAGAGCTGCTGACCATAAAATCCCATTTACCTTAAATTCCAGGACATGCCCCAAGGGAAAGTAATATTCTTCTGATCGAAGTAAATTTGAGAAAAGTCAGACTCAGATACTTATTTATAACTTTTGATTTTTAGAGTTGGCGTATTCAAAATTGGAACATCGTATTTTATTTCTGCATTTTGTAAACAGAAATAATGTAGAAAGTGTAGCTACTAAAACTTCTGTTATTTCAATACTCCATTTTCATTATAATAAATAATTTACGTTAAATAATAATATTTAATGAAGGAAAACAAATTTGAAAAAATGAATAAACGAAGTGAATAACAATAAAAAATTAAAATTAATGTTTAAATTTAGTTTACGAGTATTCATTATTTCGTAATAATATAATTTTTATTAAAATGTACTCATTATATAATAATTGATTATTTTGAATGAATCCATAAATATTATAGAAGCATATTATGTTAAACTTAGTTTCACTTATTTTAAAATATGTTGAATAATTGTAATTTATTTAATTCAAATTTCCATTACATACAGAATATAATATTTTGAAGAAATTGTCATTTTTATTGGAAATATTATGAAGATTTATTTCGAATTTCTGTCGGAAAGATGATGAAAGAGTGATTATAAACACATTTGCTGACATTCTTCAACATTCAAATAATTAAATAATAATTAAACATGATATAATAATTGAATTAGTAAGGGAATTATATAATATTTACTGCTAAAATTTACATGCATAATTTGAAAATTACCTAAACTTGTAAATATATACATTTTACTTTGAAATTTCATAAGTGATTTGTTATTTGAATTTCGAGCAGTATCATTAGTCAAGTCAAGTATACTCGTGTAACAAGAACTTGATGAGAGACTACCTTTGAAAAAAAAATAAAAACATTGTTACACAGTCAAATTTTCGCATTACTATACATTTATAAGACACACAGGACAAATTTAGATACAAATATGAAAAAAGAAACGTAATAAAATTTAAAAAACGAAAGTTGTGGGCCAAAAGCTCTTTTTTAAAAACTTTCACTGCAACAGGATTAACAGATGATGAATCGGTGTGGTAAATCATCAACCAGAAGATTGTTTACATCATCGAAAGAAACATTAATGATATTTTTTGACAATTTTATGTTACTAGATGTTATTTATCATTAAACGGTGAACGATCATGTTCCAAATATTTTTACAAGAATCAGCAGAAATACGTTACATTTCTGCCATTTTAAGAAGTGTAAGTGATTATACAACGATATATTTTTGCATAATTTCAGTATATTGTAAGCTATGAAACCCAGGTTTCAGCAAATATATTTATATATATTATGAACATATTTTATGGGTGAAATGTAATCCATTTGAATTAGTCAAAATACCATTTTTTTTAAGATAGTTTTCATACTTTTATTAGTTTGAAGAAGATGAAACTGTGGTAGAAATGTATTTGAACTTTAGTGGATATCTAATTGCAGTTAACTTAATTTTTATAAATTGAATGCAACTTAAGCGATTTATGTTTTGTGTTTAGTGAATATTTTTAAAATTTATTTTTGGACAAAAATAATAGAAATTAAATGCATTTTAAGTGTGAGATCATGCATTATATTTTTAATATTAATGTATCTTCTTCAGATTATGCAATAATAAATATGTTTGAAAATTATACTGTTGATACCGCCTGGTATTTCTGATAATTAAAGAAAAAAGAATCCTAAGCTTCATCGAGAATTAAAGCTTTTTGAAATAAAAACAACTTTTTGAGTGTATTGAGAAATTTTAATTTCATTAAAAATACTGAAAATGTTTTTTAAAAATACTGAAAAAAGTGAAATAAATAATTATGTTAATATGAAAATATTAATTATAAATGTTTTTTAATTAGAAAAAATATTTTTCCAACGCAACTATGTTAAATAGTGCAATAAATTACAGAATGTTAGAATTATGTTGGAAAAAATGTATAAAGTAATTGAAATTAATCTCGAAGAAAAATTAATATAAAATATTTCAAAACAATTTGCATTTCTAAAATACTTATAAACTATTTTTTTCTTCAAAATATAGCTCTAATATAAATTCCAATTTGTGTCTCGAAGATTTATTGACCATAATTTTATATAGAAGTTTCACCAGATTATTTTTAATCATGATTTTATGTTAAATTTTGCATAGATTTTTTCTATAAAGTGTCAATATAATTTTATACGTAATTTCTGAGCTTTACGAGCAATAATTTTATATTTACAGGCAATTTCCAACTCTCGTGTTTATTTAAGAAAATGGGTGAAGTAAAAATTTGAGAAGTAAAGTGTTTTTTTCCAACGAAATTACAAGCTAAGTTAGTTTTATATTTAGAATGACACTTAAGAATTGTTGGTAACTAAACTGACTCACCCATTAGGCAATGTTCCCAAGGTTATGGGCACCTAGCATGGTGTGACACTGTATTTGACAGCTCTTGTGCGGTTGCTACTCTCAAAGGGTTCGGATTGTTTCATCCACAAAAATAAATTGCGCAATAAAGTTATCTTTGTCTCCACTTCAGTTACATTAAAATGCGGTGCATTGTGTTCACAAGATTGTTACAATTCTTTTCCTGCAATTATCTGTTTGTTAATTTAAAAGTTTTGACATCAATGATGAATATTGAAAATTGATGGACCGAGATTTTTGCGGCCAAGTTTTATTTCTACAAATCTTTGTTACCTTTAAGCTAAATTAATTTTATGATTATTTTACAACTGCGGTTTGTTTAATTGGTATTTTTTATGATTAGGTGATTGAGAGCAATTTCAACCAAGAATATGTAAAATTTCAAAGTTTACTTCGTTTTGAAGAACAGTTACAATTTTCTGATTTTTTCTTAAATATAAATTAGCAATATTAATGTTTTTAAATAATTTTTATGTTACTATCTCATGTTTATAAACGAAATACACAAATAAATTTTAATCCATAACAATATATTTTTCTCCTAATGATAATGAATTACATCATTTTAAATGAATTGAAGCATGAGAGTAACTTAAACTAATGATACTTAAGCAAACTTAACAAAATATAATAACGAATAATTTAAGCAAAATATGATCTATAATATTGGGCTTGGAATATGCATGTGCATCTTTAAAAATTACAATAGCTTCATAAATCATTAGGTTTTACAATTTTTAAAAAAATTATCGTGAACTCAGAATTGATTTCAGTTGTTAAACTGATTATGCAAATCATAAATTTCGTTTTAATGTTTTAGGAAGTCATAAAACCACTTAAAAAACTGAATTCAATGGCGATTTTGATTTATATAACTGTAGTTTTGGCTTATAGTTAAAATCATAATTTTGAATTGTGTGAGCTCTTATGTTTGGCAAAGAACAAATTCCTGATGTTACACAAATAATTTTAAATGTAATCAGTAAAGATGATTGTAAATCTGGTCAAAATTTCTAGATTGATTCAGTATTATAATATAAAGCTTTTGTCAACTAAAATAACCAGTAATAGTGAACGTAAGTGATTTTTAGAGATTTCTTCAACATGATAACTTACTTTACAATGGTTGATATTACACAATAATAAAAATTAACTAGAGATATTTTTTTAAGAGATATGTGTAAGGCAGCTTTATTCATATTATAAATCAACACTAACTAAAAAATATTTTTGAATATTTTATATCAATACAAATACGTTAAATAAACTAAAATTTCAATGATTTTCAAATTTTTTACAAAATTCTTAACACACACACACACACACGCACACGCACGCACACACACACACACACACACACACACACACACACACACACACACACACACACACACACACACACACACACACACACACACACACACACACACACACACACACACACACACTTATATACATAATATATGCACAAAGCACAAACACATCAAAGACAAATATATAAAAGTTATATTTTTTGACATTCAAATTCAAGTTATAAGCAATGCTTTGATCAAAAACTAAATCAATTCTAAATATTTCTTGTTATTAGTTTCTATATGTATAAGGTTTTAGTATAATAGGACAATTCTAAAAGATTTGATTACAGAAAATATTAGAAAAGGAATTTATTTATGAACATGAAAAATGATTTTAATTTACATGTATAATGCTGTATATTTTAAGATGAGAATCAATATATTTTTTTAATATTAAAATGTAAATCAATATTTTGGTTAAAAATATATTCCGATTGAAAAAAAAAACTTTAAGAAATATTTTGATTTTGATATTTGACATTTCTGCAGAGGAAATAGATTTTCAACCTGTCAATTGATTCAAAATTCAAAGAATTTTCTTGACGTTTATGTATCTATTTATCAAAAGTATTTTCAAAACATATTCTTATTCAAATATTCCAAAGATATTTTATTTTTGTTACTAAAAATATATTTTTAAATATTTTCTTAAATTTCATTTAAAAAATTATTACTATATGTAGGTATATATAAAACATGAAATATTAAATATAAAATAATAGTTAAACTTTTAAACTACTTTCAGGCAGTATTTTATTTGAAAAATATTTAGATAAATTTAACTACTTACTTTAAATGTACTTTTTCTTTTCTTTTACATCATATTATTGTTTAAAATTGAATCATTGTAATTTATGCTTTTGATTCGTTAAAATTACATTAAATGGTTTTTGTCTTGAATGCAACTTTGATGGAGAAATTTAACAGAGTTTTGTGTCAAAGAATATCAACCTGAAGTTTATAAAGCACTGCAATAAGAAAATTAATATGTTAGCATCTATATTAAAATAAATAATCATACTAGATTATTAATTGCATTAAGGGAAAAATAAATATTCTCTTGAAGTAATTAATAAACATTCAGGGAATAAAAGTAGAATTTTGAAAAGCATGAAGAAAAATTGGAATTACGAGATTCTTAAATTTTTTCTTCTTAAAAAAGTGAGTTTTAAAAGTAATCGGGAATTTATTTAAATTTCAATCTAGTTGAAATATTATTCAGAAATTTGTTTTCTTCATTTGCTCTTTTTTTTAAAAAAGCATTTAAAAAGTGATTCGTTTTGTGGCCTGAATATAATTTAAAACATTTTTCCTATTATTTTTGTAATGAAATAATATTTAGAAATTATTAATTTTGAAAATACATAAAAATATTAAAAAAATTCGAAGTCAATACTGAGTTTTTCTCCTAAATCTGTTAAATTAAAAAAATATTGAAAGTTCCAAATTTTGATGAGTTACATTTAATAGGTCCATTTTTAGTTCAAGTTATTTTCATTCAAATACAAAGAGAAAATCAAAAAATGCATAAACGTATAAAAAAATTATAAATCCAATTTAATATATGTTTTGAGTGCACAAAAAAAAGTAATTGGTGAAAATAAAGAATATTGCCAGTTTAGTTGATCAGGGAAGAGAAATTTTTATTTTATTTAATAGAGAATTTTTTTGTTATGTTAAACACTGTGAAACACTGAAAATTAAAAAAAAAATAATAATAAAAATAAATAAACAAAATACAATTATACTTTTGTAAAATTTATTTTAGTCATATTGAAACAATTTATCGTATAATAACAAAAGAAATAAATTAACTGGTAATATATATATAGTTGACTTGAGATTATTATTTTAGATAATACTTCCCTGTATGTATCTCTTTTATAATTAATAAAATGTTTATTATTGAATTTTTAATTTAATTATAAGGTATTAGTTATTTAGTTAAGGCGTTACTTTCCATCTATAACTTTTAACAAAACATTTATTTCCGTTATTTTCGAAAAATTTCTTAACTTTCTGTAAGGAGAAGGTCTGAGATTTTGAGGTTCTTTAACAGTTTTAATCGATTTTTTTCAGTAAAGTCGAGCACACAGGGATAGTTCGAAAAATGGGGAGTCCGACTGGCGCCCAAACCAAACTAGGTCGAACGATTTTTCGTTGCAAAATTTTTATCCCCCTCCCTACAAATGGATTTTTTTTTATTCTCTTGTTATCTTGGATGTTATCCAACAACTCGAAAGATGGAACGTCCCTTCACTATCTCGGATTGAAAGGCTTAATAGGATGTCAGAAATCCGACAAAAATTCCCATTTTCTTTCCTTTTCATGTTAAGGAGGTGTTCAGGAGCAACTTGCGTGCTTGGCACTCTAACCCCCCCTTCATAGCGTTTGCCTGTGGATTCCAAAAATGTGAAATTCAAAAGACTTTGGTGATTCTGGTCGTTTGGGAGAGACTTTTCCTTCCACTAACAACTAGTTGATATTTTTGAGAATTTTCGAAAATTGTTATTGGCAACACGCAAGTAGCTGCTTCGTGCAGGGAACGGTTATTATTTCCAAAGAGAACGTTTTCCTTCCGTTCAGAGTTTTGCTATAAGAAATTGTAAAATGATATAAAAAAAGAATCATTGAATCTGGTATAGAAAAGACTTAAACATATTTATTGAGTAAGTATTTTATGTTAATGCATAAAATACATTTTAAAATAAAATAGCTGGTTACATATTAATATTATTAAATATTACGTTAATTGTGGTATTACATATTAATTTAAGTATAAATTAAAATGTGTGAAAAACGCACAATCTTTAAAATACAAAAAACATATCTACTCTTCTGTAATTATGATTCATTTATAATGAATAAAATGTAAAAATATTATGTCCAAAAGAATGTAATCTTTCATCAAAGCAAAATGGTAATTATATATTTCTTAAATAGAAAAATATGATTTCCTTTTTTTTAAGGCATTCATTTATTTAAATAATTACTGGTATTAAGTAAGTATAATTAGTGGATAGAAATTGAACATAAAGGTGAATTAGCCCGAGGCAATGGCAAACCCCTTTATGACAAGTGCAATAGTTTCTAGATCCGAGGCATCTCTTCAACTGCATCTCTGTTGCCTCGACTCTCTTCAGCATCGACCCAAACTGCTGTCATGACACTCCCTATACCGAAAAAGCTGAAGAAGACGCCAAGGTGGTGCTCCATACTTTTAGCGCCACATGACGTGTCATTTTTTTTATCTTTATTTTTTCTTTTTGCACTTGTCACACGACAACAACAACAGTAAACTTTATAAAGTAGATAAGTTAAAAAATAAAATTAATTTAATTAATTTGACCCATTGTAGAATTTTTAAGAAACTTATTTAAGAATTATCATTGCATGTGAATTGAAAATACCAATATTTTTGATAAACTCACAGGAAAACAATCCATCCAATTTAGAAAAATCAACTTATTTATTCAATGCTTAAACAAATTTTTAAGTAATTATATAGATTCGTAATGATATCGTGTTTTTTAGAGGGGAATTCTAGCTCAATCCTTAGTCTCTGTTAATCTAATGGTGATGAATTTATCATTTATGTTTTTATCGCCGTGAAGGGAAAAGAACGCTCATGTTTTCTTCTTAGAAATACGCAAGTGTGGCCCGCAGAGTCTATAA
Organism: Latrodectus elegans; assembly: GCA_030067965.1. NCBI lineage: Eukaryota > Metazoa > Arthropoda > Arachnida > Araneae > Theridiidae > Latrodectus > Latrodectus elegans. Next base: position 104,665,830 of record CM057810.1, read on the forward strand.
AATATTCGGCAACAATATAATAATCTGAGAATTACAATAAACCAAATTAATAAAATAATCATATCAAATTACACATTAATATGATTTGTATATGCTGACGTCATACTGACTTAATAGAATATTACTCAAACGTTGATACAGCTTTTAGTTACATAAATGTTTCCCTCTTTACAGAAACGCAGTTTCATGATTTACTATTCCATTTTCATCAACAAAAATAATATTTTCAGCATTTTGTACCTTTATTTTTTCAAACATAAGTCTCATGATATCCAACCGTGAATATAAATTTAGATATAATAATTTACAGTCAGGCAATAATAAAGATAATAACATTGATTATAATATATTTGGTAACTATATTTTACCATATTTTGAAACTGATTTTAATATTCAATAATTCCTCTTATAAAATATATTTATAGTATTTTTCTTTTGCTTTAATTAAGAATTATTTCTTAAAATAGTATTTACTGCATCATATTTTAAGTAAAAAAATGATGTTGGAGAAATATTTATCATTGCTATGCTTTATTTTTGGCTATGAATTTACACGAGTTTACCTACGTTATTTTTTGCAATTAACAGTAGTGTAAATACTTTATTAGCTTGCCTAAGGGTTACCATGTCAAACAATATTAAGTGGTAATAAAAAATATGCAGTTTTTATATAAAATAGAATAAAAGCTAACGATCAGATAATCTGATTACACTGTAATATGTTGATTAATTGGATACATTTGAAAAAAATCTAAGCTATTTTTTATTTAACGAACTAACACTTTAAATATATTTTCAAAACGTTTATTTAGTGTATCAATGAAATGTAATATGCACAGGCAAACATACTTATGTATAATTAATTCACACAAGGCTCTATATAAAAACAATATGTCTCAGTGCAACGCCTGAAAAATTATTAATTAAAAGCATTTCTGATTCGAAAATAATGTACTTCTAGAATTTCCATAGCTAAAGAATCCAGATTAATTCATAAAATATCCAGCTCTTGAGTAGAATTCATGAAGTATATGCATTAATTCTCTTGAAATAATAATGAGGCTTAATACACATGTAATCAAATTCTGGTTTCTGACTCCGGGATGCATTATGGAAATTCTGCATTGATTGCAATTCATATGAATTAAATATAAGAAGAATATGATTTATTCATGAAATGGGAAATTATTTATGTTTCGTAAATATAAAAATCATGAGAGAAAAATGGAAGACTGAAAAAAATGTATCATCATACTGAAGATATCATTTATTAATGACTTTTAGATTTTCGAGACAATATATTGAAACTGGAAATAAAAAGAAACGTTTTTGGTAATTTGTTTTAAAAACTTAACATAACATTAATAAAAGGAAAATAACACAATGTTTAAAAATTATAAAGCTTATACATATATTGCTATCTAATGCATTGTTAATAAATATTAACATGAATAAAAACTCGTTATTAATTCCTTTTATGATTGAAAGTGATAAAAAAAATATTAACTAGGTTTTTACATTTTTTGTTAAACTGACTAGATAGAAGCTGTACATTTCTACAATTCCCGTAAACATATATGTACATTAAAAAAAGATGTTTTATTTCTTGTCAGAGCAAAACAATTATATTACAGATTTTACTTAGTTATATACAGATTATGATTCAGTACATCATTAATTAGAATCTTCATATATTTCTAATATTCTATTTAGAATATAGAATCTTTATATATATCTCTACTTTAAAAAAAACAGACTGTTTATAAGAATTGTAAACTTTTACAAAAATAAAATATAAAAAATAATATGCAAAACTTTTCTTTTTAATTTTTATTGCACAAAACATGTAATTTTATTACAAAAAGCTAATTTATAAATTAGAAATAATAGCTTAAAGTAGCTTTTAACATGCATACAGCAAAAGAATGCAAATCCTTTCTCTTTACAACTATTATCAGTAATTACAATATCTATATTTCAATAAATAAAGAAAATATATTTTTTAATGTTTGAAACAAAATAAGCATATTCTAATTTTCTATATGTCCCAAAATTGAATTCTCTTTTCTAAAAACTCAGATATTTTGCATCTTATTAACGCAAAATGCATTAAGTTTTCTACAGAAATTCAAAAATGGTATGCATCTACAAAAGTTTAACAATATTTATTAGCATTAATTATGGCACAATTGTTGAGACTGATATTAATTACTATCCAATTAACGCATTAGGTTGTCTTACTAATTTAATTTTAGTTGCCAAGTCGAATGAGGGAAGGAGATAATATGTAACTACCGCAAAGTCATTACCATCTGATAACCTAATGTATTTGCTGGTTTACAGCCAATATTGGACCTGACCTAAATTTATCGTTGGTATGTCTGCGGAAAGGGGATCAATGAAAACATTATACCACAAGATAGCGACATGTCATTAATGACACGTACTCAGCATCAATCAAATACTCAGGTATATTACTAATATGACAGCGGGTTAAGGCCTTCCCATAAATCCCGAAAGATTGCTAATCTTTTTTTAGTATGTTTATCAAATGGTACATATTACACAAGTTAATACGAAGAAAAATTAGTTTTCTGCGGGATTAATGTTTTATTCTTTATACAAGTAATTAACTTTGGTTATCGATGAGATTTATGTGTGGTTTGAAATTGGGTTAAAATATCGCGTGTAAGAAACTTAATGCTAAATAATTAGGAATATAAGTTACCCGTATTTTTTATCCAAATTAAAATGACAATATATATATATACATATACATAAGTCATACTGATATAATGGAATATTACTCAAACGATGATATAGTTTTTAGTTACATAAATGTTTCCCCCTCTTTAGAGAAGCGCAGTTTCTTTATTTACTAGTTTCAGTTTTAACATCAAAAATAATATTTTCAGCAACTTGTACTTTTATTTTTTCAAACATAAGTCTCATGATATTAGACTGTAAATATAAATTTGGATATTATTATTTATAGTCAGGCAGTTATAAAGATAATAACATTGATTATAATATATTTGGTGCCTATATTGAAACATATTTTGAAACAGATTAAAATATTAAATATAATTCCTCTTATAAAATATATATTTGTAATTTTTTTTTTGCTTTACTTAAACATTTTATCTTAAAATATTATTTGCATAAGTTAATATGAAGAAAAATTAGGTTTCTGCAGGATTAATTTTTTATTCTTTATACTAGTGATTAAACTGGTTTATTGTTAAGATTTATATGAGGTTTTAAATATTGTAAAAGTGTTTAAGAAATAGTATTTGAGAAACTTATTGCTAAATAATTAGGAATATAAGTTACCTGTATTTTCATCCTAATTGAAATTCCAATACATACTATATATATATATATATATATAAATAATGAGGCAAAGATATAAATATTTGACAATTGTTTCGAAATCAAAATGTAAACAGAGAAAGCAAAATAAATTAATGATTAAATATTTATTGTGAAACAATACAAAAGTTTGGAGCAATTAAATATTTTAATCATGTGAATGCAACTGATATAATAAGCATCAATTTGCACATATGTAATTTTCAAGTTACCAGTTTTTTTAATTATTTACTTAGTAACTAAGTTACTTATGTTTAGTTACTAATGAACAATACATTAAAATACTAAAGTAATCTATTAAAAATATTTATGATACTGCTTTAAACATTCCATCGTTAAAATCTTAAATTGTACTATATTTGTATCCAAGGAATTATAAAAATGTTTGTTTTTTTAATTTTTAAAAATTTTTGTATTTAGTTTTTTTTAGAATGCTGTGATTAGTTTTTAATATAACATAAATAAATATTTTAAGAAGTATATTTTCAAATAAGCAAATCATGAAGTACATTTGGATAGACTCGAGGTTTAAAAATAAAATTATGAAAAGTTAATATTTTTTATAACATTATAATGACTATAAGTAAAAAATTATTATGTAATTATTTAATAAATTAATCTTATACCAATATGAGTAAAAAGTTAAATTAAAAAATAAATACTTCTACTATCATAATGCTTTCACTGTTAGATATTTTCTCAATTTTTTGATAAATTTAATAATTTTTTTTTAATATTATTTTAATTTTAATACTTTTATACTCTCACATTTCTAGTTTATTGAGCTAACAAAAAAATAATACTTTTTAATAATTTCTTACAACAGTTTCGGATACATTAGAAAACAAAAAAATTACAAAAATATAGTAAAGAACGTTATATTATAAAAATTAATTTGTCTATGTGGAGTAAATTGTATCAAATTTTAATCATTATGGATTTAAGAACATATTTATAGGTAATAAATCATTTTACTATAAAAGCATTTTACAAGTAAATTTTAACGGGTTTAAAGAATAATATATTTGAGTTTTGAATAAGTAGACGAGAAAATTTATCTATTACAATAAGGAAATAATAATTTAATTTTTATAAATTGTTCACTTGTACTTCGATTATTTATTGTTTGTTACATTTTATTCAATTAAAATTTTTGATGCAATTGATAAAGTACACTCACAGTCTATTGAATTTCATTTTTATTAAATTTCTAAGCGAAACTTCTTATTTTAATTTCGTGTAAACTTTGAATTTTATTAATATCACCTTAAAATTCTTTAGAACAAAAAGTAAGGGAGATTAAATTTTGTAATCTTAAATTGCTTAAGTCAAAAATTGATTTTTGGATTTTTTTTTATTTAATTTTCTTATACATACATTAAATTTATTCATAAAGGATTATGAATTACTATGGAAGCTCGATACTCATTACACAAGACTTAATTATTAAAAATGTAGAAAATTTATTTAAAATAAATTTAATAAGTTAGAATATTAAGTATTTAAATATTTTATAGAACATGTATTTAAAGCAAATGAGATTTATTTTCTTGCAATTCTTAATTCCTTTAAAAATTCCTTAAGAAAATATTTATATTCTTTACAAAGGATACTTAAAAATCATTAAAATGTCGATATATTGATTTCTCATAAAACTTTTCTAATGTTCTTTTTTAAATTCAAGAAAGATGTGCATGCTTTCTTTTAATGGAAGAATTTGATTTAATGCAGTGTTATGCATTTAAGTTTGATAAAAAAAAATGGGGAGTTTAGACAAAAATATGTTTTGTTTTAATGTGATAATTAATTATATGAAAGCATGTCATTATAAAATGTGATAGAGTTTTAGCTGAAATAAATACGATTGATAAAAGTAAGAAGAACAAAATGTGAATGATTTTTGAAAATTAAAATTTTTCAGTATACATGATTCAATGATGTTGTTCGAGCAAAAATAAATGATGCATCAAAACGCTTAGAAGTTTACTATTTATTTATTGAATATTTTGAAAAATATTTTTTATTTGAATAAAAATTATTACAAACATGAACTATTAACTAATTTATTAAAAACTGAAATATTTACAAGATATATATACATAAATGCATATATATATACATACATATATATATATATATATATATATATATATATATATATATATATATATATATATATATATATATATATATATATATATATATCAGAATAAATAATGAAAGTTGTAATTATATTTTATAAATTTTAGTTTGATTCAGAAATTTAGTTTTGTTACCTTTGTAAACACAAAGTTATTTATGACAGTCCTTAAATAATTTTGAAAAAAAAATACATGGTAACTAAAAAACTGAAAAATTTCTTTATGTGTGCCAAAAGTACGAAAAAATGAAATAAATAAGTCACTTAAGAATCTCAAGGTTGATTTTCAGCATGAAAAAACTTCAGAGAAAAAACAAAACAAAATTTATAATTTTTGTTTCGGATTTTATGGTATGAATCCAAATTTTTTTTATGTGGCCTTAAGAATTTATTAAAAAAATCAGCCTTTTTTTTTCAGTTTAAATTTCTATCATGAAAAGCCCCTGAATAAGTATTTTGAAATTTCTATAACTAAGTAAAAAGCCTTTGTTTTTTTTTAAATTGCTTTCAGTAATCCTTTGTAAAAACAATATTTTCAGTCGCAAAGATTCATTACTTTATTTTAAGGGATTATGATATTTCTAATGCAAATTAAATCTTAAATAACCTCCACTGTATTTTCTGAGCGTTAAGTTTTCATATGAAACAGGTTCCTCATGTGTAACTTATTTAATGACTATAATAGATTTTCAATGAATAGCTTATTTTACGTGATATGGTAATAAATAAAGAAAATAAAGTTAACATCAATATTTCTGGCTTTCAAAGATTGTATCTATGCAATGTAAATACAGTAAACTATTATCTGAAAAGTATAAGATAATATGAATTATATGATCAGCATAATTCGAATCCTTTGTCTTTTTTCTTTTGAATTAATAGATTGATACACCTTCCAATTTTATGCATGCTACATATGCTAGCAATTTATTTGTTTGGGAAATACATAAATACTTTCATGTTCTTCATTTGGATGTGCATCGTTACCAGAAAAACAGCTAAATATTTTATAAGAATAAAGCCATTTGCTCTTGTAATTTATTGATTAAACTAAAATAAACGTATAACATAATTTCCTTACATTTATTGTTTTATGTTAATTATTCACAAAACATCAAACGATAATTTTCATGCATAAGTAACTGATTGTGTATGAAAGAAAATGATCAAAAAATGATCATGGTGTTAGTTGATATTTGTGATTCGTGAAAAATATTGCCATAAGAGAGAATATTTAAGTTTAATTATTTTATATAATTTTTAGATATTTCTAAAGAACAACCTCTCTCTATATATCTATTTATCTTTATATGTGTGCATATATGTTTCTAGATAAATATCGTAAGCTTCACCATCAAGAATCACTTTCGAAAACAAATGAATAGAATTTACACTTTACAGATGCTGTCAGTTAATATTCTGTCGAACAATAAAGAAAAACGAAATTGAATTCCAATTTTAAAACATATTTCTTTTATATTTAAGTTTCATGTGTTGCAATTCATTTTTTCCCTTTCATTGTAATTCTTTTAACTATATAGATTCAAAACAATTTAGGATCAGCTTTATAAATAGTTAAAACATGCAAGATTAATTGATTATATTTCCTTTTCGTCTTAAGCTCATGAATAATTTCAATAATACTTTCTCTAATGTTAGTGGAATAAGTAAATGCTAGCTTTCATACTTTTCCATGTAAGTTTGCTCTAAGAATATGTCATGTTATTGAGGAAATTCTTAAATCGTAAAATGTAGTCCTTATGGTTTTTTTTTTCACCGCAGTCTAAATTACATCGTTGATGAGCAGTTGTAAATCATACACAATGTTTAGAACATGATGGAAAAGCAAACCTATTTTTTATTATTGCATCTAACTTTAATAAGACTTAACTATTGTTGGCTGCTTGTGCAATGTGTGTGCACCTACCAGTATATTTCACCGTACCTAGCTCGGAATTTGACTCAATCAATTAGTTGAAAGATGTTGGGTTTGCGGCTTCGTAATTGAAAAGATTTCACCAACAACTTCAGCTGCCACTGCCAGAGGTATCATTTCACTTGGACATTACAACAATGAATCTGCGTCCTATTTAACGTGTCCCTTACGCCTTTTGAGAGCACAATGGATCTTTAGTTAAGTTAAGATTCGAGTTGACAATCAGTAGATAATGAGAATGACACCTAAAACAATGGAGTCACACTAATTTTCTGTCTACGTAATCTTACAATCTGAAAGATTTCAATTTTTTTTCAACTATAAAGCATTATATTGGATATTTATTGTTGTTATTTTTCTGTTAGCTACCATTTCAAAATTTTGATAAAGTTATGTGAAATATTTTGAAGATTTCCTAGTATTGGGAAACGAAATTTTAGCCGACTACAATTATTAAACTAATCTTGTCATTAATATTATTTTCAATCTCCAAGGAAATTCAAATGATTTTTGTTTTTTACAAAAAAGCATTTTCCATCCATTTTATTTTACAGATTACTTATGAGGGATAATTATTTTGCATGAAGCCTAGTTACAATTATATTCAGAACTATTTTAATTGCGACACATAATGAATGATTCAAAATTATTGATAATTGCAGTAATTATTAAGTCAAATACGATAAACTTATATAAGTGCGGGCTTACTTATATTTTTATAAAAATGCTTACAACGAAACATGTAGCACATTTTTTGAATCACTTTTTTGCTTTAAATATGTTCATTGAAAATCCTAATATTGATTTGGAGTACTCTTTCTAATACTGAGAAACGAAATATGCAGAATTGAAATGAAATTGCAGATGATATTTTTTTATTAAATTGACTATCATTAAACTGATCACTTATTTTAATTTTTTTGCGGTCGGCTTGAATGTTAAAGCTTGAGTTTTGATTGACTGTGCATCTTTAAAATATCCAATAATTTAGAAATGTACTTGAAAATAATTGTTCATTAAAGGAATGAGTTATTATCATTCAGAAGATGACGAAGAAGCAAAATAAATTCATGAGAACTGTTTGTGTGATATAAAATAACGATGATTTAAAAAAAGATTGGAAATTCATTTTTTTATGAAATTTCTTTAATTTTCATGTTATTAAAAATTTCCAAGATATGAACAACATTTGGATTAATTATTTCTTTTCTTTGGATATCAAAAATATTATTAGCCACTTATTGCAGCAATGTGGAAAAAAAAAACTAATGCAGATTAATTGTAAGAAAGTGAAAATAGAGTTATGGAAAAAAATAATTATGCAAATTGGTTATAACAAAATAAAAATGTTCCCCAATATAGTTAAATTTAGAAAATATTTTCTAGATATAAATTAAAAATTTAAAAAAATGGCATTTTTTAAAAAAATATAACAAAATTGTAACAAGCTAAAATTGTTTTGGATTAAATGAAGTAAATATTTCATTAAATTTTATTCGCATTATATAATCTTGTACTTATAATACATAAAAATAAATCGTTCAAACATATTTTAATTGTTGTAAATTTTTGGATTGTCTTTAGTTAAAGCTAAAATTATCTCATGATTTAAAAATGTTTTTTTAAAAATTTAATTAATTTTTAAATATATATATTTAAAAATTAAATATTATATAATAATAATATGTAATATTATTATTAAAATTAAATAAAATTATATATATATATATACCAGATTTCATAAACGAAGTATTCATTATTACAAAAATGAACAAATGTAAGGGATTATTTTACAGTGTATTGCAAATATTAAGCTAACTTCATACTAAAAATTTAGTTTCAGAGCAGATTGCCAGACTTTGACAAAGTAAAGAAGTCATTGGAATATTTTTAAAAGCTTACATTTAAAAATGTAATTAATAAAGGAATTTAAAATGAATTTATTTAAAGATATTGAATATTGCAGATTTTATTATCTTTTTCATGAATTGTTTTCATTTTAACTAAAATTAAATTTTGCAATCATGTCACAATATTAAGATAGTTAAAATTTGTGTCAATAATATTTTTTCATCGTGATCAGTATAGGTTGATATTACGGTTTGTTTTCAAGTATTGCTAAGATAATGAATACTTACAAGTAATGAGTTTTATTTTTTTCCCTTTTTATATTATTGCATTAGCTGTTGACAAAAACAACATAACTAAAGTTTTCATTGATAAAAGGAAAATTAATATGAAAATGAAAAAAATAAAAAACTGCTTAATCTGGTTTATAATGCTTAAGTGCACATATGAGAAGCGAAGTTGCTAAACTTAGTTTAGAGAAAAGGATGAATAATCCATTATAATAAAGAAACATTTTGATATAACAGTTAAATATTGATGTTATGGACTATATATATATATGAGTTATTGTATGTAAAAATCTCTTATATATAGTACGTGTGAAACAACACGATTAATTGATTTTATTGAAAATAATAAAAATAAACCGAAGAGATTTAAGTATGGGAATTATATTATTCGACAATTTCCTTAACCTCAAACACACACACACAAGGAGATCATGATCTTAAGGAATTTTCTGCCTCTTGTACTAGAATATAGCTTAGCGATCCACAAACTAATCGCTAAATTCAAGGGACTAAGCAAAATCCTAGTGGTTCAGTAGGAGCTGTGTGACACATAGCAACTCATTAAAAGGCGTCAGTCTCTTGGACTTTATAAATGGCGTCAAAGTCAAAGCGAGTGATCCCGAAGCCTTTTCGCACCACTGGCAATCTGAAGTTTGCAGCTCTAATTAAAACCAGTGAGTCTGAACGCTCTGCTGATTTCTCTAATAATTGCTTAAAAGTGAATATCGAAGGAGATGCTTTTGTGCTTCATAAAGTGGCAACATCATGCATCGGGAGTTTTGGTTAAAAACATCATTGATTGCTTGATGATTTAATAACTCAATTATATTTGAGAATAAGTAATTTAGAGTTTTTCGAATTTCAAAGCATGGAATTTTAAAATTTATTAAAATTTAATTAAAAATTTTTAAATTGAATTTTTTGAAAATTTGTGTTTTGATATTTCTTTTTATTTAACTTCAATAATTTAATTTAATTGATTTTCTTAATTAAATTTCATGCATATCTTTGAATTTTAATTTTTTTTATTAAAGAATTTATTATAATATTAATTCAAATTTTTCAGATTATTATAAATTATCCGAACTAAAATTTTTAATTCAGATATATTTTATATTTATGTATGTGCATAAAAAATAAATTATTTAGATTATTTTGGGAAATTTTTTTTATAACTGTCAACTTTCATTATGCATAATATTTACGATATTGAGAACTAACAATGTGGAAAAAACAACTATAAAAAAAAAGGAAAAACGATTCAAATTTCTTGAAAAAAAATAATTCACTTTCCATATTCCTATGAATTTTGAATCAGATATAAATTAATATTAGCTGTTATTAGATTAATTACTTTGCTTTGAGAACTGTGAATTTACCTCAAAATGCGAATTTTAATTCAAGCTCATTTAGTGTAGAAAATAAAAATCAAACTGATTCCTTGAATTTTAATATATTTTTATGAAAGTGAGGAAATACGTTTAATGATATTGTTTCATAGTTTTAAATGTAATAGGGAATCCAAAATAAATTTGTTAATTTTTTAAATATATTAATTTAGAATACAAATTACCTAATTCAAAATTTTGAAGGTATTTTATAATAATAAAATAATATCAAATAAATTGATGTGTGTAAATAATTACTGAACCAAATTATGTTTATAATGTACTAATGTTCATTTGTTATGAGAACATGTGATAACAATACATGATTATATCAAATTAATGCAGAAATTATGAACAGATATTAAATTAAAAATCATTTTAGCTTATAACACAGTTTATAGGTCGATTGGTAGGTTTGAACTGATAAAAATGCTGCATTATAAGTGTCGTATAATTTTGTGTCGAAATTGGAATAATTAGCATTGGTAATAATAACTTTTGCAATTTCTATCCTAGACAGAAATACTAACAATTAATATCTGATACTACAGCTAATAATTTTTTGTACCAGACAAATGTATGCCATTTATCTATTAGTACATTTAAAAATAGCAAAAAGCTATGAGTTTTACCTTATGGAATATTTAAAGTTTCCTTTAATGCATAATAAAGCACTCTTGGATTTATTTTGGTACAAGACAATTTCATATGATAGTGCAAGCTACAATGGCTTAATCTCTTGCATTAACATTCGGTGAGCAAATGAGAAGACGGAAAAGTTTTGAGGACACAAAAACTCATTAATATATGGAAAATGACGATTTTCTCGACGCAAATTACTGGGACTGAAGCTTCCATTACTCGAGATTTATGATGAAAGGAATTATTCGTTTGAGAAGAGAATTCATCAGTGCTCTGATTTATATTTCTCTCTTATCATTCATCATATTTGAAAAGATCGAGAATTATAGGAAGCAATTTTGAAAGTGTTTATATTAGGAATATTTTAAATACTTTCCTTTGCATTTGTATTTGTGAGTTATGGTTGTTTTTAATATTGGCTGGTTTACCTAAGAAACATCGTAGAAATATTTAGTTTCCAAGTGACTAAACAAATAGTTTGTTTTTATTTTTTGACAAAAAATGCGTCAGATGCGTTATTTCTAAGCCAGTTGCTCAACTTTTTATTTTATTTGAGTACATCATAGGTAATTAGTAAATCGAACAAGTACATGACTTAAGCTGACAATAGCATTTTAAATAAAATTGTAATTCTCTGATACTTCAAGATTAAAAGTTTACTTATGCTTTTACCTTTGAAGTATTAGAGAATTACTAGCGATTTCTTGACTCCAAGATAAGAGCCAAAATGTGAATAAAAAGGACAACTTTAAAACTGCGTTAGTTAAAGCGCTGAAAATACCAGGGTTACTAAAAATTAAAATTTATTGCCAATATTTTTCTTAAAATTTTTGCCAAACTAAGGGATACCTGTATCTACACCGAACCCACTTTAAATATTCCGGAAGGTGTAAAAATACATCATATAATCAAATTGTTTTTATTGATTTATGAAAATAAAATTTTTATTACAGTTCACTGTAATATAATTTTTATTACAGTATTACACCATTAAATTTATTATCGAATCCAACTATATGTACCAGTAATCTGTTAACTTTTGAAAAGTTCTAGCAATTAGTGTCTTTTAGGTAATTTACACTTCCAGCCATTCTGAATTAATAAAAATGGTAAATTGTAGACATCTTATTTTTATCAATAATACAAGATCGGAACAAAGGTGTCTATTTTACATACCATCTATATGAACTCAAAACAACAAATAATATCAAAAGTTATAAATTCATTTTCAAACTTTTATATTTATGATACAAAAATTTACTTGATTGTTATGTAAACAAAAGAGCTATATTAATTAAATTGCATGATGCTAGTTTTAAATGCATAATTAACCCAAATGAGTATTAATAATTAAATTCGTATATAAAATAACTGTCAAGTTATTTTACATTTAGAATGTTAAGAAACACTGAAACTAACACTTTTATTCTTTAATTGTGAAATTTCGCACAAATCTTCCAAAAAGTGGTGACATAACTTAGTAATAATATTAAATAGGATTTTCAATTATTTATAGATTTAGCAGATTTTATGACATTTACGTGAATTAAGTAATTCTATTTAACATTTTCTATTATCTTCACATTAAAAATTTTTGATAGTTTGATCTGCAGTGATAAAAACATCGTTTGATCACTACTAATTTAGAATACCTTGAGTTATGTACAGTATATTAATAAACTTTTGTCTTGGATTTATATGTGCCAAAAGAAAATATTTCTTCATATCACTAGTTCTTATTTTGGATAAAATACAAACCTCTTTTTTAATAAATAAAATCAAATGGTTAAATTTATCATTAAAAAAAAATTAAAGTGTGGAAATTTAGAATATAAATAAAAGTATAAATTAAAGGAAATATTAAGAATTTGAGTGTTTCGACAAAATTTCTCAGAAAGAAGAAAATTACAATAAATAAAATGAAAGAAAAAGGAAATTGAGTTCATAGTAATTTTATTAAAATGAAATATTAATGTCTTAATATCTCTTAAAACATTTCTTATTTGGTTTTTTAAGTTATCTAGATATAAGATCTCATTTGAAAAAAAATATAATTTATGATTTAATATTTAAATCCAAATTTGAAGCAATATAATTCTTCTTAAATAATCTTTTTTAATTTTTGTGACTTTTGAAAAATATGAGAATATGTAACAAAATAAAAAAAATGAGCATAAAAACCTTTTTTGATAGCAATAATTTCATACTAAGAATTCATGTTTTTATAATTACAACAATAACACAAAATTTGTTTTGTGGAATTTGTTTTATTACATTAGGTTTCTTAAGATTCATAATCAATAAAACTGTAATTTAGGCAAAAGTGTTTACCGAAGTATTCATATCAAATTCGATATTCATCATGAATAAAATTTAAGTTATTATTATTAGCAAAACTAAATACTTATACTAGTTATTTATTATAATGAATAATGAATAAAATGCATCAGATGACAATGTTATTGGAATATTGTTTTAATAGAAAACATAATTTTTTTGACACAAAGCTTGGATACGAGAAAAAATAATTATATAATTAGACAATAGATTCTCTATAGAAGTCATTTATCTTAAGTTATTCATAGTTCATTAAATTTAGAAATTTATTTAGATACATTACATAGAATTTGCAATCTCAATATAATTATGTTTTATCGTTATAAATAATTTAAATAAACTTCCTCACTTACGGAATTGGATATTATTCAAAATATGCTGTTGAAAAACTGTGTACAAAGCTCATATTACATACATTGGGTAGAAATAACCCAATAGTTTATTTTAGAATATTTTGCATTCATTTCTATTCCTAAATTATATAAATAAATTCACAAATATAAAAAACGTACGTCTTTCTTGTTAATTAAAAATGTATTTATGTTAATTAAATTCTCTTAAACGACAAGTAATTCATATTTTTTTCACTATCAAAACTTTCCCAAGAATACCAAAAACTATTACACATATATAACTACTTAATTTAATTATTAATTAACAAGTAAAATAATTGAATTGGTAAAAGTTTACAATCAGGTACCCATTGATTCTTTGGCAAATTTTTTGACATCAAGATAGGCGCCAAGATATGTCTAAAATCATGGCCGTTACACAAAAGCTATACAAGGGTTACCATGTTTACTAGAAATTGTAGTTTATTGTTAAGATGTATTGCCAAATTTTTTGCCAAAATAATTTTTTTCCGATTTTACACTAAACCCAATTAACTATTTTAATGAATATTCTGCATTAATTCAAATTGATAATGTTGTAGAAACAAAAAATTACTTAAAATTAATATATCAATATATGATTAATTTGATTAATATTATTTGTTAATTATAATAATATAATTCATTCAAATTTTTTACTTAGAAAAATAATATATTTCACGGTCTGAATTTTATCAAATTGTTTAAAATAAAAATAATAATAAAACATTACAATTACTTTAAAGATTGTTCTTACAATAACAATCATTATAAAAATTTTGAATGAATTATTTGGCGATACATATTTCTCGTGCTATCATGTACTTTTAATCTCGCTTAATTAACGTCAGATGAGAAATCCAATCTTCTTCGGCACTGTGGATGTATGTATTTTCCCAACTTTACCCCATCTATCAATGTTATTCGTTCAAGGTTCTCTACCAGGTTGCAGGAAGCCTTGAGATAACACACAAGGTTAAAATTAGCGAATTCTTTTTATATCTTTTAATCCTATTCCGCGATCCTTAAGTAAGCGACTCTTTACATTTCCTACATTTAAAATTATCTTCAGTAACATTTGACATTTTTAATTTAAATTCATTTATATTATAGTAATGCATCACATTGGTGAGGACTTAATCAAATGGCATGTAATTAGAGATGGATATAAAATAGTCATAAGAATGCTAAAGGGTTTTTATAACTAAAATATATATTAGTGATAAGAATCGAACAAAATATTTATTTTAATATAATTAATAAACACCATTTATGACCAGTTTAAATTTTTCTATAGATAAATTATAAATATTATTTAAATTATAGGACATAATTTATTTTATAAATAAGATTTATGCTTTATTTAAATTAAAATAAAGAAATTCTAATTTATTATTTGGATAAAATAAAAAAAAATCATTAAACTGTTTCATTTAATAAAGTTTGAATTGAAGGCAAAATTAATAAATAAATAAATATTCAATTAATTTCATGCATTTATTTTTCTTATTTAGAATAATTTACTCTTTATTTTTGTAAAGTGTATATACGTAATACTTATTCATTAAAATTTATTAAATTATGTGCAGAATAAATAGTAATGATAATCAAAAGCTTTAATTTCCAAATGTAAAATTATCATAAGGAAAATAAATTAATTAAAAATCTCATTCTTAATGTGTTATATTTGAAATACAACAATCAATCAACTTGTTCTCTCTGATATAATTTATGATTACTTAATCATTAATAAAATGTTCCTGAAAAAAGTATGAGATCCCCCGACCGCAATTTCCGACGGTAAAAGCTACAGATTTGTTTCCAGGTATCCAAGACAACTACAGGACCGTTAGTATGGATCCAATTTTAGATTTACTAGACAGACACTGTGAATAATTAATTGCTAAGCACATATAATCTCTTTTACATATTATTAAATATAGAGTCCATATTAGTTTAACAGAAGCTAAAAAAATTAAAAATACAATAATAATTATAAAAAAATTAATAATTATAAAATTTATTCCTTGCGAAAAATAACCTCAATAATTTTAAAACTTCATAGTGTATTTGTAATGAATTAATTTACTGAAATTTATTAAAGAAATTTATCTTAAAATTATTCGAAAGCCTTAATCTTTCATTTAGATTAGTGTTTCTTTCTTACATAGTTAATGCAATTTTTTGAGAAATAATTAACTTATGGATTTTAATTTAGAAATCATTGCAAGCATTGAAAGATTATAATAAACTAGGCTGTTCAACAAATTGATTAAATTTATGCAATTATATCACAAAATCATGAGAGAAAAACTGATAATTACTTTTATAGTGAATAATTAATTTTAAACTATTTATAATTGTTATTCTGATTAAATTTCTTAACTAAACATGAAAAGTAAATATTTCTAATAATTTTATAATATTTATAATGAATAAATATTATAAACTGTATTTATAAGAATATTTATGTTTTAAAGCTATTCACATAAGCCATTTTTAATGTAAAGTCTGAGAATTAT
This sequence comes from Latrodectus elegans, assembly GCA_030067965.1. Lineage (NCBI taxonomy): Eukaryota > Metazoa > Arthropoda > Arachnida > Araneae > Theridiidae > Latrodectus > Latrodectus elegans. The sequence goes on from CM057810.1 coordinate 104,682,676, forward strand.
TTTCTTCTTATAAAGTCCGTCTAATTTTTAAATTTAACATAATAATATTATGTGCATCTAATTTTTTAAAATTTATCATAATAATGTAATGCACATCTAATTTTTAGATTTAGTTCTTATAAAAATATGCCTTTAATTTCTAATTCCTTTTAATTACCTTCTAAAATTAATTTAAAAATTAAAGTAAACATTTCCCAATAATATTTGAAATAATCACACAATTTCAATATTTTATTTTGTGTAAATGACAGAAAATATTTCTTAGATCAAATTAAGGTAGGTAATTAATTAAATTTTATCTGAATTGCATAATCTTGTACTTGTGATACATAGCAAATGTTAAAGAATTACAAAATAATAATTCTATTAAACTTTAGTGGCGATACATATTTAACTGCCATTGAGTGGCAACAGCAGCAAAATAATAAGGAACGGAGAAGCAGCCACCATGCAGTAAACTAATAAAAATTTTATATTTCTAAATTAAAATTTATAAATTGGCCGTTTGTATAATTTTGAGGTTATTTGGTAGTGTGCTCTGTAATTGAATGTATTGTAATAAATAATTTAAAAATTTTTCTGTGGCTTTTTCTTATCTCAAAAATGGTTCTAGAATAATGTATAGAATTAAAATGAGGTTAAGAAGAGGGTTTGAGAATTTTACTTTTGTCTACCCCAACCATTCTTATTGTTAAATATATAATTATTATATATTTTTTATTACATAGAGAAAAGGCAGAAATATTTCCGGTTATATTTCATATTAGTTTCGAAAGTTCAACAAAGTCTCATCCCTTAAAGTTACGAAAGTTTGGTTAATTCTACAATAGATGAATAATACAATTTGATATTTACCATTATTTAATCCTAATTAGTTTTACAGTAATATTGAAAACAATATATTTGATGTTTTCTAAGCAAAACTAATTTAGTTGTTATAAAAGCGCAAAAAGTTTGAAAAACTTTTTATCTCAAATAGAAAACTATCTAATGTTAGATTTATAAGAAGAGATAAAAAAATTTGAAGATAAAGTCATCTAATTATGAAACAAAATAATTAATTATTATATAAATTATTAAATTAAATATATTAAATTATATATTAATTATTAAATTAAAATAACTTAATTATTGTTACTCGTATATGCGTATATAGCAAATACTGTAATGTGATAATAAAGTAACGAAATTTTAAAAATTCCTGGTAATTTAGTGTTTACAATAAATCCCTTCCGGATTACAATTTCTAAGGAATATATGAAAAATGCTGAAATTAACATTTATAAGAACTGAAAACATAAATATTTATTTTTAATAAAACTTTATATGACTATGTTGCAAAATTTAAAACTTAGAGTTTTTAAGGACCTTAATTTTAGTTAATGGATGCATATAAATTGATTTGAATAATATGCATACTTTATGATTAATATGCATATGTACTGTATATTCCACACACACGCATATATATGCAGAATGCAATTATTTTTCTGATAAAGAAATAGGAAATTCAATACAAATATTTAAATATAAAGTAAAAAAAATATTAGCAACTGAAAAATAAAATAAATATATAAATAAACTACATTATTTATTTATTAAACTTTTTATATTTTATTTACAAAATTGAAAAGTTAATTTTAATGAGTTAAAATATAACGCGTCCAAATATTTGATATTATTTATTAATTATCGAGATCTAGTTTGCTATAATCTCTGAGAGTTTTATTTGTAACCTTTAATTTTTAGAGCTCAATTTAAACTTCATTATACTTAATAACAAAGTGGATGTTGTTTTCACTTAAAAAAAAGAAATGTAAAGTATAATAGTGAAAAAGGAAGATTGGTGAATGTACCTATAAATAATACTCAAAATTTATAAGCTTGGTAGTGTATGAAATAAATAATTTTAAGTATTGATTTACTTTTTAACCTGTGATTTAAATATTAATATTATCTACACATGTTATTTTTACTGAAGAAACTTGCTTAAAAAATTTCTACTTGCAGAAATGATTTCTCTATAATTAAGAAAGAATTATAGAGAAATATTTGCATTCTATATAAAAGTTAGTCTATTTTTTAAATGCTTAATGGAAATGTGAAGTGTTTTTAAAATTTGTCAAAAGAATAATAACTTCAATATTTATTTAGGCATCGAATTTTTCTAATTTAATTTTGTTTGATTTCAATATTGTTATCATTTTTTGATTTGGATTATTAATCATAGATTTTTAGTAACAGAAAAACTTCATGTAATTCCTATTTTGTCAATGAACAATTTTTTTTCCAACTACATAAACATCATTTTCCAGGGAAATTAATTAATTGTAACGGTTTCAATGGCAAGGATTACTTAAAAAACCTTTTTAAAACTTTAATACCCTCTTTATAGGAACTTAAAAGTTTAACGATCAGTCTATAAAACGTTTCCCAAAAGTCAATATTTCCGATAAATTTTATAATTTTTTATCAAACTAATAATGTTAAAATATTAATACATGTTATAAAAATTCTTAAAACATTCTTAGATGCTTGAAGACATTTTTTTTGGTCTTAACTGAATATTGAATTGTATGACAGCTATGTAATCTAGGTGTAAAACTAGCTATGTGTAATCTAGGTGTAAAACTAGCTATGTGTAATCTAGGTGTAAAACTAGCTATGTGTAAAACTAGGGTTTGTTTTTACATTGCAATATATAATGCCAAGTGAAGGAACGAAGCCTTTTTGATAGAAGCTTATAAAAAATGCCTTTTATCAAGGTGAGGTTTGGTTAGCTTGCCGTTTCACGGCCACTTTTCTAGAAATAAAACCTAATTTGGCCAACAAAAAACACCAGCTTAAAATATATCTTAAATAACTACAAAAACGAACTGCACCATGTCCCCGGTAGGAATCGAATCCATGGACTCCTAAGCTGAAGACCAAGACGCTAATCATTCAGCCTATTCATTCAGTGATAAAGGCAAGGATAAATGGATGGGAAAAGTAAAGTGTGAATTGAGAATTACGTTTGCATTACGAGACGATGTTTTTTTTTAATTTTTATTGAAAGTTGCTTGATTAAAAGTTATCTTTTTTTAATCATGTATTTCTTTTACAGACATATGTACATAAATTATACAAATGAATAATAATATTTGAAAGGATTTATTTTACTGTATAAAGTATTCTAAAATGGATTAATGCATTTAATTCAAAAAGTATTTTAATAAAATTGAAAATGTTGAGAAATGAAAATAAAAATTTACTGTGATTTTATAAGACTTGAACATGTCTTGGAAGTTGTCAGTCTGTAATTTTCTATTTACTTGAACAAATGAATCAATATAGCTATATTTATTTTTTGCCCTGTATTTACATTTCAGTTGCCAAATAACTATATGTAAAAGTAAAAGTTCTTTTGAATAATCAAATAATACCACTGCATTAGAAAATGGAGCCTACCATAAATTTTGAATTTATAAATCAAAGTTTTTAATGAGTAATAACTTTCATAACATAAAAAGGCCAAATAATTTTCATAATTTTTCACTCTAATACACACAAAATATAAATTTGTTTAATATCATGGTGTACTAAGATAAAATTGTCAAAAAGTTTAGTTTAAATTTCTGAATATAAGGGCTTAAATAGCACTTCATAATACAATAAAACTATAAAGTTGAAAATAAAAATCTTTTTGTTAATTTCCTCGAATCACACCAAATGATAAACATTTTATAAAAAATAATGTTATTTTGTAAATTCGTAAACGTATTTTTATCTTTATTTCAAAAGTAATATACAGTGAAGAGGAAAGCATATTTTTAATTAATAATATGGATAAACTTAATTTCTCTTTCTGAGGTAATACTTCTAAGGGGTATATAAAATACGTTGGCTATTTTTTATTTTAAATTAAACATAATTAATTTAGTTGAAATAAATGAACTTAGATTTAGTAACAATATAATATCTGCAGTTATATTACAATAGAATGATTCATATTTTATATACAATATCACCTTAAATTAAGTTTTTTTATAAGAACACAATTCGATTATTATTTTATAATAAAATAACTAAGTAACTGAAGAATTAAGCAGAACAAATGATATGCATTGTTATTTTTTAAAAATCAGTTAATAATTTAATTAACTACCATAGAACAAAACCAGTTTATTGAATATATTAAATTTTACTTTACATATAATTTGAAGAATTTGTTTTTATTTGTAATGGAAGAATGAATCGCTTGTTGTTTTACTTGATAGTTAAAAATTTTAATTTGAGCAGAGTTGAAGTAAGAGATTTTCATGCATGGTATCGATTAGTGCACTTACCTGGCAGAAGTCGATCGGTGGTCCTATCATTGTCACTCAAGGTGTAAGAAGTTGGTGACATAGGGCTCAGTGTTGAATCATCAGGAGTTTTTGCTTGAGTCACCTCAAACTTCGAGGTACTTTCTTCAGCCATGGCCGGATAATGTCTTTAGCTGCTATCTTATAAATTTCTAAATCCAGAAACGTTATTTAAAATTTATAATCCTCCAACTAATGAGAATTAACTGTTAAAAACTTTGCCTAGCTAGTGCACTTGTTATCAGATGACTATGTGAAAAGTGACAGTTCCAGAAAGAGTTTAAATGGACGCCTCTACCTGTCATTCGACACTTTTCTAAAAAAATTGCATTTAAATAGTTGAAACACCTAAATACTTGACTTGATTGGTGCAAACTAAGCTAAAATGCACGGTGTGACTACAATACAGTTTATATGGAGGGAGTTTATAAGTTGGAAAAAGTTAGTTCTGTCTCCAATGACTTAAAATATTTGAAGCATGTAATTGTCTGAGTGACACTTCATACATAGATCACAGTTCTGAAGCTTTCAGACTTGATGAATAATGCACCTTTTTTTTATTGGCGATAAAGGAGGGATCAATCACATCTTTTATTTCCTTTTCGGAACAGAGCGTGGGTGAGAGCGCGCTCTTCTTCCCGAGATGCGGAAGAGCAGGTGATGCGGAGAGGAAGAGAGATGTGAGCGAAGAATCCAGGAGTTTAGAAACCTCAGCGTTTGAGTATTGGCTCTGTGCCTAACCGGGGGTCTTCCTGAAGGGAGATGCAGCAAGATTAGGCATCACTAGCGCCCCCATACCATTCGTCGAGCATCGATCTCAAGCTCCCCGATCATTCTTTTGGAACTCGTGGTGGATTCTCCTACTCCCTGAGTGGGGGTGCAGGGACACCTATTATTCAATACCTTGTGAAGAGGAATTTCAGATTCAAGTAACTGCCAAGTATTAAACGAGGAAGCTACTTCCGGATTCGTTTTTAATTTTTTTTTCGGTTCAGGAGGAAAGCAGAAAATAATTATTCTACTTTTTTCAGCAGTTTTCGAATCTGTTATCTTTATGTAAATTTATTTGCTGAAACTTTCCAGAAAACAATATAATGAAATAATTATTATCATATTTTCATTTAAACCCAGATATTTTAAAAATCCAATTACAGATATCTAAGGGAATATTTTATTCTTTCAGTTTATTACTAGAATTTTTTTTAACTGGAAAAGGCAGTTTTATTTTATTTACTGTTCATTAAAAATGTTATGCAATACCGAAATAAAAGCTTCAAGAAACAAATTTTATCTTTTGTAAAATACTAGTTTTTAATTATAGCACAATAGAAGTATTTCTCTCTCTCTAAATAATAAATAAGACTAACAGAACAAATCAACAAAGAATGATGTGTCTAATTGCTCAATTTATATTAAGAAAAAATTGAAAAATGCTTATATATGATGATTTTACATTTTTTTTGACAAGCATTAAAAGATAACAGCTTGTTTCACTTAGCATGTCACATTATTCTTTTGATTTTTTTTATAAAAGTTTTTTAAATAATTAAAAACTAAAATTTAGAATAATTGCACTTTTTATTGCTACGCAATTAATTTATTCATAGCAGGATATAATAAATTTTAAAATAGCTTGCAAACTTTGACTTATTTAACAATGAAATATTAAAACATGTCCTAGATATTTTATTATTCCACTTAAATTTAATTTTAAAAATAAAAATGTAATGATAATTACATTATTCTTTTCGTTATTATTCCACAGAAAATAATTTAAACTAAAATTCAAATTTGAATCATGATTATAATACTTTATAATTTAAGAGGAAGAGTTTTTCTTCCAATCATTTCCACTTATTGAATGCATTTATATTGTAGAAGCATAATTCAATACTTTAGCAGAGCATTATAACAGTTCATCACAGAGTTAATGCATTAAAAAAATATTTCATAGATAAAAGCGCAAGGAATTCCATACAACTTTTCAAAACGACTAATATTCATGCAAAGCAAATATTCACTATTGAATGTGAAATTAACTGATACAATATTCGTGGTTTACCTCGATTCAGGAGAAAGCCGGTTGCTGTACTCTGTGAATAGATGTTCTTCCTTCGATTGGTATTTCAATATATTCTCCAAATATTTACTTTATATGCAGTTTCAGCTTCAAAATATCTGGTTAGTAATTAAGTTGTAATGTCAATGAGAAACGATTGGAAAACGATTCTATTTTTTCTCTTAGAGAAGTGCTGTATCACTTCGAAGCAGACGATCTTTTTATGTATCAAGCATGGCGACTTTAAACGTCACGCGATGACGTCACAGTTGTTGATGATCTGAAAAACGGCGCCTGAAAAGGCAAGTTCACTGCAACAGCCATTTTTGGGGTATCTTTTCTCCTTCGAATGGAAAATATTACTGTCCATATTTTTTATTATTTATTTAAAAGGAAATCACAATATATAGAATTTCTGTTTAAATTTATTCTCAACTAATAAGGGAAAAACCGAAATTAACACAATAATGAGTTAATATAAATCCAATATTAAAAAATATAATCGATATTTTTCACAAATATACTACAAAATAAAAAAAAAGATTTCTTTTAATTTGAAAGGGATCTTATAAAATTAAACAACTAATTTATCAATTATTAATTAATAAATTGGAACATTACATGCTCCAGTTAAAAAATTAGGACGTGTAAAAATTTTTCTCATTAACTTATCTTAAATATTTAAATACATTTAATATTATATTCTTATAATAAATTTCTTAAAAATTTGCTGCATAATTAAGTTAAATGACTCTGTAATTTATTGAATAACAGTTTATTGAAAATTGCTTTATAATTAACAATCTCAAGATTTTTCGATAACTATTATATATATATATATATATATATATATATATATATATATATATATATATATATATATATATATATATATATATATATATTGATTAAATTATTCTGGTTAAATTTTTTGAATGCAAATGTAAGTGAACAATGTTAAGATAAATTCACCAAAGCTTTCACAAAAGAAAATATAGAATAAAACACGTGCATGTGGCCTATGTATATTATTATCGTATTCCTTAACTATATAGTAATTGCTTATAAACTTATGTATTTTATGAAAAGAAATTCTATATTTGAAAAGAAATTCTATCAATTAAAAATAATGTAAATAAATAACAATATTTTGCCGCTGATAGCAATGGTTAATTATAAAAGTAATTAAAATTAATCTAGTAAATGAAAAACAATGTCGCGACATCTTAATAGACAGCCAAACGTCCGAATAACTTTGTAACGCATATTAATATATACCGTGTAAATTTTCTTTCAGGCGGACTTTTTATAGATAGTAGACTGTATTTACATGGTGCAAAGTAGGAAAGACTGATAACTTCTTAGCACCCATCCAGACACAGAGAAGGCCGAAGAGGAATAGTTGGTTAAAGCATCGTTCTCATGATCGAAAGGTAATGAGTTTAAATCTTTATTTAACTGAAGAGCAGCCGTATTTATTAAAGGCAACTGGATCGAATTAAATAGGTGATGGTCGCAATGTCATCCAAATGAAATGATTTCCTATTAGTAGTAGGTCAATTTCTCTGCTTAATTCTTGCTTCTGAATATCGAAGGCTCTCAACTAGTTGTTTTCAGATAACTGGTAGAGCACAAATTTGGGCTAATTAGAAGGAAGTATGGTGCAACAACTTCTACTGAAGATGAATATTAGAATTCTGGGATTACAAACTATCGTATCTTCTGACATCGATCAAGATCTCATGATTATCATAAGACCATGAAATGGATGGTACGCCAAAAAACCTTGCCGAACCTCAACAGCCGTCAATCACTAACAGGCATGATCTTAATAGATAGTACATCTATCCCACGAGTTTGGAAACAAAAAATGTGCTTAATTCCGAGACAACACTTGTCTTCATCGACAGCACAATGATGTCGCTAGCAATAAATACTGTTAGTTTGTCGATATGGCTTACGACTAACCGTAACGACACATCAGAGACAGAAGTCTCTTCTTTAGTCAACCAACCTCAACACAGAATGGTATAACCTCGTGTTATCAAGCGAATTTAGGTTCTGGTTTGAGCACCATGATTATTGCATTTCTATTTAGTCATATGGTGAAAAAGACAGTATCTCACAGACACAATGATAACGCTTATTCGATATTTATCTCCCTCACATCTTCTTCACACTGATGACACTTTGAACACTTGTTATAGTTCCGTTGAAATAAGCTCCGTGGTTTACCTTCTGTTGGATCTTGTCATAAAAATGTCTGGTTATCGGAAAAAATGAATGATGGGTTCATCACCAAACGCCAGTCCATTAGTTATAGTTTAATGTTGGAATTCGTGTGTAGCATTAAATTGGACCTGTCCAATCCTTATATTTTTTTATTTAATTTTTAGGCAAAGAAATACTATTATTGATTCAAGTGATAGTTTTCTCTAGCTTATTTTTTTCATACATTTCTTGAATATTTATTTATTCAATAAACATTGTGTTGTTTGCAATTCCTTCAGTTACAATGAGATAGCAATATCCATATTTATTTTTGTGTATCTGTTGTTTCAAATTCTAGATCAATAAATGACTAAGTTACAGGCTTTAAAAGAGTTAAGATTTAGTTTTGAATTAAAGGAAAATATTTTTAAATGACTTTAGTTTAATTCTCTCAGTTACTGTGAAACAAAAGATAATACACAATGAATTTTTTTTCTATCTGTTGGTTAAATTTTTAAATAAATAAAAACAGAATAAAGGGAGAAAGGCTTATATAAAGTTGTTAAATAAATAAAAATAATACATGTCTGAAATAATATATTATATATTTTTGACTCCACATAAAGTTTTTAAGAAACATACATATCTTTAAATATTTTTATAATTTTAATTAAAATCAAATATGCTTGACTAGCAAATTTTACGTTTTTTATCGTGATATATAAAAGAAGTCAAAATAAGGAAATCATTTTTTTACAAAGTACTTGGGTAATATACTCGTAATACAGTTTTATTAAATATCATGATTCAATATTATGAAATAACGTCCAACTGTGCCTTGGTAATTTCGAAGCATTTCTATACACATAATTTCGTAATAAAATTGAAATACCCTGTGGTAACTTGAAGGCTAATAAAATCTTTGTAACTGTTCATCGTCATTTACTCATTAGAAAGCAATTCACTGGGGAGAATACCAGAAAATATTTTTGACGAATCTAATTATCATGCAATAAATGCTTTTTAATGAGAACAAATAAAAAGAAGAGTACAGTTCTTTTTTCTAGATACCTAAAATAATAATTATATATTACACAATATTATAAACACAAATTAAATGCTTCTTACAAGATTTTACTTAGAAATTCTCTGCTAATGTATATTAAAAAAATAGAGAGTACTAATTTTGTGTGCGTGTGAATCTATTTATAATTAAATTATAATATTTTGCTTTATTATATCGCACAATCACTTAATTATTTGAATTATTTATTTTATTCAGACTTTAAAAACAGATTTCGTCACCCAATATGAAACTATTTTATGTGGAAGATATCCGAATAATAAAAATAAAACTGTTTAGTAAGATTCAAAATTATTTGCTAATACATAAAATTTAACTAATAATTTCAAAATCAAATTCGTGTATAAAATTAATGTCATAATGCCGCAATGTATACACTCACATCCACCCACCCATTCACACACACTGCGAATAGTCTTTAAATAATGCCCCATGTCTATTTTCAACTGTTAAATGATTTGGTTTTAAATATTCAGTACTATAAGTCTAATTAATGGGTTTTAGCTCCCTGATTTAAGATATTTCATATTATTATGTGTTCTGAAAATCTTGCATTAGAGTTATTTGAATAGATCTGTTCAAAAATTTTCGCCAGTCGTCTACTTTTTTACCTTTATTGTGAAACTAAGTTCCATAAATATTCTATTACTTACATCACATATGTTCCCTAATATTCTAAGTAATGAGCACATTTTCACGGTTTTTAACCACTAAACCTAAAGTGAAATCATTTATTGCAATGGGGAAGAAAAAAAAAAAGAAAGAAAGAAATGCACCAGAATGAGTGGCATGTTTCAACGTGTCTGGGGAATTACAGGATTTTTAAAGTTAATGGCGTAGAGGAAATAAATTATTCTCCCCTTCCGGGGCTGCATATACGTGTTGCAAGCCTCCCTATTAGAGTTTGTCAGTAGAAAATATTGATTTTTGTCAAATGTCCCTTAGGTCATAACGGCGTCTGGACATTTGAAAGAAATATCTTTCTGTAGTCGTAGAATGCATTATATGTAAAGAGAGACGGTTTTTCCGAACGAAAGCATTTTTTTTTAAAGAACGTGCATAGAGCAGCATTTATTTTGCAAAATAATCAATAAAAGTATATTTTTGTAATATGATACATCTACTTATAATTATTCATTCTAAGAATTAATTATCTATAATGAAAAGTAAAATTAAATTTGCTTTGATTAAAAGTAACGACAGAAATTTTCCCGTAAAAGAAAATATGAAATAAATTTTTTGCATAGATTTTTTATTAAAATTTGTGCATGATCTTCCAATAATGCTTATTTATTTAATGGCAAATTTATACACATGTATACAATGTTAATAATACATTTTATAATCATGCAGTTTCCTTGCTGAGATAATTAAATCAAGTATATTGTTTTTATTATACTAAATGTCATACCTACATTAATTTTCAAAATTGATTTGAAAAAATTGAATTTTTTGTCACTCTATAATCATTTGTATTCTGCATTCAATGGAAAAGATTTCCAATTGAAAAAGGATTTTTTAAGCACTTCTAGCAACCATCACGAGTTAAGAAGAAAGCTCAAATTGTGGCAAACACCAGAATATTAACCATGCAGGTGATAACGTGGAGTAAAGATAATTTTGAAGAGGAGGTAGAAAATAAGCCAGGTAAAAATATTTTAAATTTTTTGTATTGTAAAATAATAAATTATTTTGGTATTTTCCACATAATATTCAATGTAGTGAGAATCAAAATTTTCATAAAAAAGTAGTTTTAGTAAAAAAAAATTATTAAAAATATTTATACATCAAAATAATAAGAGCCAGAAACAAAGGCCAGAATATAAATAAATATTTTGACATAAAGTGCGTCCGATTTCAGTAATTCAATCGTATGGTATGATTAAAACATGAAAAGTAATCTTTAAAAATTGATGTATTGAAACTTTATTCATTTAGATGATCAGAAATAAAATAGAGAAATACTTTTTCTGTAGTTTAAGCATTCATTTTGTACATTCAATTCATAAATATGTAAAAATCTTTTCTTTAAAAGTTCACACCCACATTAATTTATTTTTAAAATCGAAATTTTCCTTATATTTTCTGAAAGAAAATTATGCTGTAATCACTGAAAAAAGATTCGATTTTGATAGGATATAATTACAGTACCTTTAAAATTCTTTGTGTATACGTGCCTTATATGCATATATAATATATATATTAGATACTGCAATACGGATAATAATAAAACTAATAAGACAAAATTTGAAAATCCCGGATAATAAAATAATATACAATACAATGAATAGGAGGAAAGCATAGGGATCACGTCTTCCTCAGAAAGGAGATGCTTAGCTATGCAAATTAAACACTTTTTTCTGACAATTTGCATTGCTGTCCATCTCCCTCCTGATGAAGACATGGTCCCTATGCTTTCCTCCTATTCATTGTATTGTATATTATTTTATTATCCGGGATTTTCAAATTTTGTCTAGCAAGTTTTATTGCATTTTACGTTGTATCTAATTTACACTGTCATATCTTTCTTTAGCTGCTTTTGTGCACTTATCTTTCCATTAATATATATTTTTGGTATTGCATTTTTTGCTATATTTTGCTATACACATATATATATATATATGTGTGTGTGTGTGTGTGTGTGCGTGTATTATATTACGAATAATGTAATTACTATATGCTTGTAGGATACACATAAAATATAATAGAAAATAACAAATATTTTCGAGTCATTTTCTTAAACAATATTTTTTTATGTCTCCCATTAAGTATATAAATAATTAAATTTGTTAAAATAAAAATTAATTTCTGCTTTCGATATACTTTGTATTGTTTCATTAAAAAAATATGAATTTCGTTGGTTTTTTTAGAACTTATTTTTGTTTAATGATATAAAAATTTTGACAATTAAATTTGGTGATACTATAATATCATTACTATTTAACACACTAATTCACTGATTTTGATGTATAGTTGAAAATATATATTGCTGAAAATATAAATGTTTATTAAAATTTTTCTTAATTTTAATCATTTCTGAATATCTAATTTTTTTACTTGTAAATATAACAAGGCCATGATGTGTAAAAATGCGCTGAAATCAAATGTTTTTTTTTGTTGAATGTTTCTATGACACTTATATGAATTTTTATATAGCCTAGTCACGAATTTTCTTTGATGAATAATATACATTGTTTTAACTTAAGAATAAAATATGCAATATTTTTTTAAAAAAAATTGAGATAAAATTTTAATTTCTTTGAAATGTTTTTCCTTTTTTATCATTTACTATCCAAGTACTAATACAATTAAGACAAATAAATGAATTATTTATTTTAATTTTATCAGCAATTAGTAATTTTTGCTTTTGTAACGTTTACTATTCAAAAGTTAATAGAATGAAAATAAATGAACCGTTTGAAGCTGTTTCCAGAAAATATTATTAAATAATTTGTAATTATAATTAAAAGTTACCTTAGCATTTAATATTTACTTATATGTGTTGAGTACTTCCCCCCCCCTAGAGTGTTCAAGTCATTCATTAATCTTTAATCTCCGATTGCTTATTGTTTGGCATTTCTTGAATGCTGTTATAATACAGAAGATATTAATTTCAGACTTCAGTTATACAACGATAAATTTAGTAAATTCAGTCAATAAAATGTTTTAACTGAAAATGGCAAAAATTCATGAAATGGTTTTCAAAATAAATTATATTTAGTGGAAAAAAATATTGACTTGTATAATTTCTTCAAAAAAACTTTTCTTTCAAATAACGATATAGGATCATTAATCGTCGATATACAATTATTATTGGTCATCATTATACACTTGAACTAAATAAATATCGATATTACTTGCAAGAGTTGAAAATGCATTAACTTCCATTGAAATATTGTTTATTGTACGATATCACCTTTTATTAAGGTGCACAAACTTTTAAAAGCAGTTGATAATTATAAATAACTTTAATTTCGTTTTCTAGAAGCAAATTTATTTCTAAATTAAGCAGATGTAAGCAAATGTTAAAACAAATAATACTATAAATCATGTGAAACAAAATAACTCATATTCATTTACTGCCTGTTCACAAAATTCAAAGCTATGCTTCATTATATTTAATAAGCTATTACAATGCGCATATGTTAGTTCTGGTGATATTTTAACACATTTAAAATGAGTTGTTTGATTTATTATTACAAATCTTTCCTTCGAATCTCTTAAATTCACGAATAGGTTTTTTTTTAAGAAACAAGAGCAGAATTCATAGATAACTACTGTTGATTTTATAATCAACCAAATTTTCGATAAACATCTAAAAGAAACATTTCTGGCCTTATCAGATTTTCTGTAGTGGGGTAACAAAATAATTCTCCTAAGAATTTGTAAATTTGATTCAAGATTTGTTTATTTTATTTAAAAAGGTACGCTTTTTCAAATTTTATAAAGCATTAAATATTATTGCTCGATACAATAATTACTAACATACTTTAGCAAATTTTAAATAAGCTGTTTCATTTGAATTCATAACATTTTTATTTTTATCTTTCAGACAATTCCTCTTAAATTTGAGAAAAGAGATTTGTAAAAATCAAGAGAGAGATTATTAGAATTTAAAATACAATAATAATAAACTATTCTAGTTACTTTAACAGTCTGCGAAATTATCAACAACCTATCAAAGGAAGCGTTTCTGCCTCTATCGAAACATCTGTAGCGAGGTAGAAAAATAATTCTTGCAACAATTCGCTACTTTGCTTCAAATGTGCTAATTAGCTCTGATTTGGCGCATGTTATAAATTCCAACTCCAGTTTCTTTCCGGCTTTCTTTGTGGGAATCTCCTAATGACGTAGCCTTCGAATGTCTCGACATGACAAAAGTTTTCGAAAGGCAAAATAATTACTGGCGCTTAATTATTTCTCTTCGAGCGAAAGAGGTGAGATTTTCTTTATTTGCCTAGAAATGAAAAATGTTCGCCTTAAATTCTCAAGAATTGATACTGCTGGAAGACAGGAAGCAGAATATTTATATTACTATGTTGCGTGTCAAAGTAACATTGCTTTTATTTTCACTCAAATAACTCTATGGATACATAGATGTGTCTTTATTTACACTGTTCGTATCCAACCAATCGATCTAAAATGGAGATTATTTATCTCATTGCAGATTTGCTTAAAGATAAAAATATGTAATACAGAGTTTTACTGTGAAATTAATTACAACTGTAACGTTTTTCTTATCGATTAGGTTTTCCAGATAAAGTTGTTTTTTGGATATTCAAATTTATATATTGAACATATGCTTTATGAACTAATATTTATGAAGTTTTCCGCGAAGCATTCAGTTATTTTATATCATTTAACAAAAAGATCAATATGTGATTAAAACCGATAACGTATTTTTTAATTATTATAAAAATTTAATCTTATCTTTTTAATTTAAAAAAATTTAAGATAATTTTAAAATTGTACTTCTAGTTTTTTTTTTCTAATTTTTATAAATTAGTGGTAAACTTTATCGATTCGAATTTGAATATTTATAAATACTTAAAATTTAATAATAGAAATCAATATGATAATTATTAATATATCAGAACATAGAATTATGAATAAAAGACGATTTCGATTTAAGTTTTGCAAATAATGTATTTTTGGATTATTCATATACAGCAAATTTATGGAATATTACAGATAATTTTCTAATACACTTGCTTTACAAAAAAAAATTAAATTAAATTAAGAAATATAATTAGAAATAAAATATATTTGTAGTTATACAACTTAAAATACATCTGTTGTTGATTTTCAATATAAGGTATTAAAATAAAACACTTACTTTTATGGCATTCTAACTGTTTCTGTTCTCAATTTTTCGTTTAGATGTAAATTACTTACAAACAATTTGAGAATCTATTTCTCCAGTTTATTTAAGTCTTAGTAATTTTTGACTGATTTAGATTAATATGAAATGTAACTGTAAGTCATTGAGCACTTAGCTTTCTTATTAATTTTGATCAATATAAATAGCAATTATAATTTACAATTAATTTAATAATGCCATGAAGTATATTAATATATTATAAAGTATTTGCAAATTTATATATCATAATAAATTAATATTATTTTGAATTTACACTGATCTTAAAAAGTATTTTTTTTAACAAACAAAAATATACTTGTCGTTAAAAATATTGTTTAATTATTACTCAGTGTTAACAATAATCATTAAGAAAATAAGATATATTAGTTTAAAGAATCTGAACTTATTTAACATCAACAGATTTTCAAACTCAAATTTTTTAAATTTATATTTTCATTAGAAAAATGAACAAAAAATTTACGAAAAAATTCCTTTGAAATTCAATTCAAATTTAAATTTGAAATATTTTTGTTTTCATTGAAATAATTTCTGTTGAATTTAATTTCATTTTTATGCTTTTTTAAGTATGCATTGATATTTTCATGCAAAAACTAATGATAATTTAATTTGTAATAATTTATATAAATGTTTGATGAAATAAATATATAAGTATGTATTAAATATAAAATATGTAAGGTTGACTTTATTTTAAAATAAATAAATAATTTTTAAGAATTATTTGCTGGAATTTAATGTATGTTTCTCTATACTTTAATTAAGCAAACGGAAATTGTCTAAGATATAATAAAACGTTACGTGACTTTTAACTTATCATTATTGATATTATCTAAAAAAGCATAAATAAAAATAATTCTTATGGAATGTTTCATTTTATGAAGTATAGAAATTTTGTTATATTATACACATTTGTATTTGAATCTAAAATAAACAATGTTTCTTGAAAAGTAATAATACTTTTTCCTCAATCATCAAGTCATAAATTCCATAATAGTTATCATGTAACTGGAGTACATATACAAAATATAAGTGCAAAGAATTTGTCGGAAATCGATTTGAAGCAAAATAGGATTTTTTAATTCCAATAAATTTGAAATTTCCTATAATGACTTTCATATGAAAAGATTAGAAAAATGTATTATTTTTCTAATCTATGCTTGAATTTGTCGTGAATGAATGCTTGAATTAATTGCAAACTTAGGTTATAAAAGACATGATTTTTTCAAGAGAATTGTAGCTTAAACGTGAGAAATATTGCACCGAAAATAATGAAAAGTGTTGATGTGCGTGACAAATCGAAAAACCTCCACGTACTTACTATAATCATAACATGCCATGAACGGAAAAATGGCGATAAAAATCGGGAGTTGATGCTATAAACTAATATTGCAGTAATACAACAAGATGTGTAGAAAATTAGAATCGAATTGAACACGAAAAGCAAAACTAGAAAACATTCGATTTTTATCCAAGATTATGCTTTGATAGAAAAGTACAGTTTCTACCTTAAAAAAGACTAATGTTCAATTGCACGAAATCTTATAATCTATATTCTGAAAAGGAGTTTAAGAAATGATTGATAAATGGAAAAGTATATTTTTTACAGTAATTATTGAAGAGATTGATAATGGTTAAATGACATCTTATGTTATATCTTGAAGAAAAAAATTCTATCCTTGGAATAAGAAACATTCATTTATTATAAGGTTGTTCAATGTTAACCTTTTTTAATAAAATTTTTTTTCTTAGTAAAGACTGAAGAGTTGTTTTACAATTTTGCCAGGTAGTTACATATTTCTAAGATAAAGTTCAAAATAATTAACTGTAAATTCAAAATATAAAATTTTTCATAGATATTATGTATATAAAATAAAGAAATGATAAAAATTTGATGTTTACATGAAATATATGATATTGTATTGATATTTAAGCAAAATTATGCTTTATTATATTGAGAAACAATCAAATTATTTTAACTTTTATTTTTTATATTTTTTAGTAAAATTATTTTTTAACTTTTATTTTTTATATTTTTTAGTAAAATTATTTTTTAAATTAATTTTTTATTTAAATTTAGTTAAATTTATTAACCGATGTGTTTTTATTGTTTTGGAATAACTGATTACTTGGAAAAAATGTTTTTAATAACCTATCAATTAGGTTGTATTTTCAATATTTCTGATCAAATATACACAATATTCACGTGTAACAATCGAGGCATTACCCACGATAACATCTCGTTACAATGCAAAAAGCAGAAATAAACTATCGATCTTCCGTTATTCAACTGTGTTCAAAATCGAACCAATGACTTTCATTTTCTAAAAATGTGGTCGCTTCAGATAACCATCATCACTATTGTCATGGTAGAATTAACAAACCACACTAACAACAGCTTCAATATTTAGAATATTTATTCTTAAAAATAGAAATTAATTCATTTTTTTCTCACAATTTTTATTTGTATTAATCAAATCTTAATATTTTTAAATTTTTTTAGTGTTTTACGAATAACTAAAATTTTAAATAGAATTTATGTAATACTTGAATAGTAAAACTTATTAATGTTTATTAAAAAATAGCAGAAGAAAAATGAAGAAAAATTCTTTTCTCAGTGTATTGTCAAATTGATGCGATAAACATCAGCGAAATTAAAATTAATTGTAGAAGAAAATTATTTACTTTATTGAACAAACATTTTTGTTTTTATATGTGATTTTATTATTTATAACTTTTATAATATAAAAGAAAATAATATAGTAGAATAATTAATCATATTTAAAATTCTTTCACAAATCTAATTTTAGTAGAGTTATCAATCTGTTAAATTAAATGTCAATATAAAACTTATACGCATTAATGTTCCTGAACTTTACTAAGTCAATTTTCGAATATAATATGCATTCTTTAAGTCAAAAAATAATTTAAATTTGTTAAAATGTGCTTAACAACAGAAACTATAACTTTCATTGAAAAAAGTTTCTAAGATAAAAAGAAACCATGATAAATTTAAATTAAAGTATTCAAAACTTATTTAGTTAAAAATTTAAAGTAATGCAGAATTTTAAAAATATAAGATTAAATATTTCTATTAAATATAAATTAAATTAATATTGAATTCAAATATATGTGTAGACAGTTTAAGCTATAATTACAATAACTGTAGAGTTTTAATTTAAAATTAACTAATAATAAATTTTACATCTAATATTCATAGTCAAATGATCAGATGATTGTTATTTTGCAAGATAATGCTTTACATTATATATTTTGTCAAAAGAGAAACTGCTTTTTGTTCAAGAACTATAAAGTTCAAATTCTTAATATTCATTTCGAAAATTAGGAATGGAAAAAAAAATTGATGTATATCACATAATTATTAAATAAATTCTTAAACATGAAGTAGTGAGAAAAATATACGAAGCTAAATGGGAGAAAATACATTTATTTTCTTTCGTAAAAACTACGACAGAACAAATAAATATAAAAAGAGGTTTATTATTTTTAAATTTCATTTATTAAGTTAATCATATCTGAAAATATTGCATCTATTTATTTAAAAAGAAATTATTTTACTATACGAGACTAAGCCCGGTGGCTTAATGGTAGTGACTCGCGTTCTCATAGCGCAGGTTCGAGGTTCAATCCTTGGGATGGACAAGAGCGACTCAGCATTTCATATCTTCAATGGGTCGTTAAAACTGAATGCCTAGTAGGCTTAAGAACTAACTGGGACTTTTGCATTTGGCTGACCACCTTACTGGGATATATGCTTCACACACCCAGGGCCGTCGGTCAGGAAAACATATGATCACTGTCGGCCTTGGCCCGAACAACAAGTGTCGTCCCATTAAGAATGAATTTGCTAGATTCAATCACAATGTTTCTGCTAAGAATAATAAGTATTATAATTTTTATTAAAAATTAGATGTGAATTTTGCAACGATATACAACATATACAATTTTGTAATCCAATTGTTGTGCAATAAATGTTTCACCTTCATGTAGTATATATATATATAAATAAGTAATTACCTTATTTTTTATTTGAAGAAACGTCTATTTGCAGAATGCATTTGAAATAAATAACGATACAATATACTCATTTTTATTTTTTCGAATATCTAATTATTAGATAATGGATTCAAAATACACTTTTAAAGAGACAAATTAAGTTGTTATTTTCTATTTGAAGAGGAATGTTGCATATACTAATACATGTATAACTATATATTTCTATAAATAAATATAGATTTCTCATTTTTGAAATAAAGAAAATCCTCTTTTGTCAATTTAGAAAATAAAATAAAAAAGATTGGTACTATTTGTAATTTTTTGATTTATTTCCAAAATTACATTTCGTACAACAAGATTCATATTACTTCCTTCAATTCCTTAGCATGAAAAAGGTACATGAAAGAGTACAAAAAGATGATTTTGACAGTACTAATCCAACAATACTTTAGAAATTAAAATATAATTTTTGTAATGAAATAATTTCACTCATTAGTATCGAAGTTAAAATGATAACAATTTTTTTTGTATAGTTACTGGTTTCTCAGTAACCCAAAGTTAACAACATATTGAAAACCATTGATTGGATTAACATATGCACTAAACCATTCATGGAAAAACATCACTTTTAACAAAATTTAATTTTAACTATCAGATATAAAGTGCAAATTTTAAAATTAACTTCTGTGCAATGGAGTCGGGTACTAAAATCATTAAAGAGAATTAAGTAAGTCTTAAGTAACTTAATATTAAGCAATCGTGATCATAAGTTTGTACGTTTGTTCGATGTAAATGAATGCTTTAGAAATACGTATAATATACTGCATTTCATTTAAAAATAAATACATTTTTCACTTTAAGCTCCATAAAAAATATTTTATTTATGTATGAAACTTAATAATAATATTGTCAATATCAAAGTCTCATCGAAAATCTCATCAAAGTCTCATGAAACATTGTGTTAATTTCGAGACCACAACGCTGAAACAGATTTATTCATAGTTAATCTTAAAATATATTGTTTTTTTCTTAAAGTATTTTAGAAAGACGTAATCAGTTCCTGAACTTTCAATCAAGTTTTCTTTCCATCGGGGAAAATGTTATCATAAATTCTTGAAAAAAATTCTTTGTTAAGGAATCAATTGCAAATACTTGACAAATATTTCAAGTTCTTTTATTACTTGATTATTGGATTATTTGATTTTTAATTTATTATTGGATTATTTGATTATTCTTATTATTGGATTATTTGATTTTAAATATATATATAATTTATCTTTCAAATGATAAGTAATACGCTTGATAGCAATTAAATTTGAACATATCCTTTATTTTCCTTTCATTAAATTTAATATTGTAAGTCCTATTACAGTAAAAAGTTCTCACTGAATTCACAAGAAAGCCAATTTTAAAAAGCTTTCTCAAAAATTCAGTCATAAACATATTTGTAAAATATATATTTAATGGCTAAGCAAAGAATGTTTATTTTAAAATAAGAATTTAAGAATGGTAAAATTTTTTAAGAGTATAAAGAAATTTTTCAGTATTAATGAAAAATTATTTTATTGTTCAATGTGAATACGAATTTAGGATGCAGATTATTCTTTTAAATTCTAGACATTTATTTTTCACAATCTTATATCTCTATATCTTGTATCTTTATAGTTTATCTAACATTTTTTCTATAAATCGAAACTGTACATTAAATTTTAATTTTTAATATGTATGTAGAATTGTTTTTAATGATTAAATGTGGAGTTTGTTACAAAAAATTGTAATTAAAATACAGAATTCATCATTTAGTAATTTTAATTATTTATTAATAAACTTGACTAAAAAATTCGAAAATTAAAAGTGAAGAGAGAAAATGTTCTAATTCAAATAATGTTTTTAAATGTGAAGAAATTTCATACATTTTTAAATATATTATAATGCTACACATTTAGTATTTTTAATATAATGTATTTTCTTCTTTTATATATGTTGAAAATAATGTTCTACCTTGTTTTTAAATTAATATAAAATTTTTGAATGAAACAAACTCTAGTTTTAATTTGCCATTACGTGACATCTAATTTTATAAAAGTTAAGTGAAAGATTTCTGATTAGTTATTGTTCTTAAGTCCAATATAATAATAATATCAAAATATATTACCAGATAAAATAAAAAATCAAAATATATTACCAGGTAAAATAAAAAATCAAAATATATTACCCAAAATAGGAAATAACAGTTAAAAGTACAACATAAAATTTAACTACTAATTAGATATGAATAAAATAATCACGCATAGTTGAAAAATTTAAGAAAAACTTAATTAATCCTACTTAAAAAATGACTAATTTATATGTTATACACCATAGACATGAGATCTTACCTGTACCTTCCTCATATTATAACCTTTATTGAAACCCTTGATCAAGTCATAAAAGTTATTGTTATTTTAATTTTGCTTTGAGTTGTTTAATGCGTTGATTGGCCATTTAAAATTGTTGAAAGCGTCAACTTAAGCTTATTTATACATTTAAGAGATATATACTACTGATAATATTTTTATGACATAAATACTTTTTAATATCAACCAATTTACATTAGAATTTGCTGAAGGGGTTGTCTGCTATATTAAATTGTTTAAAGTCATAATATATTAACTTAGAAAATTGAGGTTACTAAATTTGCATAAAAAAATCAAACTTTTCAAACAATGTAGTATTTATGAAAATATGTTGTTTACATAAGTTATTTTCCTTCGGTTAGCTGCAATTAATCTTATTTTTTATGCGTGTTACTTGAAATAAATACATATATAATAAAGAATGTTTCAAAAATACCTTGAATAATTTATACATATTTAAAAAGTTACTCACTCTTCTAGAAATTAAATATAAAATTTAATGATACGTTATTTTTAACACAATTATGGGTTTGAAGATAAGAGATTAATATATTTTAAATTTTAAAAATGCTCAACAAAATATTGCTGATAAAAATGATTTCATGGTATTTTATTTTGCCATTTTAAAATTCTTTGTATTTAGAAAGCCTTTAAACTAATTTTCTATTTTTGAATATTTAAATGACGAATTCATTGAATACGTTTTAACGGATATGAACAAATTTAAAGATAGTTTGGATATTTGTATTAATACAAAGAGGTCAAAAAATAAGAATGGGAAAAAGAATTCAAATATTCCATAATTTTAAGGCTTAAATAATAAAATTCTTTTAAACGAGATAAATATAGTGAATTATTCGGGAATGAATTTTTCTGTATCACTGAAAGCTGAGTTTTAGTGTGCAAAATATTGTAAAATTTTGACGCTGTTTCACTTCAAAAAAAGCGAGACGAAAAACTAATATAAATTGAATTTAAATTTTCTTATGTCAGACGTTTCTCAGAACGTGACTTTTCTTTGGAAAACCAAAAAATACCCGGTATCGGGGAACACTGTTTTAGTCAACTCATAACGTTTTGGATTCAGTTCCATTGAAAATACATTTCGCAAACTATTCAATACCATTAGAAGTGCTAAAAAAGAATTATTGAAAAAATTTATCGTAAACTGAATTCGATTCCATCAAATTGATGGAAATAAAATTTTCTAACGAAATGAAGTTCACGAGATAGTTCTTTTTTTCATTGCTTGAGTTTTTTAGGGATTACATTTCGAAAAGAGAGAGAATGGTAGTTCTGCTGATTATATAAAGAAGATTAAAATTATTCAATGTAAAAAAAATCGAGTTTTACTATATCTAATATGTTTTAAAATAAAAGAATCCATCAAAATGTAATTTATTTTGAACTAGTTTAAGTGGTTTTTTAAAACTAATACTAAAAATAATTTGAAGAAAATATCAATCCTTCCATTGCTTAGTTTAAATTAAGTTACTCATATTATTATATTTCAAATTTACTAATTATATATTGAAGTCGTTGTTTCAAAAGCATTTTGGATTTCATGTCAATAAGTGTTTTTCCTAAGTAAATTGAATGAATTTCTTTTAATACTGTATAATAATATAATATTCTTTAATAAAATGCATTATGATATATTTATATATATATATATATATATATATATATATATATATATATATCAATTTGAATTATACATATAATAAAAAACACTAACATTTATTCATTATCTTTGCGAGAAAATAGTACAAAAACATGCACATTGAAACTTAACTTTAGATAATTTCTTTTGCATTTGCAAGAGTCAGTGGCCTTTGCTCATGGCATCCGTTAAGAATACTGCAATTGACCTCTAGCATAAACTGCAACGTCTGGAATGGTGCCGGATTATGGTAATGGTGACAATTGAGGGGCACAGGATCGTTTTCTCAAACGAGTCACGCTTAGTTTCTTCAGTAATTATCACGTTTAGTATCTCTGCCACTTACAAGTGTGGCTTCGGCATGTAGACAAGTCTAATCCTGCAGCAATGGTAGAACGTTACACAGCGTGACAACGAGGCATCATGGTTTGGTGTACGATTCCAAGTCAGCTCTAGTTCGTATTCACTGCACTATGTAGCCTAACGTTATGTGGATGAAGTGTTGAGGCTGATGACACTCTCGTACATTCAGGAAGTGCCAAATGTCTTTTATCAGTAGCATAACGTCCACCCGCACATTTCTGATATCAACCATCATGACTTGCAAGTTTCTTCCCTGGCCACTGTGCTCGCCAAAACACGTTTAAGACATGATTGGACGCTATTTTCAGACGTTACCACAGCCTCCTTCATAAGATGCTCCTAATAGTTGGTTGACAGGCAATGAAGAGGAATTACTCAAGACTCCATTAGTACACTCATTGTCTCTGTGCCGTGAGGTGTTACTTCGTGTATCGCTGTCCACGGCGTTGTCTTACAGGCCTACTGCCCGACCCTGTTCTCGCTTTGTATGATGAATATAATTTCGAAATACAGATCCCTTTAATATATATAAATATGTATATATATGTATATATGTGTGTGTATATATATATATATATATATATATATATATGTGTGTGTGTGTGTGTGTGTGTGTGTGTGTGTGTGTGTGAGTGTGTGTGTGTATATATTTATATATATGTATACACTACTGTTCTATATATACACCAAGTAGGCGGCATGCTACAGGCGTGAAATTTATACGAAAGGAAGAAGGTGCTGTGATATGCAAATGACTAGCTTTTCAGCGCATTCAGAAAAAGCAGGCGCCAGTAACGACATCTACATTGTATTTAAATGAGGAAATTGTTCAGCCGGTTCCTCATACACAAATTGCATTTGAACGTTGTTGCTTGGTGAAAAGTTGTTGTGATGCCTCGTGTAAGAAGGAGAAAAGCGTACCAGCACGTTTCTGACTTTGATAAAGGTCGAATGTAGCGTACCGGGATTGCGGTTTGTCTTATCGCAGTATTGCTGCTCGCGTCGGTCGAGATCCAATGACTGTTAGCAGAATATGGAATCGATGGGTTCAGGACGGTAATACGGAACGCCATGCGGGATCTCAACGGCCACCTATCACTAGCAGCCGAGAAGACAGGCATATTATCCGCATGGCCGTAATGGATCGTGCAACCACGTCACGAGCCGTGAGTCAAGAAACGGGGTCGTTTGGAAGACAACAAGTGTCTGCACGAACAGTTCGACGTCGTTTGCAGCAGCATGGACTCTCAGCTCGAATACCATGGCTGCGGCTTCCCTTGACGCTGCGTCATAGACAAGAGCGTCTTCAATGGTGTGATCAACGACGAACCTGGGCGCACGAATGGCGAGACATCATTTTTTCAGATGAATCCAGGTTCTGTGTACAACATCATGATGGTCGCATCCGTGTTTGACGGCATCGTGGTGAACGCACACTAGCAGCGTGCATTCGTCATCGTCATACTGGCCCATCACCTGGCGTGATGGTATGGGGTGCCATTGGATACACGTCTCGGTCACCTCTTGTTGGCATTGACGGTGCTTTGAACAGTGCACGTTACATTTCTGATGTGTTACGACCCGTGGCTCTACCCTTTATTCGAGCCCTGCGAAACCCTACGTTTCAGCAGGACAATACCCGACCGCATGTTGCCGGTATTGTACTGACCTTCCTTGATACGGAACATGTTCGGCTGTTGCCCTGGCCAGCACGTTCTCCAGATCTTTCACAATAGAAAACGTCTGGTCAATGGTTGCCGAGCGATTGGCTCGTCACCAAACGCCAGTCACTACGGTTGATGAACTGTGGCATCATGTTGAAGCTGCATGGGCATCTGTACCTGTACATGCAATCTAATCTCTGTTTGACTCAATGCCCAGGCGTATAACTGCTGTTATTATTGCTAGAGGTGATTGTTCTGGGTACTGATTTCTCAGGATCTATCCAGCCAAATATTTTGAAAATTTAATCACTTGTTATTTCTAGTATAATACATTTGTCCAATAAATATCATTTTGTTATCTGAATTTCTTCCTGGTGTAGCAATGTTAATGGCCAGTAGTGTGTATATATATATATATATATATATATATATATATATATATATATATATATATATATATATATATATATATATATATGTATATGTATATATATATGTATATATATATATATATATATATATATATATATATATATATATATATATATTTATATATATATATATATATATATATATATATATATGTATATATATATATATATATATATATATATATATATATATATATATATATATATATATATATATATATATATATATATATATATATATATATATATATATATATATATGTATATGTATATATATATATAATTTGAAAATAACAGCTTATCTCAGAAATTAGTGAATTTGGTATGGTTTATATGGCAACTCATCTCAAGGTATTCAGTCATTTCCTTCTTCAAAAGTTAGTTGAAATGTTTACCCTAAATTGCAATTTTCGAATAGTTTCTCATTTTGAACAAGGAATGTTTTTTACTCCATTTGTTAGTTAAAAAATGGATAAGATAAAAATTATTTTAAAAACTGTAAGATGTATATAAATGACTTGATGTCCGTTGATATAATGGTAGAATTTCGTATTTCCTAGCCACAGTTTTGCGTTAGGATGACTATCTAACTATGATACATACTACGTACACCAGTGTCTTGAGTCCTTAAAATAGTAAGGATACTTGAGCCCATGGTACCCTATATAAACGTTGTGCCACTGAGTTTGAACAAATTAATTAAACTAGCATATCTAAATATTACAAATATACATCAAAATACATTTCAATGATATTTACATATATAGGTATAAAATCTATGCACTTGAATTTGATTATTTGATTTTACAATTTAAGTTTGCGTAAAAATCAACTTGAGTAAGTTTAATTAATTTTAAGTATAAATTCGAACACATTTGACAGTATTTCAAACCCATAGTAGAAAAAGTTATATAATTATAACTGTTATAAATTTGGAATTATGAAAACAAAAATATAAATGAACTTTTTTGAAATATTTATTACATTTTCTCGCTTTAATAAATCAAATAAAATTAAAATTAAGAATTTATTTAGTACTGACCAATATAATTAATTTCCTCAATAATTATATATACTATAAAAAATGCTTTTCAATGCTATAAGAAATATTTTTCAAACGTATTTAAAATTATATATATTAACAGTCCAGTTTTATAAATTCTTTTAAAAAGTGTAATTTAAAGTAAATAATATTGAAAAATAAAATAAAAATACAATAAAAAGCTATAAATTGTTCAAGTTAAAATTTTAGCTGTATTATTATTCGTAAGCATGTTTTTATTTTTTCAATGAGATTTATTAGAATCAGATTTATAAATAATTGTTTCATCTTTTTAAGCTTACAAACACATTAAATTCAAAACAGTTCTTAGAAACCACTGTGTTAAAAAGTTAAAGATAAAAATGTGTGAACATTTTATAATGTATACATTTAAAATTGTGTTTAAATGAATTTTGACCGAAGATATAGAGACTATAAATTATTTATAAGAACAAGGAACATTAATTTTTATTAATAGAAACACTCTGAATTAGCCCCTTTATTTCGTAAATGAAAATCTAGCAAAAAGTAAAGATCAATTCTAATAAACCTTTTTTTTTAAAAAAAATGTGAAAAAATAATATTTGGAATACATAAATGCAGGATGGTGTAAATTAACATGGTTCGCATGAACTTCAAACTATTTTAATTTTCAGAGTTAGTTTTATAAAGCAATCTTACCCAGTGTTTCTTCTATATTGATCAAAAGTTGTATTCTTACCTATAAAAATTTAATTTAATTAATAATATTTTAGTTAAAAGAAAATTTATAATTTTTCTAATTTCATAAAAAACATCTATAATTCTGGATTACTACTAAATACATCATGATTTTTACTACGCAAGATAAGGAAATATGACAGTTTGCAAAATTTTAAGGCAATAAGTACATTACAAAAACAAATAAAATTATTTATATTCATAAGACATTTATGAATTTAATTTAATTAATAATATTTTAGTTAAAAGAAAATTTATAATTTTTCTATTTTCATAAAAAACATCTATAATTCTGGATTACTACTAAATACATCATGATTTTTACTACGCAAGATAAGGAAATATGACAGTTTGCAAAATTTTAAGGCAATAAGTACATTACAAAAACAAATAAAATTATTTATATTCATAAGACATTTATGAAAACAAACATTTAAAACCATCTATATAATATTCATTTTAAAATTTCAGTAGTAAGGTTAATTATATTAATACGATTTTCAAATACTGATGTTACTAACAATAGTAATAGTTAACTTTAAAAAAAACAAAATAAAAATATTCTTATAATATATTATCTGAAATAAAAAATATGATTAAAATCTACTTCAATGCAATTATTAAGAAGAACAAATATTAAATTAATTCATAATTAGGAGCAATATTTGTCTTAGTACAGGGAAATGAAACTATAATAGTTTTATCATACAGTGGAGTAAAATTTTTCTTAAAGCATAATATTTAATATTTGTTTCCGTTGTGTTGAATGTCGATGATCAACGTTCAGTCTTCACTGTAAAGCTACGTTATTAATTTTACAAAAAAAAAAAAAAAAAAAAAAAACTAATTAAAAACCTCAAAAAGACCACTGTTCATGGTTTCATTTGCGAAATTCTTAGAAATATTTTATTTATGTGGCAAAAGTTTAATGAGATGAGATACTTTGAGATAAGAATCTTTCGATTTTTTAACTAATAAGAAATAAAATGTTCAATATTTTTAAATGAAATTACTTCAATATTTTTGAGATTATGAAAAGAAATATTCTATTTGACTAGTTTGAGAATTGAAAATGTATTATTGGTTATATATTCTGTATCCTTTAAAAACATTTCTGAAAATACGATATTGGAAAAGTAAGTTAACTCAAATTAATTAATATACATTAAAGTTAAAATTTGTGTGAGATTTTTGAAATATTGTTTTGGTAAATTATTATCTAAATGTTTTAAAATAATATATTAAATTTTAAATGTTTAAAAATGTATCTGTAAGAATTCAAATTATATTTGAAACGTATTTTCTTCTTATTTATTAAAAATCAACTACTAGTTTGAAAATATATTCTAAGAATTTCGAATTTCATTCTCAATACTTTCATTTTTATTATCGTTTTTATTCAATAGCAAATACATGAGCAAAAAGCAAGGTAAAATTCGAGCATTTTAAAACACAAAATAAATAAATGCACCTTTGAAAGTAATACAACACTATAATATGAATCAATGCATAGTATTTGAATATTTTTCTTCATAATTCAAACTGCATTCTTAAGAAAAGTTTTGGCAATTTTTTTTCATTACTTAAATATCATATGTAAAGAGTCACATATCCCAAAAAATATTTACATACCTTCTAAGTAATTTATACTCATTAGGAAAACTTTGATTTTAAAATATGTCAAGGCGCATTTAAAATACAGTGATTGATATATTTTGAGTTTCATGTCATTCTAAAAGCAATGCGAAACAAATGAGCAAAGTTTCAAGGCGGCAGCTGCTGCCGAAATCTGTTCCATATTCGAAACTACAGCACAGCCAACTAAATTTAAATTTTCGCTTTTGTTTTCGTTTCATAATCCATTCCCTCTCGTTCTTGTCTTTCGCACCCAGAAAAATTGACACGGTAATAAATTCTTCGCAGCGTCAAATTTTAAAAATCACTTGCTTGGTTTTCCTTGCTTTTTGGATGGAGCGTAAAATGAACGATTCTAGAGTGGCAAGTAAAGGACGTCGTGCTCAATCTACCATGAAGCCCTTCAAATCTAATCGAGTTGAGAGGAAATTTCCTTCGAATATTTCAACAACTCTGAATCTAAAGGAGTTGTCTTGTTATATCAGCAATTTTAAGCGACTTATAAGAATACTTTTATGTCCATAGAGATATTTTCCCTCTTTTGTATGAAAAATGAATAATATATAATTTAAAATAGAAAATGGATTTGATTGTGAAAAGAAGCATATATACACACACACACATATATATATCATTTATCTATCTATCTATCTATATATATGTATATATATAATTTTTTGAGATTGTGCAAAGATGGCACGTTAAAATATTCGTTTACCGGTGATAAAACGTTTAATTGTTTTATCTCATTCTAATATATTGTGCATCAATGTCTACAGTCTAATGTGATATTTTTAATCTATTTTACTGTTTTAGGAAATTCCCGCGCGAATAGTACTATTTATATTAATAAAATCAGGTGCCATTGAAAACTATTTTATTTTCCAATTACTAAAAAACGATTATTAATTTATTAATATTAAATCATGGCAAAAATTTTACGTAATATGAAATACGCTTAACTATTTTAAAATATTTCGGGTTTTATGCATTATTTTCATATCTATCTTTGATATTAAATATAAGCATATGAATAAAATAAGAATTGCTGAAATAAAAACTGAATTACGGATTAAGATCCAAAATCTCTTATTCTTTCTAATGAAAATTTATGGATGAAGATGCAAAAGCATAAATCCCTGCATTGAATGTAAGTTTGAACAGAAACCTAAAACATCAAAGGAAATTGCAGAAATGACATAATTTCGATTCATTTTGTCGATACTATCAATAATTACATTTATGCAATCAGCCATTTCTGTGATTTCATCACCTGCGTTCATTTTGCCTATTCATTTTTTATAACTGCAACACTTATTTCAGTGAAACAAACTTTTAGATACCTGATATAGACATAAAAATAACTTAGCATTTTATTGAGAGAAGGATATTTAAGTCAAAAAGCTTATATACCATTGTGAAAGATTTTGAGAATTTTTTTTCTACATGGAATGATGAGGGAAAAAATATTTAAGAAATAAAATTTATGTTTCAAATAAAATACTGTTTTAAATTGTGTTAGTTTCTATTATCTTTAAAATAAAACAACATTTATCTATAGTTTTCACATATAATTTTGAAAGAACATTTTTTAAAAAAAATTTCATATTTAAAATAATTAGCACAAATAGAAAGAAAAGTTTTTTGATTTATGAAATAATTCTATATGACAAATATTGCATTAATTGTGGTGTTATTATATACAATAGTAATAGTTGTAGAAAAAAATCTACATGTTTTAGATAAAAGAAATTTGGTTTGTTGACAGTTTATTTTATTTGATAAAATGGACAAGGATGTAATAGCATAGCATAATATAATAAACTTATGTTATTAAATGAATTTATCGTGCTTTTAATAATTTGGAATAAAAATGAACAGTTGTGGACACACAAGAATTGGGAGTAATGTTTTTTACTGATCTTTTTTTGTAATGCTTAACACAATTATGGTATTTCAGCCATAATTCACATTTATTACAGCAATTAAACAGATATTATTTTTTCTTCTATCTATCGATATATATATACATTTTAAAATTAATAATTAAATATTAGATTATTAATTTTATAATTATTTTATATATAATTCTTAGAATAATATACTGAAAATACCAAATGGAAAACAATATATTGAAAATACGAAATATAGTAAATAGTTGGAAAAATGTTCAATATATATCATAAAATTTCAAAGAAAATAGAAAATAATACAGTGAAAATACGAAATATTATAAATATTTTGTAAAATATTTAAAATATCAAAGAAAAATATAAAATGGAACGAAGTACCAATATGGCCAGCTTTGTCAGGTGGTGTTGACCACACTGGCCCAAGACATACATCAGACGAAGCTGGCCAGGTTGGTACTTCGTTCCATTTTATATTTTTCTTTGAAATTTTAAACATTTTTCCAAATATTTGCTATATTTCGTATTTTCATTGTACTATTTTCTATTTTTTTTAATTTTAAGACATATATTGAACATTTTGTCAACTATTTACTATATTTCGTATTTTAAATGTATTGTTTTTTATTTGGTATTTTGAATGTATTATTCCCCATTTGGTATTTTCATTGGATTTTCAATATATTATTCTACATCTAATATTTGATTGTTAATTTTTATAAAATATACTATTAATTATATTTTAGTATTTCTATTTTAACTGCTTTTGCTCTGAATGTATTGCTATATGTTTTTATCCATTCTTGTACTTTTCAGTTCTATATCTAAACTTGCATTATATATATATATATGTGTGTGTGTGTGTATACAGTTTATTCATAAATGATCTTAAGTTGGTTTAAAAGTTGTAATAAGTTGATAAAGTAACTCACATTTGATATTTTATAATATAGATTTATTAACCTTTTTATTTAGCTTTTAAAGTAAAGATTATTGTATGAAACCTGGCTTGCGCTTAGATATTACAACTTTACTATCAACAAGCTTGTAAATAAAGAATGCTTGTTATATTGAGGATAACATATCTTGGTCTCAATAGAACTTACCAATTATGAATATGCTAGTGAAAGGAAATAAGAGAATCAACAATTTTAATAATGCTTAAATTTTCACAAAAGTGCAAATATAATGTTATACTTTTAGAAGAAATTAATACATTGATGCACAATTGGAGTAAAAAAATATGAATGCACATTTTGTGCTCATACTATTAAAATATATGAAAAAACGAACATTATCAATCGAACTTAATCTATTTAGTGCATTAAAATAAGTTAATAAAATTAAATTTTCGAAAGTTATATGAGGAAGATGTTGTCCAGAGCTTTTCTTAGTCTAGACTAATGGTGTTTAAACTTCGAAGTGGGGCAATCAAATTATGATCTCATCGAATACAAAAACTCCTAATGGAAAAGAATTTCTTTGCAACGTTAATGATATCAACCAATAAAAATATATTCTATTCTCACAACAAAAGAAATTACATTTTATTTTATGGTAGAAATATTTTGTCACTTTATAAATATATATGCATTAAAAAGCGCTTTGTGCCATTTTTTCATGCGGCAATAAAAATGCTTTTCTAAGAGAATATTGATTTTCAACATTCTTGTATTTATAAAAATATTATAAGTTTAAAAATAACGATGCCTCTCAGCGATTTCGAATGTTTTGTAACTTGTTTTATTTGAAAAATAGAATGGAAAGAATTTAATAATTCTAAAACTTATGTACAATTG
The DNA here is from genome assembly GCA_030067965.1 of Latrodectus elegans. Lineage (NCBI taxonomy): Eukaryota > Metazoa > Arthropoda > Arachnida > Araneae > Theridiidae > Latrodectus > Latrodectus elegans. The sequence goes on from CM057810.1 coordinate 104,715,891, forward strand.
TTACAAGCATTTTTTCCTTTTTCCAGTAAATTGGGTTTTATAGATTAATCATATTTGAAATAGAACGTTATATTTTATAGTTGTTATATGTTATAAACATAATACATTATGAAATTAATGTTAAAAAACTATGATGATATTTTAAATATAGTTTAAAGTCTGAGAAATTTCAAAGATGTTCTTAAAATTAAGTAATTTACAAATAAATTATTTTTCTTTATTTATTGTTTGGAATGAAATTCATAAAAGCTATTATTGATTTTGATTTCTAAATTTGAAATAATTAAAAATATTAATGCTGACATATTTTATTACTGTAAAATAAATTTATAAAAAATATACATAATATTATCTTCTGATTTTATGATTCTTAAAATAGTAAAAAAAAAGTAATGGAAATATAAAATTAAATATATTTAGCATTTAAGCAACATTAAATCGTAAATATTAGAAATTATGAATTAAGATAAAGGAAAATAAAATATAAAATAAGTAGCCGATAAGAAACCAATGAAAAATTTCTTAAGTATATGGTCTAGAACGACTAATAATTTTAAAAATTTGAATTATTTTCAATTAAATACCATTTTACTGATGGTTAACTGGCTTTAATTTTAATTCTATTTGTATCTGAAACTTAATACTCTTTTCGAAATATTTGATTCTCGTTAAGAATTCGTTACACTTGTGATTTTTATAAATATATTAAAAATAAAGGTAATACACATCTCTAAAGTGAAATAACTTTTAAATTTTATAATGAAAAATATTTACCATATTTTTTTAACCCTTAATCAGCTACATAATGTAATATAAAAATGTTATAAAAATTTATAACACCAGATTCATATTTATCACAATCAACTAAATAATTTATTTTTAGAAGAAATTAGTAAAGAAATTTTCTGATGAGAGCAATGTTTTATGAAAGATGTTTGATAATAAAGTGTATCCCATAAAAACAACTTTTAAACAATTTCTGGAAATCCTTACAAGAATTGTCTTGGAAAGAGATGCATTTGAGAGATAAGATTTTAATTGTTTTGAAAAGATCAAAATTATTTATAAAAAAATTGTAATGTAATCTTAGTATAGACTTTTAATGTTTTCAAATCATTCATTAGAACACACAGAACATTTTAGTATTTAACATACTAAAAATTCATGTAAAATAATGTGAATAAAGTAGAGTTTAGAAAGCGTATAAAATAATCAGATCGATTAAAAGTTATTTTAATTGGAAATATTTGTTCAATTCATTAACTATAGTACAATTTATCCTCGAATAACGAATCAATAAAATAATCAATAGAGTAGTTGTAGCCTTCGGTCGAAATACCGCATGAAGTATACCGATTCAAAATTAAACGAACTCCATTAAAATGATAAGGAAAATCAAGAAAAACGCAAATTTACAAGATAGTTAAAAATGCAATTTTAAATGTAATTAAAAAAAGGCATATGAACACTATTACCAAAAGAGTTTACTTATGAGAAAAATAGCCGTTGTAAAAAGATTACATAAAATGAATGAACACGTCAAGGCATTAATTACTTATTTTAAATTGCAACAAATAACTGTTAGAATTGGTTTTCCGTTACAGCGTAATTATGGATGCAAATATGTAAAACAGACAGTTTAGGCATCAGGAGAAAATGAAACAAATAATAGCAATAATATATTTAAAAAAGAATTAGAGCATGCATTTTGTTATGTTAAGTAGGAGTTTAGGGACCAAGACACTCGCAACACACGATACTTAATTTTTTGACAGCTAATAAATGAAAGAAGAAGTAATAATTTGTTTTAAATAAGTTTTGAAAAGATGTAAGATATATGTCAAGAAAACTATATTTAAATTAAATGAACTGTAATAGTTTTACAAAAAGAAATGAAAGTTTGCAATCTTAAATAACGGATGGCTTATTTCAGGATCTTTCCTGTTATCCATCAAAAGTGTCGAAATTAACAATTGTTACCTTACTCATATATGTCTTAAACATGATATTTATCATTAAGCATTTAACATTGTTGTATGCTATTATAAGTAAATTTAAAATCATCCTTTATTTGAGCACACATTTTTTAACATCGTATCAATTGCCATTGCAATAAAATTTAATTTTGGATTATTTTCTAAAAAATAGTTTGAAATAATATAGCAATTAAAGGACGAGTCAAATGGGTTGGACATGTCCTCTGCTTGAGGAACTTAGGAACATCTTTTCAAGATTTATATAACACAAGAAAAGGAAGATCTGAACTTCGAGGATTAGATACAGAAGAGGGCTGTGAAGGCCTTAGAACACAGAGTTTTAAGAATTTAGTTGCTAGTATAGGTGGTTGGAGTCTGATTCACCCTAGGCTGTCACACAATATTTGATCATGATATTAACAGTTAAAAAGTATTTTAGCAAATAAAAATGATTTTTTTAACAACGTTTAGCATTTCTTAATGAACAATCTATTTTTGTATGAAATAGATTGACATTTTTAGCAAAGACCAGTCTCTACTAAACGTTTAAAATTTCTTATCTTTGAAATGAGGATTTAATTAATATTTAAGTATTTCATTATGTTTGAAATATTGAATATTTTGAGTAAGGTTTCACATTTTAAAAAAATCAATAAAGATATTTGAATTGATAAATAAATTAAGAATTAAAATAATTATTAAATTATATAATAAGAAATAATAATTATACTCTGTTGTATTTGTGTTAAATTAAATGGTAGAATTATCGAAAAAAATAATTAAGTATTCAACATTTAGAGAGAATTAATAGATTTTTAAATTTTTGGTAAAAGTAATTAAATAAAAATAGAATATTTGTCATAATTTAGAATTTATTGTAAGATTTACAAATTGATATATTTAGTTGTAATTACAATTTAGATAATTACAGCAAAAAATAATAAAATAACTACTTGAATTTAATAAATTTAAAAGTTTTTTTTTTACATTTTTTACATTAATTTTGCATTTTAATCACTTTACGAATTTCAATTATAGATATTAATTTTTTATTCTTAAATAAGACCAACTATTTTCAACAATCTTTTTTAACTATTTACTATAGAGACTCCTCTTTTTCTGATTTCAAATCGATTTTTAAAATATATAAAATTTTAAAAATATTGATAGGATGGAAAAATATTTTAATGAATGCGATCATGAAAGAAATGAATAATTTATCAAATTTCACACACACACACATTTTCCTTGATTTCATTTTAAAATACTGGAAACGTCATTTAAAGGAAAAGTAACGTGGGAAAGAAATTCGGATGAATAATCACCATGAATGTCTGTCAAACTAAAACTCTACTATTTCAAAGGTAACAATAAATGCAATAACTTTTGAAGTATCGATAAAATTTCTAGTTGAGAATGGAAATTTAAAAAGGAAATTTTATAAAATATAAGATTTTTAACATCATAGATATTTTATCATTCATAAATTGGTAAGTCCTTCCTATATTAATTTTAATAACAATAAATATTTAAACAATAGTTTCTTCATTCTTTAGTACATAGAAAATATTATAGTTTACATTATTAGCTCTCTAATATGTTATACTAAATAAGAATGTTAGTATATTTGTATAATATTTTTCTATATTTAGAATTTAGCAGTATTAGTATAACACTAATAGTAATGAATTCTATAAGTAATATTATTACTTATACAATTTAACAGTATTAATATACATAATAATAATTAAAGCATTACATACAATACGTAGCAGTGTAAAGCTAATATATTAGTTTGGTGAATAAGTTCGTAGTGTTTGTAACAAAGACTTTTATTTAAACAAAGAGCAATAATTATACCAATAAGTTAATCAATTAAATATTCGCCGTTGCTGTTTACAACCTCTTCCCACTTCTCGGCTAATTTTTTGATGCCGTTCCGCCAAAAATCGCGTGGTCTGGTGTCAAAGAAATTGTTGAGCCAGTTTTTAAGGACCTCTTGGTACACTGGGAAATGCTCGAAAAGAATGCCACAGTCAACAAGGAGTTCTACATTGCCCAGCTACACCGTGTGAATGAGGTTTTTCGACTGAAAAGACCTGATCGACATGGTCAAAATACCCCTTCAAGACAACGCCAGGCTCCATGTTGCATAAGTCGTCAAAGTCGCACTCCAAGAGCTCAATAGGAGATTCTTCGGCATCCGCCGTATTCTTCGGACCTTACACCGACATATTACCATCTTTTCCGCTCCTTGTCAAACCATATGAATTTCGTTACCTTCTATAACAAAACGGTTCTTAAAAATTGGCTCAACAACTTCCAGAGTGACAGATGGATTATCGGCATCCGCCGTATTCTCCGGACCTTACACCGACATATTACCATCTTTTCCGCTCCTTGTCAAACCATATGAATTTCGTTACCTTCTATAACAAAACGGTTCTTAAAAATTGGCTCAACAACTTCTTTGCACCAGACCAGGTGATTTTTTGGCGGAATGGCATCAACAAATGGGTCGAGAGGTGGGAAGAAATTGTAAACTGCAACGACAAATATATTATTGATTAACTTATTGATATAATTATTGTTTTTTGTTTAAATAAAAGTCTGGTAAAACGCTACGAACTTATTCCCAGACCTAATAATTTTCCCTTCTGTTACATTTTTAGGTTTGTTCCATTAGCGGTATTGATTTAACTGTATTTGTTTTCCTATAATACGATATTAAATACTCTGGAAATATTTTTATTTTATTAATCCATCTGTCACTAAAAGTACGACGACACAGTTTATTCATAAAATTGATTAAGAGGAATGTAACTTAAAAATTTTTCCAAATCACTTTGAATTCAAGAATACAGTAGATTTCGTTTTCTTAAATGCATTGAATTACCTTGTAAGTTACAGAATGAGTAACTTTCAACCAATTAAAATTCTTCAGAGGCTACACCAATTTGCGAACACGCTTCTAAATAGAATGAAACTTACTCATTCAGAATTTAGTTAGATTGTTAAAATGCTTGTTTTCTTGTCAAAGTAATTCGAGGATATGTAGTATGCGATATTTTCTAACTTAATTAGGCAAGAGAATGTCTTAAATAAAGATTTTCCCTCTTTATTCAAATAACATTCGAACTAAAAGATTATGTTTGAGAATATATTAAGTAAATTACTACATACAATTCAATTAAAAGTTTACTGTTATCGTAATCGAATACATTTACAAGTTTTCGATCATTTTTATTAATTAATACAATAGCAAAGCCATAATTTAGTCATAGAATTATTAGTATTGCTTTGAAAAAGTAAATTTCTTATAATTTTTTTAAAATTCTCAAATTTTTATGATATTATAAAGTAGATGATACTATAAGTAAAAAATAAATTTCGATATGATTAATACCATGCTATTCAAGTCAACTTTTTTTTCTTTGCTCTACTCCTAAATAAAACTAGTCCAAAATATAGTGAGGGAATTTAGTTATTTTGCAGTTAACTCACTTAGACACACATATTCAAATATGAAATAATTTTTAGAATGAATTGTTGAATATTTTCAGAAAAATATTTACTTATGCACACATTCAATCAATTCCAAATATATATATATATATATCCTACAACAACAGCAAAAAAAAAAAAACAATATTCAATATGCATTGTTTTAACCAAAATATCGCTTCCCATATACTGTAACGTCTTAAAGATTGAACAACAGATATAGTATAAAATTTAAAAACCATAAAAAAAAAAGAAGAATGAAACAATTTCAAGACATATTAAAAAAAGTCTACCGGAAATTTCAAGCATGGGAAGAATATCGATATAAATCAATGAAGTCCTTTTATTTTACTCCCATTCAGGGTTAACGATTTTTTTCTCTATATTTACTGAAAGAATCCAAGACTTCGTTGTCGAATAGATCTGTTATTGAGAGAAATTCTGCTTTTTTGTTTCGTTCTTGGATGGATATGTCTTTCATGTTCTCGTTTTTCCATTAACAAGAAAAGGCTCTATCCTGTAAGGAGTCTTTTTACAATCTCTTTTCTCTATAAGAGTTGCTGATGGTATTGGAAATTTTAACGCTAACTTCTTGAAATGAAGGAACATATTCCACGGCAAATGCTTCAAATATTTACCGCAAGATGTTCAATATTGTTTTTAAGATAGTTTGTTTTTTAATAATGTTTTATCTGAATTAAAAATGAGGTACAGAAATCTTATTTCGAACTTTTAAATGCTTAAGAAGAGCTCTTGATAAATACATCTTTTGAGATTTATAATTTAATTGCTGAAAACAAGAGAAAACACATTTATCTACTTGACAGGAAAAGTAAAGAAAATTTGATTTGATTTAATTTAATACTTCAACAGAAAAGCTAACAAAAAATTTAAACTGAACATATTAGTAATAACGATTAATAAAATTTGTATATATAGAACATTATTATTTATTACAAAATTTTGAAAAGCTATTTTAAATTAATGGTTTGAAATGGAGAAATAAGTTTTCATAATCAGAAAAATAATTTTTTATGTTAAAGTAAAATAATATTTGAAATATGAGAAGTCATTTTAAGATGTAAATTTAAGCCAGATTTTAATATTTTTAAAGCAAAAATGTATAAAAAATTAAGAAATAGCAATATTAATATATTGGCTTAAACAGTTACATCTTTTGATGCAGAAATTTGTAAAATTGCTTTTCAATGCTTTCAGAAATTTCAATAACTGTGTGGAATTAAAATTTCAGTTTTACAGCTTTCTCGTTTTCAGAATACGTTGAGTGAAGCAAGCATTTACTTACTTTCACCAAAATTCTATTCGTCGCAAAAAACAAAACTATTCATGTAAAATTCAACAATTTCATAAGAACTCTAAAAAATTATTTTTAACACAATTTCTTTACTAAACTTTATAAGGAAAACTTGTATGAAATTTTACAACTAAAATTTAATGTAAATACATTTTTCATAAAAATGCAATTTTTATTGTGCAACAAAAATACATGGAATTCACTCAATAAGATCTTCAAAACTATTTAATAAAAATATTGTTTAGTTTAGAAACTCTATCCTTATTTTTCATGTTGAAAAATCTCAGTAAAATTGCTATGCAATCCTACGATGTCCCATTTCATTTCTATTATTGCCATATGTCTTTAAAATATTATAGCGATTGTAAATGAAAACTGAAATGAATAGATTTCAAGAAATATGATAATTTAGTTTTGAAATTATTCAACATATTTCTTTGAATTTTAAAATTTGAATCGATTTTAAAATGCCGATTTAAAAAAGCGTAAATCAGTAATTGAAAAAAAAAAAAAATCAGTTGTGATACATATAACGCATTTTCAAAATATTAAATTATAATTAAGGTAAAAATTTTAAATGTTTAAAATATTTATGCGTTTAGTTAATTGTATGTGCGTGGGAGCAATTATTCATCGGCTTCTACGTATAACATAGATAATCTTGTGAGAAAGAAATTTATGTAGTTGAAAGTGATTATTTTTAGAGTAGCATATTATCTAACCATAAACATGATTCATGTGATTCTGAGTAGTTTTAGGAACAGATAATTTAAACAAACTCATTTTCAAAACACCTAGAAACAAAATGGTGATTAATACTTTGAGAAATCCTCAACTAAAATGAAAATGAATAAAAGCATAGGAAACTTGATTTTCTTCAATTATTATTCAATCTTTTTAGTTTGATTGAAAGCCAAATAAATGAAATCTTTACTTTTTTAGCATCAAAATTATTAAACATTTATGCAGTTTATTTTTTGTACTAATAAAATATGATTTCTGATATATATATTTTTGGCGAATACATTTCTTATTTCAGTATTTATAATTTTTTTTATTGTGTTCATATTTTTGTACCATAAAGAGTATTTTCATGGATTGCATGTATGCAATCCCTGAAAAGATAAAAGAAAAATATTTTTTGCTAGGAGTGTTGGTGGAATTCTTTTACAACCTCAAACATTTTCGTGACATAATAATATGTAAAGATAGTGATTTGATCCAAAATAATTTAAATCTTCAAAAGAAAAAGTAAAGAAGTAACAGCAAAATTCTTATGCATTAAACATAGTTTAAAGATCGTATATTGATTTAGAGTAAGATAAAAAAACTTTTAAACAATTATGACAGTGGAGAATGTGAAACATTTTGTGTTTATAATATTTTGTTTTATAGGATGTTTATAATTTATTGATTCAAATATTTATTAATTTTGAAATAAAGACTAAAACAATTTAAAATCAACAAATTAAATAAAAAATAAAATGAGTAAAAGCATGGAAAAATGATCAAAATTGCTGATTATAAAATCCAATCAGACATTTTGGGAGCGTTATATGTTAATAAAAATAGTAAAATAATCAAAGAAAAAGATATTTCACAAAAAAGGATAAAGGCTTTTTAGATTTATAATTTATTAAGAAAATCTAATAAATCACACACAAAATCTCAAACAAAAATCTCAGTTTATTCCATTTTTTTGTCTAAAGAATCTAAATTTAATTTTGTTCTTTTCAAATAAAGGGTTAATCCATAGACTTTAATTGAAAATTGTTTTGCTCATAAAATATTTATTTATTTGAGAACTAGAAAAATTAAAATCCGTCAAAACGTGATAAGAGGATTTTAGATATGGAATAAATATTGCAATTAATAAATTTATTTTATTATTCTGCAAATATATGACAGTAATGTGGTTTATGTGACACTGACTTTGGAAATCATTGCTTCAACAGAAATCTATGTTTTTTTTTCTCTGTTGAAGTGAAACCATAATTTACTAGTGTAACGCAAACAGACAAATTTCATTTTTTAATTTTTGTTACCAAAATACAATTCTGTAATTCCCCAAATTTTTACAATTTAAAAAGATCAAAAAAATTTGTTTTCAAAATTTTTTCTTTTATATGTCACTGCGCACTCTTCATATAAAAAATCTAAAAAAATTGTGAATGTTTTATTTTTAACAATGATAAATTTCAAACGATAAACTCAATTCAGTGATCTTTGCAAAAATATTGATCTAAAATTCAATTTGTCATCACCATCCTTATGTATCGCATGTGTGTGTACTAAGGCATGTGTGTACTGAAGAAGTTGGATTCCACACCAAAATATGGTTCAGTTGGAAAAGTCGAACAACTGACCCAATAATGCCAACCTAGTTGGCACACGACAACAAAAATCCTCAAATTATTGCTTAGAATATCCAAAGTAGTTCACATTATGTTCGGAAATTGCAAATATTAAAAGCAGTTACATAAGGTGTCATGGAATAAATATAATGAATGAATGTTTATGGTTGCTTAAAATATATGTAATAGGTCTACTAAAGAATAAAAGAAAAGAAAAAGAGGCAAAATTTCGCAGAGAAATATAATATACAGACTAAAAAATTGTGTTTTATCGATTTTGTATTAGGGAGTTAAAATACGAAGCATATTGTAAAAACCGATTTGTAAACATTCATTTGTAATTGTATAAAGAAACATATAGATTGGAATAAATTCTCTGTAATTATTTTAATGTGGTTTTATTGTATTATTTTTTGTACACAAAACGGTATAACATTTCCCCGAAAGAATTATGACTAAAGAAATTTTGAGATTATAACTCAATATATTTAAGATTATAACTCAATACATATTAAAGCAGTTTTATATCCATATATGCAAAGTTGATTGATTGCATTTTAAGACTATGATTTAAAATTACTATAGAATATAGGATTTATTCCTATTGTAAATAAAAAAACTAAATAAGAAAAGAAACATAACTTTTTTGTAGAGCAAAAATCTTTTCATTTTCATAACAACCTCCATATTACCCATAACTTAATATGAAAACTGGAATTCATACTGCCTTTATTTAAAAATTTTATTATAATAAAAATTTATTATAACATAATTTATTTTAAATACATTAATCAATATTTTTAAAAAATATTCATTTGTTGCTATTATGAAAGACTAAAACTTATCGAATTCAGAAGAGCAAAAGAATGAGGGAAAGAGTTATTTATTATAATCTTATTTATATATATAGAAACAATAATCAATAAAAAAATTGAAAAAAGTATTTTTGTAGTATTTTCAGTTCAGAAAAATAATTATACAATGAAACTGAATTAATGAGAATTCTTTTACAGACTATATTTCTATTACTTTAAAGAGAGATAATGTTGAAGGAAGTTTTTCAAATTTAAAAAATAATTTATTAATATCGTACATCGATTCTCTCTTTTGAATAAAACATGTAAAGTTTTAAAAAAGTGATAAAACATATTATTTGTCGAAAGAAATAGTTACATTGAAATTAGAGATAATATGCACCCTTGTTATCACGCTTACAAATTATTCATACAAAGTAGATAATTTCCAATTCCTAGTCTATTTCAAGTTTATTCTAAAAGTCATTATTATAAAAAAACTTAACAAATCACAAAAAAATGTAGTATCTCAAAGAATAAGAATCATTTATGTTACTGAATTCCATTTTAAATGTCACATTTGCAAGAAAACTTTTGCATATCTTTGAAAATGTATGACAATGCAGAGAATAATACATAAAACACAGTATTTAAATAGGTCTATATTAATGGGGAAAATGTTTTATTTAGAAATACTTGAAGAGAGAATTGAAAATTGCTTTATTTTTAAAGAATGCAAATATAGTTTTCTCAAAGTAATTAATTTATTCGATTGAAATGGTGTTATGGAATAAATCCTTTTTTTCATGAGTTTTTATAGGAATAAATGAAGGATTGGAATTATATTTGCGTAAAAGCTTATTTTTTAAAGGAATTCCTCGTTAAATTTTAGGTTGACAAAAACTTTAAAAAATAAAGTTAACATAATATTATTAATTTATTGGAGAAAGAAATTATATTTTTACAATGGAAAAACAGTATAATAAAGAGATACAGGATAAAGCATTGAATAGTCAAGCAAAAACGTAGAAAACTGGGAAAATTGAGAATTTTATTTATATTTTCAAACACATAATTTTTTTATCATGAAATATAATGCGTATATACAGACCGAGATATTTCATACAACCATAAAATGGACGTACTTGAATAGAAAGTATCCACATATTTGAGTAGAAATAATGTTAAATTGTAAAAGAAAAATCAAAATAAATGTAGACATTTATAATTCGTGCGAAGTCAGAAATCTGATATGCTGAAGTTACTTCACTGTGCAACGATTCATTTTCCTAAAATCTTAAGCTGTTTTATCTTGAGGGATCTTAAGTATCATGTATGTGTGACCATAAAATTTATTGGGTTTTATATTCATTCTTGGAAATAAAATCAAAAATTTTAAATGAGTTAAGTAATTAAGTAAGCAAAAGAGATTTAAATAGAGGATAAGCTGTTTAAGAGAGATCAATAAGCCACGGTGTGTTCAAATGAAATATTTGGACGTACATTGGCTTATTGATCAGATATTTCTCTTCAGAGTAAAATTTCGCCGGTTGGATTCTAGCCATTATTGAACAACAGTATTGAACTTCTGCCTTTTGAATGCACCTCTAATGGGACAGTTGAAAATTTTCTGGAATTCCTTCCTTGTGGCACATGAATACGGTGCATCGTCTGTGAAAAGTTCTCTCTAAAGGCAGCTTAACTCAGTGGACATTCAAAACGCTTACATCATTTTTAATGTTTAATGTAACAGACAGTGCATCTATTGCAGGATACAGATGCCATATAATCCAGCATGCAATATTCTGAGTATTGTGATTTTTTTGGAAGATTTTCTTAACTATCTAAGAACCTGGTTTTAATTGCAGCATAGGGATGGAAAACTCTAAGAATTATGAAAAAATTCTATTTTGGCAATCCCAGTATTTACATCATCGTGAGACGTCGCTATATGCCATCTTGGCAATATTCTTAGTTGCCAAAAAAATTCAGAATTCGGCATGCTAGATTATATGACAGCTGTGCCAAATTTCCTTGTTGTCTAAATTACATATCCCAGTGGAATGAGAAAAATTGGAAAGGAAGATGTCAGCTCAAATGTGAGACCTTGATGGCTTGTTTGGTTATTACGTTCTGGTTGTCTTAAGGCAGTGATTTCGAATCTTAAATCTTGTCAACATTTATTTTTCACCAAATTCAGAATTTGGCGTGCTGGATTATACGACACCTGTGACTATTAAAGTAGGAATCATGACAGCTTTAGATTGTTGAACTGTACAGAACGTGAACTCAAAACAATACATTTTCCCAACCATCCTTGAGAAATGGGAGATAAATATAGCATTTCTTCTTTATGCGTGCAAGTCAGATAGATTGAGAGTTCGGAAGTTTTCCTTGCTTGCATTATTTAAACTATCATTGAATGCCTTTTCAAAATTAATTTCTTGATGTATTCTTAAAGTGTCTTACAACTGTTTCTAAGAACTAGCATATTAGCATCAGGGTGTCAAATAAAAAATTTTACTTCATTACTCAGTGACAAAATGAAGATTAATGATTGTTTTTAGAGTTACATGAATAATATCAATATTAAATCTACACGAAGGAAAATCACATTGCGCATTCTATCAAACTTTAGTCTGTTTTGGTATGTTTACTCTGCACTTTTTCCAAGAAATTGTCAATTTTATTTTATATTTAGTCAAATTATATTATTAAATATATGGAATTCATATTCAGTATTTGTGGATTGGTTACCTAAAAATAAGGTTGGATTCAGATTAAAATCTTAATATGAGCAGACTTTTCAATCTTATTTTGAGCACAGTTATCTGAGTTATGCCAATAGAGTTTTAAGATATATTTTTCTTTAAAAATATTCAGGATACTACTGTACTAACGAGGCATGGTACAGAACAATCAATGTATCAGTCTTAAATGCTTAATAGTTGAATTTATTTTCATGAAATCTTAAATATTTAATTGTTAATTTCATTAAGCATGAATGAGAATTTGACCCAAAATTGACTTCTTCGAATTCATTTATAATTTACGTAGTCCATTACAACTACAAGTTTACAAATTCTTCTAATTTTTCTAAGGCACTTAATTGTGAAACTATGATAAGGAGTAGAAATTTTTGCACTGTTATGGAAAGCTTGTGCTGTACTTGTGCAATTTTTCTTTAAATAAAAATGGCGAATTAGCGTTATCATACTTAAGAATATTCAAACTTGTTTTCTTCTTTCACATATTTTAATTATTTTTTCTTAATAAGCAAATTTAACTCTTCATATGAAAATTAAAGAGAGAATACTGTACAATATACGACCTCTTCTTGTAACAGTTTCATGGTATTGGAATAATATTATAATCATCTTATAAATTTCAAAACTGGGGATAGTTTTGATGAAAGCGCGAATAAAACAAATCAGTTTGTTTTCTGTAAAATAACCACAGATTGATTTATATCAGATTTTTATTATTCTTTAGAACAACAAAAAATATTAACTGATGTTTATTTATCACTTTCAAATGAAGCGCAGATCATTTATGAAGTTAGAATTCATCCTACTTAATCAAAAAGCGAATCGGAATGTGAGCGATTTCTATTCTGTTAGGCAGAAGCTTTCGTTCTCTTTTTTCATGATGGTTCGATATTCGAAATCGGTGCGGAACGAATTTCAAAATTCTAAATCAAGCATCCCTAAACTCACAACAACTGTGTGGAATTTGAAATGAAGAGGAGAACAAGGGAATTTCGGTATCCGGTCGATTTCCTTAAACGAGAAAATTGTGAAGAGGATAGGGGGAGGGTCGAAAAAGAAAAGTAGAAATTCCGGTCGATGATCCATCCTCTTGAAGCGACCTCTTCTTGACCTCCAGCCACTTTTCGATCGTTTGTGAGGTGCGTTGGAAAACGACGAGGGCCCTCGCATACTGTCCCCTTCCCTTACACATACGTTTGATACTTTGAAGCAGAAAAAGAAAAATCTAAAACGGGATAAATATCTCCATCCCAACAGGGGTGGGTATGCACATCGTTCGTGTCCCTACAGCTCCCCTCTTTTTCCCCACTGGACTGCAGTGGGTGACATTATGGATTTATTTTGCTCTCTTTTTCTTTCTTTTTTTTACGTAGTTTATTTCATACCTTTCTTGCTTTACTTACTTTTCTTTTTCAATCTTTTTTAGATATAAAATCAAATTCTGAAAGTTTCTTGTGGTAAAAATAAAACTGGAAACCTTGATCCTATCATGTTTCAGTCCAAGATTATAGGATGTGGCGGAAATTTTGTTTAAAAATATTTTTTTCATTTTCCGTAGGGAATAAATGGAATTCTCTTTTAAGCCTTAAAAATAATGCTTTATTTTCCTTTGAAAATGCTAGTGCATATATAGATTATATAATTCTTATCCAGTCTTATTTTGAAGCAGTTGGTGATTGTATATTCTGGACTTCAGAAGTGTTTTAATTAGAAAAATTGATTTTATAATACAATTAAATCAAAATTCAATTTAATGGGATTGCTGAAATTCATATTTTTGTTTATTATTAGATTACTATAATTACTTTTAATACAATTTATATTCATTTGAACAAATATCAAATGGAATTTTGTTTACTGAGCATCAACAATAGGTTAAGATATTTAATTGCTTAGTCTGAAAGATTCTTGATTTCGAAAAGAATTTCCATTGAGAAATTAGTTGGTTAATTTTTAATTAATTTTCATTTATTTAAAATTATTTAGAATTTAGTTGATTAAAATTTCAATTAAATACATTATAATTTAGCTTAATATATTACTCTGTATGAGTTCATACGAAGCACTTATATGACAATGGTATAACCTCCAAATCAATTTACAATGAGACATAAATACAATATATAAATTATTTGCAACTCACTAACTTCTAAAATATAATAACATAAAAAAATTAATTTTTTAAAAATTTCATATCTCTCTTTTCTTTTTATTTATATACATGAATTATATGATTGTCTAAGCAAATAAAATTTTGATAATCTTTCTAAAGTAGTCTCTCTCTCTGTATATATATATATATATATGTATATATATATATACATATATATATATACATATATATATATACATATATATATATACATATATATATACATATATATATATATATATATATATATATATATATATATATATTAAACATGACTATCTATAAATATCATAGGCAAAAATTGAAAAATACAAGACTAAATATAAAAATAATATGCTTAGCAATACATTCAATGCAAAAGCAGCTTAAAAATAGAATAATAATAAGTTTAATAGTAATAAATAGTAATAAAATATAAATAATAGTAAGTTTTTATAAAAATCAAATACCAAATTGAGAATAATTATCAAGTATCAAATGGAAAATAATAAATTGAAAATAAGGAATATAACAAACAAATGGAAAATATGTGCCAACAATGTTGTTAACACCCCCTGAAGAGGTGTGTTGGTGCTTTGTTCCATTTTCCTTTTATTCTAGGTTCCTTAAATTTTAAACTATCGATTGAACACATTTTCTATTTGTTTATTATATTCCGTATTTTCAATTTATTATTCTCCATTTGGTATTTGATTAGGTGATTCGAATGATATATAAATTCCTAAAAAAATAATCAACCAAATTGATGATGTATCCAAATTGAATAGTTTATATATGCATGATAAGGCATACATACGATGAATCTATCAAATTTAACATTAAAATATATAAATTCTTTTTAATTAGAGACCTTAGAATTTTACTAAACATTTTCTTGCAAAGTTTCTTGGCACAGTTAAGAGACAATCATGAATCAATCCTCTTCTTGATTGATTATTTAAAGTATACCATTAATCAACCATATTATCAGCATTTCCATTTAAAATTTCATCATAAGTTATGATATGCATTTAAATAGCAATGTTACACAGACACACATGTATTCGTTTTTG
This sequence comes from Latrodectus elegans, assembly GCA_030067965.1. Taxonomy (NCBI): domain Eukaryota; kingdom Metazoa; phylum Arthropoda; class Arachnida; order Araneae; family Theridiidae; genus Latrodectus; species Latrodectus elegans. The sequence goes on from CM057810.1 coordinate 104,731,806, forward strand.
TCTAAAAATATACTTACATTTTACTTAATTATATAAAAATAAAATAAGATTTGTTGAAAGAAGTTTATTTACATTTATTTAGGTTATCAAATGAATATTTGGTATTTTATCAGGCATAACAAGTGCCATTTTTTCAACACATGAAGATCTCTATAAAATATAATATAAAATATGACGGCAAAAGTTTTGTACACAAAAACATCATAATTTATTATATTGTAACCATTCCCTGTAGTTACAATTTTTATATTTAACTTGGTGTTTTCAAGATTGTATTTAAGTGTATTTCAGGCAGAATTAAATACTTCCATAAAATAAATGCGCTAACGTTTAGGATTTTTCTCTGAAACCCTCGTAAAGGGATTCCCACTCAATTACTAGAATTGAGTGTAACAGTGCTACACTGTGCTCATGTGAGAGACGTTAAGTTAATAGACCAGCGGGAAACCTTATTGTCGCGAACCGTTTCGAAACACTCCTTGATCTTGTTACCTCATAAATAAAGTTGTTTCTGAACCACACAATCTTACATTAGAGGTTCATTTTATGCTAACCACACATGTAACCATGGATACGAGCAAGTATGCCATTTACACTATGGGGCACTTAAAGTAATTGGATTCTAAAGGGAATGATGTCAGTTCATACATGTTTTTTAAGAAAAAAAAAAGATTCCAAATATATACTTTAACGAAACTCATAAATTGTTTTCTACAACAAAGTGCAGCAATTTTAATTTCCTGTTTCTTAAAGGAGGGTATCGTATAAAATTTAAAATATATTTGGAATTAAGTTTTACTAAAAGTTTTTTTTTTTTGAAGTTACAATTCGTAACAGTTGTTTATATAGATAAATATAAATAATAGTCGGGATATATGCACTTCTACTCATGTAAATAAACAGTTCAAATTAAGTAAATACAAAATTTGATAAGAAATTAATCTTACAAGAGCTGATAAATTTTTAGGAATCAATTAATAATTAAAAATACTAATTAGATATTTTTAAGTGTAATAGAAAAATTTATATATATTTCATCACATAAAATAAAATAACTAATAATGGTTTATGAATTCAGTAAATGTCAATATATATATATATATATATATATATATATATATATATATATATATATATATATATATATATATATATATATATATATATATATATATATATATATATATATATATATATATATATATATATATATATATATATATATATATATATATATATATATATATATATATATATATATATATATATATATATATTGATATTTTTAAATTTAATTATTGATATTTTTAAAATAAAAATTTAATTTTAATTAGTATTAAGAATACTATTTAAAAATTAAATTTTTTTTTGAGCATCTCTCGATAACATATTGTTAAATAAAATCAATTAAATACCTGATTTTTAGTTTTTTATCACTCATTATTTTTTAATGAATTTTTTTTATTTTTAACCATAAAGTGATTACTTCTTTCATTCAAATTGAAGTCATGGTTACGTTACTTTATTGCAATTCTCATTGGTTTAAAATAACCATGATGTCAGCTAACGTTTTATCTACGTTATACATAATTAATTAGGACATCTTAATGAGACGGCGTCGTAAATATGACTAGCGATGTATCTGCTGCCTGCTTTCAAATCGTATTCCTCGAGCGGAAGCAAACAACGACAAGTTCACTACTGAATGTGTGAAAATATTGTCAAAGATCATTTGGTTGATGAAACGATTTTTTATATAAAGAGCAAACCGTCGGTTTGAAAAGCCGTTTTCCATTGATTGAAGCCATCAACACATATGATAATAGTGTTAATGGCTTGAATCAGATATTATGATAATATAACAGAAGAAAAAGAAAAAAGTAAATGATAAGACAAAACATCCATTTTATAGTTCTTTTAAATCAACAAGGCCAAATTGAATGTTTAAAATTTCATTAGTTAATAGAATAGAATACAGTTATATTAATAATCACAATACTATTAAGCAATCTATTCTTATGTTATTCTTCTAATATTATTTTTTAAGAATATTTTGTCTAAAGATATTAATGTATGAAGAACTTTTGCTCTCTGTTGACTTTACAATTTATTAAGAAAATAACACAAGTTCTTCGAGATGCTTACTGTATTCATTTACTAAATTTATTTTCTTCTTTCCTCATAATTTTTCGGATACATAAGCATATAATAGATTAGATTAAAGCATTCCTTATAACTGGCTGCTGCCAATTATTTCACATCTTCTGCGTTCTTTAGCCATACCATTAATGTTTTTAATCTTTTTTATATGTTTACATATATAATACAAGTAATTTTAATATTGTATTAATATTATATTTTCCCACAACTGTATTTCGAAATCTCTGAATAAAATTTTACATCAATATCTTACAAATTCATTATAGCATAATTCAATATGGATACATTTTTGTGTGATCATATTAATAAGTAAATAAATAAAATTATTCATGTGAAAAAATTAGTATCTGAAATATACTACTTAAATTAATTATATTTTGATTTGTTGATCATAGTCAAGACGCAAGTCAATCAAAATAGCAATTTTCATGACTTTAAAGTACTTCCCATTTTTTTTGAAAAGCAATCGGTAAATATTTACAATCAGTTACCCCTTGATTTTTTGGCGATATTTTGACACCAAGATATGTACCAACATGTGACTATCAAGATAGACGCTACACAAAAACTATATAAAGATAGGGTTACAAGAAATTGAATTAATGGCCAAGATGTATAGCGAAATGTTTAATTTAACCAAGGAGTACTGTATTCTACAACGAATCCAATAATTTCTTCAATAATCTTAACCAGCTTAACGCAAATCAAATTCAAGAACTATGAAGTCAAAAGTACCTCATTATAATCAATTACTGTATCATTGCCCTTGTATTTGTATAGTTACGTTTATCAAGAAGATAAACCCATAAAATGAATAAATCCTTTACTTTATGGGTTTCTGTGTTTTTGCAGCAAAACCGCTGAATTCTCTTTAATAGTTTAAAATTAGATGTATCCGAAAAATTTCCAGATAAATTTATTTATATGTGAAGCGACAGACGAAAATACAAACATTTATGCTTAGAAAGATATAATTCATATTATGGTCACCAAATTTGGTTGCTTTTATAAGAAAATATAAAGATTCCATTCCTCTACAAGCACTATCGTTTAAGTTTGAAATTTTATTTGGCTCTGATTAACAAAAAAGAATATACTTTAAACAAAGAAAGAATTTAGACAATATTTGCAGAGAATATTTAAAATGATGTATAAATGATGAAGTCTTTTTCTATGATTTTCTTAAACGTTTTTATCAAAGTACAAGTATTTTCTAGAAATTACAAAAACTATTTAGTTTCTATATACTTTTAGAAATCTCATGGCTTAATTAACTTTAACAATCCTTCTGCAGATTTTATAGAATTTTTGTTTCTCTATAAATTCATACAGCTTTCTTCTCACCAGGAATTCTATTCTATTTCGTTACCATTTAGACTTCTAAGAGAGCATGAGACTTTCAGAAATTCCGATAGATTCATAGAAAATAACACTGGCTTCGACACGAGGCAGAAATTAAACGCAAGGCATAGATTACAGCCAATGGATGAGACTCAATACAATAGACTCGATTCTCATATTTATAACTTTATTATTCATACCATCATACTTCTAAGCTACTGAGAGCTTAAATTAGACTGAAACGAGATCAGAAATGTTTTTATTTACTATAAAAAACTCAAAAATGACGATGCTATATAATTTTTTGTGCCATTTTTGGTTATTTTCCAAGACAACGTAATGGTATGTAAGGGTAAAATACCAGTACCCTTATAATATTATAAGGGTACTGGTATTTTACCCTTACAATACTGAAGTATATTTGCTTATGCATTCATCAGATATGAGCTGCATTTCGTAAACTTTATTCCACCTTCTTTTCGCACCCTACATATATGTATGATATAATCAAAAAATTTACAGAGAAATGTTAAAATAGTTAATATTTGTAAAATTAACTCTGATCATGTGACTGAAGATTGACTTTCAAAAATTATAGTACGAAACGTATTATTCATAATGTTATTTAAAAAGATTTGCTCTTTAACGTGCATCTAGATTATAAATACTCTACTCAGAAAATGAAATAAAAATAATTAATATACGTAAGTTCAGGGAAACAGAAATAGATGGGAAGTCATTATTTAGGAACACAATGATTTAACTTTTTAACAGAGATGATTCTAAAATCGGTATTTATTAGCAGCTCTCATTAAGAAATTGTAACGAAATTTACATAAATAAAAATATATAGTAATGTGATGCAATTTAAATAAGTTTTAATTCAATATCCTTCCTTTCTCATCTAAATTTTCTTAAGTTTTGATAGTTAATAATAATTAAAATTTGATAATAAAAACAAAGTATTATTCTTATATTATTATACTCTGTATTTAAAGTGATTGATAGAACTTCATTATTTACATTTTGTTGTTATTTCTTAATAATTATGTTGTATCTCGTATCAAAGTTTATAACGAGCATCATTAAAAATAGCAGGATACACGTACTTCAATTTTCGATGGGTTTTTTTTATGAAGAAACGTTAAAATATTATAGATATAATCCTTAGATATTTTCGATGCCTCATCATATCTTATAAAGTTGCTGAGAAGAGCAAAGCCATATCTTTATACTGAAAAAAAAAAGAACAGTTACCATAGTGATGTTCTTTATTTATGGAAAAGCTTTTATTCTAATGGCACTAGCTTAACTTCTTGTAATGATGATGGAGCCACTTAGGTAGTTTTTTATAGTCTGATGAAACTGCTTGAGCGATTTTGAAGTCATGAAGATCTTTTTTCCAAAAGCGTGTCCTACTATAAGACTTAAATAAGTAAGCCATCGAAAGCTTTTCCAGAAAGGAAAGATCATAAAACAATTCCGTTTTCCAAACTTGTATTTCTCTAAAAGCGTTAAAAACATTTCGATGAGTATTCTTTAAAGTTTTCTTTTATTAAGAGTAAATTTCGGTATTTATTATATTTGCTGAATGCATTAAATTTGTAAAAAATAAAAGAGTTATAAAATCAGCTTAACATTTTTGAAAAAACATTTTTAAATTTTATTTACCTTCTATTTAAAATGTGTTTTTGTAGTCTGAATAATATAGAGTGGAACTTCCATTTTACAAATTTCATATTAAGAATTTGAAATTAGAATTTAAATTCCTTTGAACTTCCTTGGAACTTTTTGAGATACAGATTTGCAAGTTTTTTTAAACTATGAAATATTATTGAAAGTATGACAATTTAACTTATTTTTTTCTTGAATAATTTATAGACTTATAATTGTTTCATTTATAAGTATTGTCTGCAAATATAATTTACTGTTTTGAAAATTGTATACAGTTAGTCACAAATTAAGTAAGAAAATATTTGTTACTTAAAAGAAATCAGTCTACCTTTTTCTTAATAAATGATATTTTAATATCTGATATAATTACAATTATATATAATTTAAAATTTTTCAATACGGCAATTATAATATTCAAACTATTTCATTACTTTTTAATTTAATATTACCGCTCGCTTCTTTTCTTCAAAAGCCAATGGTTTAATTTCATATTAATGCCCTATGAAATATACGTGTCATTTTATGAGGAAAAACCCGTTCAGCTGGAACTAGATTTAAGAAATGTTGGTTAAAATATAATACATTGAAGCAATATAAAATTGTATTAATGTATCAAATCCCATATATTATTTTAATACATTTTCTAATATTTGCTACTCAGAAGTTGTAAAATAATGAAAATTCCTTAAAATATTACATTAATAACGAATGCTACGATACTAATTAAAGAAAACGTATTTAAATTTTAATTTACAACTAAATTTAACTTTACAAATAAATGATTGTGGTTTTAAGGATCAGCTTGAAGTATTCGATTATTTCGTTAAAGTAAGGAAAGGAAATCGATTTCAGGCAGACTTCTAGTCTTGATTCCCTAGTACGTTTACCGGAATCATCATTTTAAGCTCTGGGCCAAAAGCAATAATCAATAGAAAACAGCTAACACTGCATTTCAGTTTATTAAATTATAATAGATATAGCATCTCTTCTTAATAAATCATATTTTTCGCCAAAGAACTGAAATATTCACACAAGAATAGATATAATTTCTTTCTCTCTCTCTCTCTACTATTTATACTTTATTAAATTACTGCCAATGTAATGAAAGATGATAATACTTGGCATGATATCTGCTGAAAACATTTGGAAAGATTATTTAATCCATCAGAATTCTTCGAATTTTAATTTGTAAAGTAAAAAAATATTTTTATGCTCACAGTTTTATACGCTATAAATTTGAGCAAATGTTTGCACAGTTTTACGTTAAAATAGATTACATAAAATTCCTACGATTTTCATGTTTATTCTTTAAATATGAACTGATAGTAATTGGAAGCACTCCGTAAATTATAAATTATAATATTTATTTTTCTTATAAGTAGCAAATTTATAAAATCGCTATGGAAGTTATTTTATATTTACATTTTCATTAAATAACCTATTAGAATATTGTATTAAACAAAAATGGAGAATTAAATTATGAAATAATAAGTTCAGGTATTGTATTGCAGATTTACTTATTAAGGTAGTTTCAACAACATAACAAAGAAATCATTCGATATATAAATATTTATTGACAGAAAAACTTAATTTTATTTTAAAATGATCCGTATTTTAATAACTTTGGCTGTCAAATTTCTATTTGCCACTGAAATTCATTGGTTTATGATCGAAAAAGATCAAAATATATTTTGAAACTAAGACAAAAAATTATCAAAATAAGAATATTTCAAATAGTATCGGTTTTTACAATCTTGATAACTGACAGATTTATGATATTTCAGGCGAAAGCTTTTCTGATTTCTTTTGGCTTTAACCTTTCTGTTTATGATTTGTTTCCTACTTTATTCTTTTATTATATCAATGACCTAGTTTTTAGATGACTATACAAAAGAAAGTACTTCCTTGGAACATTATTTTATTTTAAAAAGTTATATGTTATTTTTTAGGCATTTATATGTTGTTTTTACTTTGTTTACTCGAAAAGGACTTATTATTGTGATAAAAATCTAAATGTAATCGTGATTTATGAGAATAATTTTAATTAAACTTTTATGAGATAACTTCACAACAACAGTATTTTAAGTCTGGAGCTGTTATTCCATATTTCAGAAATAAAATCTTATGTCTTAAACAAAAAATAAACCTATTGTTCCAGTATTTCTTCAAATTTTACACTTGTGTTTATAAGTGAAGAATTTGATATGAAATTTTAATGCACAGCATGTTATTTTAATTTAATTAGGAAAATGTATTTGTGAAGATTTTTTACTGCTAATATAACTTATCCGCTCCTAAATTTAAATTAAAAATGTATTAATAATTTGTAATCACATTATTTAATAAATTTAATGCTTTTAAAATGCGAAATAAATCACTTTCTTATTTTTAAGACGATGGTAATTTTTATTATTCATTTCAAAAAATGACATCTTTTACCTAATGAAAAATACGAATTTAATTTTTGTACTTTTTCTAAACAAAGCAATTGTAAGAATAAAAACTACACATTTTCAGCACCAATTATAAAAGCTAAATAAAGCACCAATTATAAAAGCTAAAACCGTTAAGTTGATAATTAATGACATTGATTAAGATGATTTGACCAAATCAAATTAATGTTTCCTAGTTATAACTAATGAATACTGGCATTAATGTGGTAAAAATAGTCTCAACCAAATTATTTAATTTCCTGATTTTGTTTTTAATTTTATTTATTGTTCGAAAAAGGAAATTATTATTTTTATTTTAATAACATTTTTAATTGAAAATAAAATTAGCATTCAAAAATAATTCAAATAAGGTTTAAAACTTTTTGAGGTGTAGTGTTGCAGTAAAACTACTTTCTTACTTCGTCCAATTACTTTTGTCATCACAATGATAGTTCTTTTTATATAGAATAATTTAAAACAAATTTCTCTTAACGGAATGTTTCTACCGACTATTCTAGCTATAAAAAATTCGAATAAACATTTACGAATTAATATGGAGCTAATCACATAAAGCCATTATGAATTTTTAGCTTTGGAAATTTATGGATATCATAATACATAGAATATATGTATTTTCTGGGTATAAATATTTACTAAAAGTAAATATTACTGTCACAAAATAACTTGTCGTTATGTAAATAATTTCACTAAAGAGAAATTTATTTATTTTTCTGTAGTAAGAAAAGCATTAGATGTTGAAGAATATAATAAAATTTTCCCTTAGGAGTTTTATAATAGTTGCTTACATTGACTATATATATGGAATTCAAAGAAAGGTTTGCTACAAAAAGCCAAAGTTTTAAAACTAAATACCTTTCTTCCCCCCTTTCTTTAACAAATTATTTTTACTCATGAATTTTATTCATAATATCTTTCATAAACATCAACGCATCAAATTAAATTCATTAATTAAAAATGAATTCAATCCCATATCAGATTTAAGTAAAAGTAAAGAAGCTTTTATCAATCTATATTAACTATTAATATTCTTGCTAATTCACAAAACAAATTTTTAAAAATGTTTTCACATCTAACATTGGAAAAGAAATCAGAACACAAACAATAATTTGAGAGAAAGGTCGAAAATAAGTGGAATAAAATATTTGCAGTACTACAAAATCTCCTAATTATAAAAAATTGAATATTTCGTTCTAGAACACTTGAAAGAAAAGAATTTTAATGAAACATTGTGCATACGTATGTTACGTATATTTCAATCAAATAGTCAAGAATATTTCTATAGCTATAGACATGTTAGAAAAAATATTTCAGTGGTTGCAATAAAAGTCCATAATTATTATTTAAAATATCAAATTGAAACACAATATATAATGCCAGAGTAATATGACATTCTATTTCCTAATATGTTCAGTTGTATTTCAAATACACATATATTTTAAATAAAATTCTTGAAAATCATATTTATAATATAAATTCAGTACATTCAATGTATTCAATTTACACTTAAATGAATGTGCAGAATCATAAATTAAAATATTTCAAGCATTTCTATCAAAATTTTTTATTGAAAAATTCTGTTTTAAAAAATAAAATATTATAGATAGAGTTTGCGAAAATGATTTTCCATTATGAAAATAAGTAGAAATATAAAATATAAAGAATATTTATAAAAATGGTGAAATTATTTACGTAAATAAATGAAAAAAAATATAAGCGTGGATTCTGAATTATGTGTCCATATTTACTTAAATATTTAATGAAAAAATATAAATGTATTTTGGCGCTGAGCGAAAAAAATATGTAAGATCTGTTAGAAAAGTTTAAAGCTGTTCTTATAAATGAATTGAAAATGATAAAGAGTTTACCGCCAACAAAACACAAAATCAAAATATTCATTTCAAAGTCACGTGTCTTTACATAAAGTGAAAACTGAAATATGTTTATTGGCATTCAGTTATGTTTTTCAAAATAATCATGAATTAAAATGAATGAATTGAGATATCTTTTAAGAGATGGTTTATCTTTTAAGAGAAGAGAAATAATGTCTTTTTTTAAAGTTTTTTTCTACCTTAATTGGTATATATTAATGCAAATTTAAAAATTAAATATTTATTAAATACTTAATGTACTTAATGTACTTTAAGTTTTCAATAATTTTAATGATTTAATTTTTACTGAGTGCACTTTGAGTTTTTCTTGCTTTTATTTTAATTTTAAGAAATACTTCGTAATCTATAATAATTCTTTGAAGGCAACCAAAGTCAATTTAAGTTTATTTTATTTATTCTGAAAATACTAACACAACTAATTAATTTTGAATTGTTTTACGATAAATATTATTCTTAAATAGTTTTTATAATAAAACTTTTAAAGTCTTAATTTTATCGAAAAATAATTTCAGATATTTATTCATTGTATAACTGGCATATCAGTATATACAATACCCCGAATATAAGAAATATATTTTTTATTTTTCACATTAAAAGATCTCTAAAGTAGTTTAGCAAATTATTTACCAAATTTTTTACACTGTTGCACTAAATACTTCTATGTCTTATAATATATAGTAAATTTATATTTATTGGGATATAAATTTTATAAATGTACTTTGTAAGCTTTTAAGACGGCTTTCTTATTTCTGTATCTACGAAACCAACTAAGCTATAAAAGAGAATCGTAATTTTTTTTTCTTTATCAAAGAACTATTACATTATTTTTCTTCTGAAGAAATATATATATATATATATATATATATATATATATATATATATATATATATATATATATATATATATATATATATATATATATATATATATATATATATATATACACAGCTGCCGGGAATGAAATGATACTTCAAGATGTCAGTTTGGGACTAATTTATAGTAGAAATTTATTTCGTTTCGAAATATTAAAGTGTTTGCAATTAATTTATAACATAATGAACGCAGATTTGAACTCTTTATAAATCACCTGTCATTCGATGTCGTTAATTAAAGTGAGGTAATATTCTCTGTTGTTTGCACATTTCTCACTTCAATAACCATGTGTATGTTTTATTTACTTTTCCTAAACTATAATCTCTGTATTACCACTGGGAGTAGAGAAAAATATTTGTTGCAACACATTTCCTTTCATTCGCTGTTTTCATTGTATAATTACTATAAAAATGATATTTATAGTATTTTTCCTTTTTTTAAAAGTACTGTTTTGCCCTTTTCAGCAAACGGGTTTTAGGCTTTCCCAGTACGTCGATGGTCGAAAATACATTGGAACGTAACAAAAAAGAGTCTTGACTTCAATACTTAATAACGTCGCAACCAAAATAAGAATTTCATAAAATTTACCTCTTCATTTGATTATTTTTGCAAGTTTAGACATGTATCTTCATTTGTGATGCTAAATATTGTTTTTTGAGGATGATGATTAAATTGTTATTTCTTTATACCTTCAGTTTTATGTAGTATACTGTAGAACTTTCTGTTTCCCCATTTAAATTGAAGCTTCAGCCAGAAACGGCACTTTTACTGCTTTGGATGTCGCTTACTTGGGTGCTCAATGAAGAAAAAAAAGGACTAAAATAATTCTGAGTCAATTCATTGTATTTAAATATTCTTTCAATTGAGTCATGATTAGTTTAGAACTTAAATTTTGTTTTGCAACGCGTAGACTCTTATGTGTTTAAAACTCTCTCTTCTCTTATGCTTTCATGCTTAAATTTAAATAAATACTGTCAGAAGTGGTTTGTTCTTCTAATTCTACTTATTTCTTTATAATGTTCAGAAAAATAAAGATTTTAAATGAGTTATTCCTCACCTAAAAACACCCCCTCAATCTTGGCCCAGTGTTCTAAGAAGGCGGCATGCATGACATCTAGTAATCAAGGTTTTCTTAAGGTTGAGATAAATCAGATACTAATTATAAATTCATTGAATCAGATGTGAAATAAATGATTTAAACAAAAACAGCGAAGCGAGTACATTTAATTAGTATATAAATATATAGGTTAGGTTGAGGAAAAAAAAATTCAGTTTTTTTCATGAATTTCAAGATTTTATCTAACATATTTTAGATTAACTTTGTGCAAAAGGTACAAACTGGTCTTGTTTAAAGTTGATCTTTAAAACTCCTGGACGATGGAACGAGTGCAAGGGTTCGGCTCTACTTCGATCGTTTTTGCGATTTTATCGACGTTTTCGACGTGTGTGCATTTTTGCGAAAACCAAATGTCCTATATATATATATATATATATATATATATATATATATATATATATATATATATATACATATATTGTACGAGGGTTACTCTGAAATTTTTGAGGTAAGCGCAGACGAGAATTTACAAAATAAAAATAACGGTTTAATTTTAAAATACAAAGTATTTTAACCCAGAAGATGATATTTTACTGACTTACTTCAATTTGTTTAGCGTAGAATAAGTTTGAAACAGAATAGAAAATGGAGTTGACGCGAGAACATTTTTGCGCTATGATTTTCTACGATTTTAAAGCAGGATTAAATCAAGAAGAATGCGTTCAACGGTTGCAATTAGCATTTGGTGATGAATCTCCAGCTCGTGCTACTGTATTCAGATGGTTTAGAGAATTTAGAAGAGATCGCAATATTCTTCAGGATGAAGGACACACAGGAAGACAGTCATCGGCAGTGATCCCGGATAATGTGCATGCCGTACGAAAAATGTTAATGGATGATAATAGCTGTACCTATCAAATGATACAGAAGGAACTTAACATAGGATCCACAGCCATACACAAAATCATTCTCATGAAGAATTACATATGAAAAAAGTAGTTTGCCGTTGGGTTTCCCATAATCTAAGTGAGCACCAAAAAGAGGAGCGTGTCAGAATCACTAAAGAAACTCTTAAATTGCTAAATGATGGTAGTCCCCGCATCATTTCTAAAATTGTAACAACAGGTGATGAAACGTACATACCGTTTTTGACGTTCCAACACGTTAAGAAAGCAAAGTATGTGTCTTTGAAGATGATCCCATGCCGACAATGGTGAAAAAAAAGGCTCACTGAAAAAAGTGATGTATGCCGTTTTCTTCAGAAGTACGGGATTGGTCAAAGCCATCAAGTTGGAAGGACAGAAGACAGTAACAGCAAACTGGTATACAACTAAATGTCTTCAAGAAATTTTACAAGAACTGAATGTTAGGGGACTAATAATTCACAATGACATTGCATCTTCACATACAGCCTTATTAACAATTGAGTTTCTTAATCAAAATCCAATTAAAGTGATCAAACATCCGCCGTATTCACCTGATCTAGCTACGTGCGACTTTTGGTTATTCTTTAATCTAAAAAAGAACTTAAATGGACGGCGTTTTCATTCAGAAGAAGAGATTGATGTGGCTATAAATGCATTTTTTTCATCTATTCTAAGAAATGAATGGCTTGAGGGATTTAATCAGTGGAAAATTCGTCTACAAAAGTGTATTGTTGGTGGAGGAGACTACTTTGAACACACCTAAAACTTTGTAAGTTTAACTCTTAAAACCTAGTTGTATCTCAAAAATTTCAGAGTGACCATCGTATGTATATATTATTAATAGTAAATTTTTTAAAAAGTTAATAAAATGCCAAATTAAGAATAGTAAAGTGAAAATACGACCCATAGTAAACAGAAACATATATTCAAGAGATATTTCGAAATTTAAAACAAACTTAGAAGGAAAGGAAAACGCAGTGAAGTAGCAACATGGCCAGCTTATCTTAAGAGGTGTTGACCACATTGGCACAAAGCATTTCTTTTCTTCATTGGGTCCGAACTGAAGTCTTAATGAAAACAATATAATACAAAATCATACTAAAAATGTCTAGCCAAAATACATAATATGAAGCCAAAATAGAGAAAATAAATGTCAAGCTAAAATATAAGCCAAAATATAATATTAAATCCAAAATTGTCAAAATGAACTATTAAATTGATACTAGTGTTTAAAACTCTCTCTTCTTTTATGCAATTAAGTTAAGCATAAATTTATTGCATAGCATTAATTGCATAAAATTCGCTTATGCAATTAAGTATAAGCACATTTATATGCTTATACTTGTATTAAAATAAATCATTTACTAGATTAATGATTTCACGCCAGATTGATTAAGTTTTGTAAAAAAAAATTTTTTTGAAACTTCTTTTCACCACTTTTAAAGGGAGTCAATTTGGAATAGTCAGTTTTTTTTACGATAGTGAGATCCATTTTTAAGGATAGAAGTGAATGTTGTTTTTTTGCCATAAGTTTATCTTGAATATATAGTTTCTCAATTATACTAACATAAGATTTAAGCACGATTAATTAATTAAGATTTATTAATATTGATATCGCATAACAGTCAAGCGTGAACAAATCTAATGCCAATCATGTCGATGAAAAGGGAATGCTTTTTCATAAATTTTGGATGTTATTCATATGTCGCAATGGAAGAAATCTAGAAAATTTTGATTGAAAAAACGAAACCTGACAGTAGTAGATGAAGAAGACAGAAGCACGACATCTGTCTTTGTCTTACAGTACATGGATTTGAACTCGTGACATTTCACTATGAAGCGCTCAACACTAATTATAAGGTCACTGTGAGTCTGAATAGTTAAGCACATAGCGTTTTTGAAGTCTGATACCAGAATTCAATGATATGTATGTGGAACCTACCTTCGGAAATGAGCACTAGGATTCCTAAATAATTTTACAAAAGTTCTTGTTTATTGAGCTGTGTATTATCAAATATCAAAAAATGAATATTATATAAGTAAATTCATACAACTCTTTTTATCTCTACATTAAAGTCTTTTTTACTTACAGTAAACATTACAAATAAATCAATTTTTACCATTGAAAAAACACTTCGGTTAAAAAAAGTAATTTATTAAGAGTTTTTTAAAGTACATTGCCTATATTTTCAGAAGAAAAAGTGTGGAATATACAATATAAAATAAATCATGAAAAATTTCCTTTGTGCTATAATATATATATTTTTTTGAATTTCTTATATTTTCTACAGTATATTCATAAGTAATAACAATTGTTGCTTTAATGTATAAAATGTAAAGATGAGTTATGTCAGCCCTCAGCTGTAAGGCTCTTCTTCAAATATTTTATTTATTGAATATCTTTACCTTATGTAGGTTGATTAAATAAAAACCAAACTTAAATTTTTCATTTATTAGAAGAAAAATATCAAACATACACATTGTCAATATCAACTCCATCTTGAGAAGGAAATTTCAATGTAATGAATTGCGCAATAAGTAATAGCTCTTTTAAGGATTTTGGCCAATGGATTGAACAGTTCGGTTTCACTCAAGTTCATTTTCGGAGCTTTGAATATTATAAATAGGAAATCACATAATAGACAAATAAAATGTTATTCAAATGCACTGAACAGTACTGTTTCAACTAAACATGAAATAACTGAACAATGGAGTATGTTACAGAAAATAAACAAGTTAATATTAAATATTGAAGTTACACATGATTTCTAAAAGTTAGTTTTTCAGATATAGAATTGTGTATTGCATAATAATGCGATGCCTTATTAATGTAAGTAAACATGCTTTATTATTCTTCCAGAATCACAGAAATTATGTTGAAATCTAAATTGCTGATGTAAATGTTTTTAATTGTCTCTCAATCAGAGAGCAAACGAAGACAATCAAATACCAATGACACATCCTATTTCATCCTCAATTTATTTCCCCATTATCAAGGATACAAAGAAAATAATTAAGCTCGGTTACATAACAGCTTATATAAGCGAGTATGAATTTTTATCTTTCTAAGGAAATATACGGTATATTTATTTTGTAACTATTTCACAAAATAACATTCAGAAAACTATATTAAATCTTCAAATAGCGATAAATATTCCATATAAAAAATATTTTTCAACAGATGTACAATATTTTAAAAATTTTTTTATCTATTTTTTGCATTTATTTTAACAAAAATTATTTAATTTCATAATGTTTTAAGTTTGCGAATAAGAAACATTTTTCTGAAAAAAGTATTAGTCTGAAAGAGAAACAAGGTTATGCGCAAAAAAAAAAAAAAAAATTGAAAAAATGAAGTATATGTATGTATGAAGTTCGTTTGATAAATACCTGTCTTTAAAATGAGAAAATAGTATATATCTTAAAATATATAATTTGACATAATTTTTTTCATAAAGACACTTTTCTACGATAATGATAAGATAACTTAAAGAAGACTTTTTCCTATCATGAGTTTTTTTTTTTTTAATTTGGAAGAAGAAAAAAATCTTTGGGGTAAGAGTCAGGAGTATAGGATGGATGACTAAGCAATTCAGTGTATGTTATTCAACCAATTTAATAGTTGTAATTGAGAGAAATGAGATGGTGCATTATAGCGATGACTTTTCTTGGGCAAACTGGCCTTTTCTTTCAATGCACAATTTAAAAAGGTTTAATAAATCGGCATAGTACTAAGGAGTGATCGCATTTTCCTCTTTTCAGGTAATTACTAAAGGTTTTGTCTATTTATTCCCAGAAAATTATGGCAGTAACCTTTCTGGCTGATGGAACTTTTCCTCCCTTTTCTAACGAGATTCGTTATAGGTTTTCTTTTCAGACTGTTCTTTTATTTCTTTTGTGCGCAAAGTTTCATCATCTGTAACATAAACCCTTTAAATTTCACAGGGACTAGGCTCCAAATTGTTTAAGCATTGCTTTGAAATGGTTTCAAGAGTCTACTTTTCAACCGCTGTTAGCAATCGTGGAATCCATCTTGCTGCTAATTCGTTATGTTTAAATATCTATGCAAAATATTGAATATAATTACATTTGATATTTTAAATTCATAGCTAATGTCACGTGGCTCTCACGTGACTGTTTTCTTACACGATTTCCTGGATTTTGATCATTTCTTCAGTCGTGACCTCCACCGGATTTCTTGAATTTTTCTCATCTGTTCTGCTCGTATAGCAAAGAAAAAATTTCGTAATCATTATCTGAACCAAACTATTCAATGGCAGCAAAATATTCGTAATATTTTCTCAACTTTTCTTCCGTTTCGGTAACTGTATTTTGGGACAAAAATAATGTTTCACCAATAAACGAAATTTTTTTTTATCCGTAATCAAAGAAAGCAAAAAAGTCGATATTTACTTTTGGATACAAGAGAATGTAAATTATCTAAAATACCATCTGCAAATTTCTCGAAAACTGCAGCATTTAATATAGAATTGAACATAAACAAACATATCATACGAACTTCTCCTTTAATTCGTTTATAAATCATTTATATTTTACATACATTTTACTGTAGATTTTATACTAATTGAGATTTTAACTTTTACTTTAAATTAAAATTTGTGCTTGAAAATTATTTTGAATAAATTCATAAATATTAACGCATAATAATAAAATTATCAAAAATCACATCGATTAACAATCATTCAAAATAAAGATTTAGTGGAATAAAAATGAATTAAATGTGCATAATACAAAACACAACTAAACTTACTCACATTAATTATTATTATTGATATATGTACCCACTGTAAAAATTATCTGGAAAAAGTATTTTTAGCGTCCTAAGGTTTATCGAATTGCTGTGTAATAACAATTTTTATGACAGTGCAAAAATTAGAAGTAGATTGACACTATCAATATTTTATTATATAAACGTTTTTCTAAATAAGCATAAAATGTCGATGATATAATCTCTTTTTTTGATTAAGTAAGCTGTAGTTTCAATTAAACTGAAATTTCTGTGCAGAAGAATTCATCCGGAATCAGTGCCTAATTTTTTACACTCCGCGTGATATGTTTAACAAATTATTAGTTAAAATGCTTAACGTTTTGGCATTTAATTCAACATTTCGTTATTTCATTCCGATATCAAATGGGAATCATTAAAGAAGTTTAGCATTAACTTTTTAGTGTAAATCTCAATCAAATTTATCAGCGTGTGTACAAAGTGATATTGTATATCTTGGTTGCAGCAAAAACGAATAGTTTACATATTATGATATATAACACACTATTCAATCAAGTGATCTGACGAGGAATATCGGGTTTAATTTATAAAAACATTTAGTAATAATTCATATGGATACCAAATATACAATTGCAAATCGTTTGTTCAATAATCAGTGCTTTGGTTTTCAGTTCAATATTTCATGAGTTCGAGTTCAAATGAGGCGGGGAATTTTATAATAAGTAAGTGTTCACTTTAAACTCTGTAGCTGTTAGTCATATTAGCTGTTTTCAGCAGGAAGGTACCATTAGTAAATAAATCAAACTGATTTTTAATATGTGCATAATAAGGATTGTCCATTTTTGGGAAGTATCAAACTATGAGAAAGTTGTATGGTAAAGGAATTTTCAACAGTATGACTACTGGGATTTAAAAGTCTTGATATTTCAAATGAAATTTATTTAAACATTCATTATTAAGTAATTTCGGTACAAGTTCGGTATCCCCATATAAGATTTTTCGCCAAATATGGCGACCTTTGTTTACTGCGTAGTGTTGCCGATTTCAGCTTTTGTTTTTATTTTAGTGTTGCCAAATTCAGTTTTAAATACTTTTTTTTTGTTGCCACTAATCAATTTTCTTGTGTTTAACATAAATTTTAAAGCTATTTAAAAATTACTTCGACTTTCATTGTTCTAGAAAATTCTATGTCCCACGTTTTTTCGACGTTTCAAATTGAATTGGAAGCCATTTGTCTTTAGTTTGCTGTAGGTGAAATTAAGGGATGTGCTTCGTTGTCACCAGCGTCTAATCATCGTAAATTTTTATTTTTTACAATTTCTTTTACATTAATTGTTTTTATTTAGTTTATTTAATATATATTTATTATTATCTTATTAATTTAATTTATTATTATCTTATTAATTTAATTCACACACACACACATTATTATATATATATATATATATCTTAATAATTTAATTTATTATCTTATTAATTTAATTTATTATTATCTTCCTAATTTAGCTTCACATTTTTGTTAGTTTATTATTATATTGCCACGATGTCTCATGCTCGTAGTGTTGTCGAGAAATATCAACAGATTATTTTATCTAAAATTAACGAAATTAACGATGGATACTTTAATTTTTCATGCTTTAGACCAACAGTTGGAAAACCCGGATTTGTTAATAGGATTTTTTTAATTCGATTGGCTCAAGATCCGCAGTTATTAATTAATTTTCTAATGGAAATAGGATTATTAAAAAATGCGAATTGTAGAAAGTGCGGTTCAAAAATGAAAATTACCCCAAAGAAAGGATATTCCGATGGTTTTTCTTTAGTTTGCAAAAAAAGTTTTGATGGAAAGCAGTGTAACACTGAAAAATCTATTAGGCATGCATCATGGTTTTCAAAATCTAAATTAAAATTGTTCGAAATTTTATATATAACCTATGAAATATTAAGGGGATCCAAAACGGAACATATTATTGAAGAATATTCATTTTCAAAATCTACTTTGGCCGATTGGAGGCAATTTATTAATGAAACTCTTTTAGATTACATTGAACTTAATTCAGAAAAAATAGGGGGGAAGGGCAAAATTGTTGAAATAGATGAGTCCAAATTTAGCAAGCGAAAATATCACAAGGGACATAAGGTTGACGGTCAGTGGGTGTTTGGTGGGTTGAGAGTGATTCCGGAAGACTTTTTTTAGTTGCTGTCCATGATAGAACACAGGAAACATTAATACAAATTATTAAAGATTGGATTTTACCAGGCACTTCCGTGTATTCCGACTGTTGGAAGAGCTATGACTGTTTAACTGAGGAGGGATTCAAACATCTAAAAGTCAACCCTAAGTTGACATTTGTTGATCCAGAAACTGGATGTCACACGAATACAATTGAAAGTATGTGGAGGCATGTAAAAGCGTCTTTAACTGCGTATAATCGTAAGACAGATTTTAAATTTTACCTTGCAATGTTTATAGTCCATATAGCTTGCATAGTTGCAAATGAAAATTATTTTAATAAATTTGTTGAAATTGTTTCGGGAATTAAATGGGATGACTACCAAATTTCGCAGAAGGTGTAATTATTTTATTAAATAATTATTTTATTTGTATATATTTAGAAAAATATTTTTTGAATCCTTTTTTTCAATTTTATAAAGTAATTTATATTTAAAATAATATTATTTGCATGCCTTTTTTTTTAGCTTTTTTAAAATTTTCGAAAGTATAAATATTTAGAAAAATATTTTTTGTCATGCCTTTAAAAAAAAAAAAAAAAAAAAAAAAACTGAAATGTGACACTGGTGACAGCGAAAAAAATGTCGAAATAAACATACCAATCGGCATGTCAGCTCAACTTCATATCAAGTAAGTCCATCATTTATATTTATTTCCCTTTTTTAAATTTCTAAAATGCTTATTTTTCGATCGAACTTCGGGAAATTTCCCGTGTTAGCTTGGCGCGCTTACATTGGCGACTTGGCGACGAAAAAAAATCGCCGCGTTTGCCAATATATGGGGATACCAAACTAGTTCCGTAATTTCAAATATCTATTAAACTAATTCATTCACAGTTTTCCTTTCCCTTCAGATCAATGTCAAAATTGAGGGAGTGGTTCCTCTGGTGGTGCCATCTGTCGGAGGAGTTTAGAGCAAAGGTGTACTTTCCCCTTCATGTTAATCTTGTTGAACGAAAGACGTGCCCTACTGACTTAAATTCACTTAACCAACTGCATAGAAAACTTGACTTTTCCAAGTGTTATAAGTAATAACATTTTCCCTTTTTCTGAATATCTATTAGAGTCAGATTAATATAAAGTGATATAAATATTGACTACCTTGCTATGACACTTGGTCCTTCATGTTGCCTTTTATCAATATTAAGGAACAATATACCTGTATCTTCATATATTAAAAGAAGATTATGATAGAAATATTAGTTTAGTGTTAAAAATTCCCTCAAAAATTGATTGAAAATGTTTATTTCAAATTAACTATTCTGCTATCTAAGTTTCTAAGTAATACATTTAATTGAATAGTAATAGAAACGTTAACAATGTTACGTATATTGTACGAAATTATAAGCTCCGGCCAGAAATTAGATCTCAGAACAGTATCTTATCTGGAGCACTGTCTAAAGAGACAAATCTACTTAGCTATTTTCCCATTATTTCTGTATAACGATAAGCTTGATAACTGCCAAAGTTTCCGCTATACTTGGAAAAGCAAAGACTCAAGAGGAAACTTAGGAGAACCTGCGAATCTCTAAGGAGACATCTAATGGAAAATCGATCACAAATTTTTATTTTAGCTCTTACTTCTCACCCTTGCAATTTCTTTTTTACGTTTAAAGAAATATTCTGAAAAAATATATAAAACAAAGTTAAGTCATTGGACAAAAATCATTATTTTTTTTCTTTTTGTCAGAGGGTTTAAAAAAATAAATTCTCTCACATGTGATTAAGTAAGACAATGGGATTTGATGAAATAAACAAGAAGCACAAAAATAAATAAAATGTTTTCTTTATTTTAATTGTTGGTTGGTTTTTTTATATGTAATACTTGTAATTAATGTCTTTATTGCATTAAATTGATAATGGGAATATAAATAGAAAAATATCTCTTGTATCATTTCGGAGTTAAGTTTGATCGAAGTACTTTTTCCGATTGTCTATTGATGTGGAATGTAGCTTTCATTTGTAGAAGTTGTAGTGTTTTAAAAGTGGAAAGTTTAAAAATAATAGCAATATAATTCTAAATATATATTCTTGTAAAATGTTAGAACTAGCATTTTTTTTCAAAATTTGCTTTCATTCATTTCTCCGTGAATTGTGGATCGATGTCTAAGACGACAAAAGTTACGAATTTTACAGATTTAGTAGAAAGCCATTCACACTTGGTGATATTTAATTGGTGATGTAGTTATAGTTCTTTTTGGAAGTTCCTCCGATGAGTAAATAAAGATTTCTTTGGAAGACTCCAGAAGTTAAGCAAAATCTATTTATAGCATTTTGTCTTTCAGTGATTGACATCAATACGATAGAATCATTTTAAATTTAAAAGCACTCTATTGTATACACATGTCAAATAATCATATAAAAACTTAAAAGAGAGAGAAAAACAATGAATAAAAGGAAAATGTACAAAAATGCAAATAAATACAAATACATAAATTTAATGACTAACTGTAAACCCTATTTCAAGCTTAATTTTCCAGCGCTTTTTGTGGGTTTGGAATTGTATTTCTGTGTGATTATGACTACTATAAAACTGATAGTGTACTTTTGCAATTTTAGATTTAATATTATTTTTTTCCAATGGCGAGAATTTGGGTGACAAACCCTATGCCACAACAAAGCCAGAAACTGTTACTCATTTGTCGTTACCCAGCTGGCACCTGTGTACCAAGTCACGGAGACAAAATGTATTGCCCGCGTCATACCACCACAAACCCATTAATTGAGTCGGCCACAATCATACATCATCACAGAAGAAATGACAGAGAAACTCAGAGAAAGATAGTAACAATCATGCCCGAACCGGGATTCAAACCGGGCTCAGGAGTAAAGAACACTAACTACTCAGCTATCGGTCGGCCGATTTAATATTATTTGGCTTGGTACTTAATTCCTCTGTTTTGACTTGACATTTTTAGTATAGCTTCTGGGTGTATGGGCTTCATTAATATCTAAGTCTGGAGCTACTGCAGAAAAGCCACACTTTATCCAACGTGGTCAACTGAAGAAACTGGCCATATTGGTAACTTCATTTCATTTTCGCTTTTCTTTTATTTTATATTTCTTTTTAATTTTGAACTATTTATTTAATAGATGTTTCATCTGTTTACTATATTTCGTATTTTCACTTCGTTATGCTTCACTTGGAATTTGAATAATTTTATGAAAAAAATTATGATTAATTATATTTTAGTAATTCTATTCAAGCTGCTATCGTTTCGAACACATTGCTATAAGCATATGTTTACTGTAATAATTTTTATATTTATTCTAGTAGTTTTTCAATTTATGCTTATGATATTTCTAATCATACTTTATATATATATATATATATATATATATATATATATATATATATATATATATATATATATATATATATATATATAAATATATATATATATATATATATATATATATATATATATATATATATATATATATATATATATATATATATATATATATATATATATATATATATATATATATATATATATACTGTAATTGAAAGCAAAATGGTAACATATTAAATTTAAATTAATTAAAATAACGTATCAAGTTACTTTAGACGTTTACTAGAATAATTTAAAATAAATTAAACTGTGCAAAATTATTAAAATTCTGGTGCAATGAAACTATGATTTGGAATGAATATAAGATCATTTACATAAATAATTTATGTTTGTAACCTAAAAATGTTTCTGAAATATGTCAATACAATAATAATTTAATGCTTTTACTTTAAATTATTATTGAATTGACAAGTCCCTTTAAATCGTTAGTTCCTGACATACAATGGTACATGTTAAGAAGTAATATTTTGCAAATAAACCAATCACAACTCTGTCACTTAGATTAGATTAATTAGATTTTATACTGTAACATTTTATACTATCAAACGGCAATAATAGTATAAATCTAAAGATGACGTATCAAAATATCATTCATAATTTTCATTACTGACCACTTTCTCATCAATATTAATGCCTAATTAGTCCAGTTTGAAATATGACAATTGAGTAATAAACAAGCAGAACTAATCTTATCAATACTACGATTTATAAAGTTAAATTATTTTTTGACGTAACTTTTTTTGATAATATTTTAAACGAAAAGAGCCATAAAAGATTAATTACTCTGTAATTTCCTATAATCTTATCCTATGCTTCATGTATAAATAATCACGTGATTTATAATCAGTTTTATTTTCAAATGCTTATACTTTTGGAAAACAAAATACTAATTTCATAGTCATATAAATGAAGGAAAACCTGCAAAGATTCGCCCCCCTCGCCATGCAATCTACTATAAGATACTATAAACTTAGTAAAGGGGCATTTTTCTTTTAAGTATTTAAGATATTTTAAGAAATAAATACGACGAATTTTTAAGACTTTTTAAAATGTTAAAGAATTATTAATTTGAAGTATTAACATATGATATAATAATTACATGCGAGTATAATGTTGTTAATATGCGAAAAATAGGATAAACTTAAGTGGAATTTAAACTATATGCTATCACGCATATTATTATACACGTTATATAATTCATACTAGATGTATATAAACTATAGGATGGATTATTTGTCGCTTAACATTTAGTTTTAGCACATGAAGGCCGATTAGAAAGATAGATTCCAAGACTTATAAAGAGCTTTAAATTATACAACCAAAGGCTAAATCTCTAACCGTTTGGCTGTATAGCAGTAAAACAAAAGGGAATGTCACTCATTGTATTCTGCAAAAAAAAAAAAAAAAAAAAAAAAGTTATTCCGAAGTTAAAATTATGCTGATTGTACTTGAAATCTTGAAATTAGTTTTATTAATTATTTTACTGTTAGTTATTAATTTTATGGTACGTTAAAAATATTTTTTTCCAATGGCGGAAATTTGGGTGACGAACCCTATGCCACAACAAAGCCAGAAACTGCTACTCATTTATCGTTACCCAGCAGGCACCTGTAAACCAAGTCACGGAGGCGAGTAGTGTTGCCCACGTCGTATCACCAAAAACTAGTTTATAGGGTGGGCCACATTCATACATCATCACAGAAGAAAGGACAGAAAAGCACAAAGAGAACAGAGAAAGAAAGTAACATATATGCTCGAATCGGGACACAAATCTCAGGAGGCAGGACCGTTAACCACTTAGTCCTCGGTCGGCTCGTTAAAAGTATCCAACATTTAAAACTTTCCTTTTATTATCTATTATTTATAAAATAAATGTTTTGTTTTAAACATAATTTTATTTTCAAAATATTTAGATGTTTTGTTTGTTGCCTAAATGTAATTTTTAGCGCACGATGCCTAATTAGACCTGGATCTTCGATTGAAAGTGAATTCTGAACCGCTGCAAATATCCAAGCAAAAGTGGGAGTAAACATGAGCAGTTGAGCTTAAGACCAGATCACTAACCAATGGGCTACCAGCTCAGAAAAAACAATTTCAGAAACGGTAAAAAGATGCATCTTTTCAAATTACACCTACATTTTAAAATTATCTTCTAATTTTATCTCTTTTTATTAGAATAATATATTAACCAAAGTTTATCTTTATTTATGAATAAATATAGTTTCAAAATTAAACTAATATGCGCTATTTTTCACATTTTAAACATTTTTTTGGCTTGTGTTAAAAAGTTTTCTTTTTCAATCCGATTCTATTTGATCTTCATCCAATGTCTATGATATATTTCTCCCAGGAAATCAATAAAGATAGCATCATGATTTATGTATACCAAAAAAACATTCAAAGATGTTTTTGTTCGGTTTTTCAAAAAGTATATTTCCCTATACTTGAACTATTTTTTTTTTATATAAAACACTTATTTCTACTCTGCTGATCATACTCTTCTGATATCTTTTCCTACAAAAGATTGTTTGATTTACTGATACTTTTTTTCTTCTATTTGAGTTTCTGTTCACGTATTGAAATAAAATTTGCCTTATTTATATTCCAATTGAAATGCTATTACATGTTATCTTTGAGACTGAGATTCCAAATAAAAGACGAAGTCCAAATTAAACAGTTAAATTTTTTTGAGGTTTATATTTGATTTGAATCAGAAGAATTACCCCTTTAGTACATATGTAAAATAAGCTGACTCTAAAGAATTTATCATTTAAAAATTTTCTGTTGCAAGAGCTGATACGTAATCGTAATAAAATTAGAAAATAATAAAATAATAGTAATAATGAAATAAAATAATAATGATAAAATATAATTTTAATATTTTTTTGATTCCTAGTTACTTAGTTTCGTGTAAATACATTTTTAACATTCGAGGTCATTTTATGAGGATTAATTTAATTTTGTGCTTTACATTTAACCTAAGGTTTTAGGAGTTATCAAAATTTTATGAATATCAAAAAATGTAATTCTGTAATTACATGTTTATAAAAATAGTTGTATGTACCATTTTCATAAATTATTGACTTGTACTTTTTATTTCCTATTTATTCTCATTCTTTTTATATAGAAATGTTGCTGAATTATTACTGTAAGCATTTGTAGAAAAGAAAATTATATTCTTTTCAGAAAATTAGACTATATTTTATTTGTATATTATGCGTGATTTAATAATTATGAATTTATCGAGGAATAAAGATTCTTAAAGAAAAAATGAATCACAAGAATACGATGTTAACTATTATATGTAATCCAAAGTTTTTTTCTGGCTTCTATAGTTGGTAGGACTTCATCAAAATAGAATTCATTTATATGTATATATAAGAAATGAATACTACAGTAGCTTACATAATGTGTATTTTAGGGTATTTTTTTTTTATCAAAGTACATATTAACTGTCTTTGTAAAAATTATCTACATTTGAATACAAACACTTTCTAAAATTGTAAACCTAATACACGCATTTAAGGACATAACTCGACATCGTAATAATCTTGATATTTGAGTAAGTAAATATAACCATTTATCCAAGGATAAATTACAATATAAAAGAATGCGCCTTAATCTTTAACAATCATTTGAGAAATAATTTGATTGTCAGACATGAAAATTTTACATGTATATCTAGCCGTATGTGCTATCCAGTTTCCAATTGCAAAAAAGAAGAATTATTCGCTTCGTTTATGAATCAATAATTGGCTGTGGTAGCCTATTAGTTACGGTATCGGCCTTCCGTCCGGAAACATGGAGATCGAATCCTACGAGTATTGTCACCAAAGACCCATCGAGTACATGCGATATATGTACTGGTTAAATCTGTGGAATCGAAAGTCCTGTGGTGGTCGTTGAGCAATTATGGTTTGAAGAAAAATCTCTCTACCTTTAAATCAATATCAAAATTGAGGGAGTGGATCTTCTGGTGATGCCATCTATTGGATTCGTTTAGACGAAAGGCGTATTTTCACTTTCGTGGTGCTCTGGTTAAACAATAGACGCCACCTATTGACCTAAATTCCCATAGACAACTGCACAGCTAACTTGATTTATCCAAGTGTGTCATAAGTAACAAAAATAAAATGTATTAACACTTAATTGATCAAATAAATGTATTTAAAAAGTGAAGGAAAGGCTTTGGAGACAAGCCCGGTTTCAGAATTTGACAGCAGCAAATGAGATGAAGCTGTGTAGAATATTTTTGAATTTGATTAACAGCGTCATTCATTATCTAAAATTTAAGAGCAAATTAGAGCAATAGAACAGTAGTTTTATTAATGTTGTTGTTGCTGTGGCTTATTCCTTAAAGTATAGAAGGTATTAACACATTTTTAGAACGATTTCGCGGCCGTTTAATTAATGTTTAAAATGTAAAGATTATTTCTTAAATGTTCGGTCTGATAGCCTTTTTTTGGGACTATAAGTCTGCATCGTGACTTAAATGATAGAAGAGCTTTTCGCCATATTTCCAGGGGTGTTTGCTTTCCATTCCTCTTCCATTACTCTCCAGAGTCTATCTATCGTGGTGGGTTTGAGTTTAGAAAGAGCATTTTTTAACAGACCAAGGCACAATAGTCCATAGGTGAAACGTCAGGAGACTTTGCTGGGATATGTTGAAAACGTATACATGCAATACCTGTATTAGTCATCATTTTTTAAGGATTGCAGTGGTAGTTTTCGAAGTATGACTTAATAGCTTTTTTTGATGAAGTTTCTTTCTTTGAAAGTCATTGGGATAAATAAGTGGAATTTCTTTTGTAAATACTGGGCATAAAACATTCTCCTGATAGTACGATGAGTTGATTTCAACATTTCTTTCCACTCTTATTATTTTTAATTTCCCATTGTAGGAGAAACCTGCGACAATCAAAAACCCCTTACTGAAACTTTCTTTACATTGACAGAAAGGGGTTGGTACATTCTTTTCTCCTCAATTTCTATAGTAATTTTTTACTTTTTTTTGTTACAATCATTTAAGTAAACCCATGCTTCATCAAAGGTCACAATATTTTTCCATTTGTCTCTTGCTAAGTGGTTTTCATACAAGATTCTACAAAATGTTTTGCGTGGAGCCACATGTCTCGGCCAATGCTGGTGAACATTTGTTTTTTAGCATTATAAATTGTAAATATTAGTTTATTATTTTACTTATTGTTGCTACAGATATATCTAAAGACTTTGCAATTGATTTCTGTGTTGGCGGATTTCCTCTTGTTACCAGTGATTTCACTTTATAAACATTTGAAACAATATGTACCTTTTACAGATATTCGTTTGGAGTCTTCTTTCTATGTAGAAATAATGATTGACAGTTTTTACCCGTCCTATTAATAATATTGCTTATTTAGCACTTAGAAATTTTAATACCATGCATTTCACAACGTTTTTGAATTCTGGAATAAGAACGTTTATTTTTATAAAACGCAAAAACATATTAGTCAGTTCACAGCATGTTTACATGTGACATTTTGAAAGAAGAATAAATTTAAAAGTAGCAGATAATATTTATCATTTCAAATAATAAGCTGTTGCCAAAAATGTTTATTCTAAAATATTTTTAACATACTTTTTTTCAAATTCGCAATTGAAATTGTTCTAAAAATGTGTTAATACCCTCTGTATACCTGCAAGCTAGACCATGTCCAGGCGGTCGTGAATCTTCAAAATGTAATAAACAATAAGGGGTGAAGTAATCATTTCCTGATGCAAAAGCTTTACATTGTGGAAAAGATGTTCAGGGGAGGCCTGAGCAGAAGTGCACTTGGTCTTCTCAAAATAAGATTTCTTTTCATGAATATAAGTAAATCCCCCTATATGTCCACTCATGAGTTTGCTGATGGTACGATGGACAGTTATATCAATTTCAATTTTGAGGGCATCATCAGGAGTTTTCCCATAACACCAAAAGTAGGGCAAAGGAGTCATCCATATTTTTTGATTTGGATCATAATTTTTGTTGATGACTGTCGTTACGATTTACTTTGCATGAGATATGAATATTAGTAAGGTGTGGCAGTGCAATCCAAGGGTGGATAAAATTAATTAGTTAATGAACTTTACATTTGTATAACGCATCATTAAGAAATGCATACTTCTGTCACTGTGTAAGGGATAACACATCAAGTGAAAGATATTTTTTACTTACCACAATATCTTGCTTTTTGTAAGTATATTTCTCTGATGGAGGACTCTAATCTTGAATTGCACGCTTTAAATTTCAATAAATTCTTAGAGAATAACCTGTAAAGCTCAAAATACAAGATATAACACGCGATACAGGGAAGAAGCTGAATTAAAGGATATGGCCACATCACTACCCATCAATAAGTTTTTATTGGGTAAATTTAATAGTATGTAGAGGACATTATAAAAAACCAAGGCTGTGACCACGCAGTTGATTATCTACCGTATTATGCCATGCAGAATTTTTTTTATAGATAATAAATCATATTTCTGTATCTTAAGGGGAGTATAAGAAACTTTAAAGTGAATTTCAAGACGAAAAATGTCGCAAATTCTCAAGCATCCACTTGACACATATTATTTGAATATACAAATGCGGATAAATTATTGACCATTGTTCCAAAATATCTAAGATTGAAGTAGTCTATTCCATTGAGCACATTCAAGCAAATGTGCATTGTCTTCTTCTTTCATATACCCTGGTCTGAATCAGACCAGGTCCATGACATCCTTCACCTTGAAAGGATCGAGGACAGCTCCAGAGCTGTATAAAAGTTGCTAGTTGGCACACGACAACAATAGCAACATATCTTTTATCCAAATGATACAATTGGTTCTGCTAGACTCCTTGCAAAAAATGAGGCTGATATCATAGCTGCCTTCTCAAAAGTATTCAATAAGCATTTTTGAAAACTCATTTAAGTGATGAAACATCACTTATTACTCAGCAAAGGGAATAATGATGAATTCAGATTTTGTTTAGGTATGTTTACGTATGTCAGTGAAATATGAACGTGACTTTTAACGAAATGACATGACATGAGCTCAAACTACGCAATGTAACAAAAGTGACGCATTATTCATCACATAATAGGATGCCACTACATCATCATGAGGAAAAGTAAAAATTTAAACTTTGTTCTGGAGAATAAATCATCCGATACATAACTCATAATTTCTTGGATGTCACATTTACGCCCCATTGACATGCACAGTGCTTGAAATGATAGCTGCTATCAATTTATTCTAATAATGATTGGCTCAAAAATTACTGAAAACATTAATGACAATACTCTTTACCTTTTAGATCTTACCTACTTACAAGAAAAATCACATTATTCAATGAATAAAAACGCCCCATTTTCCATATATTTATTAGCATCATTTATCATTTAACCATAATTTTGACTCACAATAGTTTAATGTCTTCCCTGAATATTGTTGCAAAGTGTTTCTTACAAGTGAAAACAAAATGTAGCATTTAAAATATTTAATCCAGATCAATGCCATGACACTGATAGAAACCTCTTTTTTGAATTCTTTAGAGTATTATTTAATGGTTATGGATATTTATTCATTAATATATCATCAGAAAGCTTTATTTTAATGATATTTATAATTAAGGGACAAATTATATATTAACCATTCATTAAAGTGCTCAATGTGAACTAATGCATATGGATAAGTTTTTAATTTCTACATAAGGTTTAGAGAAGCTTAATTGTCTTCCATTATAATAAAGCAAGTTTTGTGCTTTATTTTGGCAGAAATTATGGTACAAGACAGGTTTCATTAATCAACTTTTTTAATTTACTTTAGAAGAGATAAATTAAATATAAGGAGTAAAAATAGTTTAATCCATTAACAATGCCTTGGTCTGCCAAAGTTTTCAATAAAAAAAAAGACACTCTTAATATTCTTCTCACACAGACCTTTGAAAGACGGGGTTTGTTATTTTTCCAGTTTCTAAAATTGGATTTTATTACTTTAGGGCTATGCAAATAAGTGATTCTCATTAAGAAACTCTTTAAAAATATCTTCTTTTCTAAAGAAAAACTCTCACATCTGCATGCATTCGAATTAGCGAAAGAAAAACTAAAAATGTAGCAATTGAGACGCTTCACAAAAAATTCATTTTTCTAAAAGGGTGAAAAAAATGAAAGGTAATTAGAGAATTAGAAAATAAACGTGAGTGAAATCTTATTCATTATTTAAAAATTATTATAAAAAGATCCTTGAAACTAAAAGTCTTTTATTGGTGAAGAATATAAAATTTAGCAAAGCATTTTTATTTAAATAACTATATTAAAACTCGTGCATTAATTATCTTTTAAAGAAATTCACAATTATTATTCCAGTAAGATTATTATGAAATGTTTATTAAAATTTTACAAATGATAAGGAATTTTTTGATGTTTATTGTTAATTAAAAAGTTATTATAAAACATTCATTAATTTTAATTGAAATAACACTGTAATTAAGAACAATAAATCTTTATAAAATTAAGATATATATGTTTATTATTATAATAAACTAAGTTCAAAGTGTTCAATTTTTTAAAATTGTTTCTCATGTAATTTTATTGCAGTGATTTTATAATTAGATAGTTAGCACACAAAACATTTTGAGTTTATTCTAAATAATTGAGTTTGGTATAAATAAAGTCCTATTTTTTTTTTTTATCTCGGAATACTGTGAAATTTTTACAAAAACAAATAAAAAACTATTATTATTATTCATTGATAGGTAAACATTAGCTTAGCCACACGCACACACACACACACATTTTTAGAAGCAATAAATTAATTACAATTTTAATGTTATGGCTTAAAAATAAAAGCACTTTATGGATAGTAAAGGTTTTATCAACAATATATTAAATTAAGAATTTATATAAACAGGCAGCTTTGATTTTAGTATATTTAGTATAAAAATAATACCTACATTAATGAGTAGAACGAAATAAATTTGCAAATATTTTCATAAAGTTCCGTTTTGTCGATGGATAAAATTCTTTAAAAGAGATAGTGCTAAGATTCTTTAAAAGGAAATATTGAAATTAATTTTGTGAGTAATATTTAATCCTTCATTAAATGTTATTAAGAACTTTAACGATATTTTAAAAAAATAATGGTGTAGAATTACACAGGAAAAATTATTATTATTTTTAAAGCAATGAAATTATTAAGTGCCTTCATCCAGAAATTTTATAATTTCAGCAAATATTCTAATATATTTCTTCTAATGTTTGAAGAAAAACCCAGATATTATTTACGCTTGAAGGCTGAACGAATAAAAAATTTTTTTTAAGTTTAACGGAAAAACTTGCATTTTTCATCTCATTTAGTAGTAATTTATATTTATTATGAAGTTACATAAAATCACACAAATAAATTCAAACAATGCATTATTTTAAAATGAGAACAAAAGAAATAAATCTGCTAAGTGTTTTTCCAATCCATTATTTATTCTTTTGTCGTCTAAAGAGAACTTGGAGCTTCTTTTTGACAAATTATCTTGGGATTTAATCAAAAGAAAAGCTTTATACAAAATGCTTTTTCATTAAGAATCAGAGCTAACATCGAGTAAATTTTTCTTTTCATGTGGTTAGATTCGTACAAAACAACATAATTATAATAATATTTCAATTGATTATGAATTTTGTATTGATATTAAGTTTTGAAAAGTTAAAAATTAAGAAATTACGTTTTATATTTTAAAATACTAATCAATCGCTGTATCAGATTTGCATCAAGATTAATTCTAATAAAAATATAGTTATGCAAAAAGTAATTTACTTCATTTCGTTTACTACGATTCAATTTATGTTCAATTACATGTACTGAGGTTCATCAGCTTTCTAAATATAATTAAAATGCTCTAAAGAAGCTAGAAAAATTATAAAATTATATTTAGAAAAACATAGTTTATTATTTTTATGACATAAAAATTGTATTTCATTTTTTTAAAATTGTGCTTGAACAATGAAGGAACAAAATAATTAATAAATGATTTTAATAAGGTTACTTAATTTGTAATTACCTAATAGTTTGACGTTAGTGAAACAAATAAATGTTATATTCAAAATGAATATAAAGCTGTTTCGATATTTATCCTCTTAAATCAGGTGTGACATATTCTAATAAAAGATTAATGTGCAATGGATGAAAATGAGAGAAATATTTGTTCAGGTTCTGGGATAAAATACAATGAAAAAAAAATACTTACTTACAGCTACTCAGTTTCTTTCAAAAAATTGTTTTCCACGTTGAAATGATGTCTCATGCATAGATCAGTTAAAAATATATCGAACGATATAGAATAGATTTGAAATTCCTTTGGTTACGAAGTAGTAAAATGATGACTTAGAGATTACTTTCCTCCACACTTAAATATATTTTCTATCGAGGCGCATTAAGAAAAACATAAACTCGTACGCAGTGATGGACAAAAGCGCTACTATTTCAAAAACCGAAAGAATGGAAAAATATTATTTTTTTTAAGAAAAAGCTGTGGGAATATTGAAAGAGGGAGATGCCGTGGACGTAAATAGATCGGCGGTGTATTAAGAAAAGTGGAAACACGTGCGTTATCCAAAAACTAAACATTTTTCAAAATTTTGAAAAAAATAATAAATAATACTTTCGTAGACAAATTGCATTGACGCTGTTACGTTACAAATAATTAAAAGGCACTGAAAATACCAATGCTGCGCACACTAGCTGTAATGAAAGATAACAAGGTCAAAAGGGAAGTAAAAGACGATTCCGTTTCTTAAAGCAAGACAAGTTCTGGAAATAAGTCATCAATAATATTATCATGAGAAAAAATACAATGATTTAAAATCAATATTTATTACAGTTTATATTTATTAAATATATATTTACAATTTCTGAGTGAAAAACAATCTTAGATAATCAGAAATCAACGCCTTAACATAAGTTTCCCCTTTTTCCCTACCACCGCTCTCATTTTAATTCATGGCAAAAAGTTAACAGAATAATCATCATATATATATGTAAACACCCTATAGTTGATCACCAGAAGATTATAAATCTTTTAATTTGTAGATGTTAAATGAGATTAATTATTAGTCAGATTTGATTTTCTAACACTACTCTTTCACGGAAAGGTCTAGCTATTGTTAAATTCCAGGTACCACACACACGCGAGCGCGCGCTATGCCTTCTTGGCTATGCGAATTTAAAGTACTTGGGAGTGTCTTTCGTTATATATATATATATATATATATATATATATATATATATATATATATATATGTAAACATCATATTAATTGAATACCGCGTACGTGAACCCATACGCTAAAGAGGGAAAATATAGCGGTAGTAAATGAATACAAAAATATAATAACTTAAAGAAGGATTTAAAAATTGATTAAATTTAACTACATTTGATTATTAAAGTATCTTACCTTGCATTAACGTGCGTAAAAGATTTGACAACCACACATGTCAGTTGAAGAAGCTGTAATTCACTACAGATATTAAAGGAAATATACAAATATTTCACGCAACCGCAAATCATGATTTTGTACTAAAAATAAGAATTATTTTTTTATTGAAAAAGAAATTGCTTAAGAAACCAACGTAATGTAGGGTTACAAGTGCTACAACACAGAGTGCTTAGATCATTTGCAGGATTTGTTATCATAAATTCTCTATGTTACTAATATTTTTATAATATACGTAAAATACCTATTCAAAACATTTCTTTCTAATGAGAAGCTTGTTATTTAATTTAATTACTGTCTGTTCAAAAATAAATGCTAGGATGAATTATTTATTTGCTGATATATCTAACGCAAAAAATATATATCTATGTATCTATGTATATATATATATATATATACAGGGTGTCCACTAAAGTCCCTTGCCACCCTCTTAACTTCGGAACGGCTGCTGCTATATTCATTAAAGTGGTGTCTAGGTATAGTAAAGCAGCCATGCGCTACTGAATAAAATAGACTACAGCGCTACCTGATAGAAAACAGTGGAGTTAGAATTTTTATCTTGAAAACGGAACGAGATAGAGAGAAAAAGTGATTTACAAAGTTGTAGAGCATCATCGATTTAGTACGAAAAGATACACTGTAGCCATTAACGTGAAGAATACAACGATTAAAACATGCACTTATTGTTTCATGCCGTGACGTCACAAAACGATCTAAGCAAGAAAAAAAGGAAATAAATATAACGATATACTTTTTTTAAGATGTTCAAACTTCTCACCGCCAGCTGCAATGCACATTTTGCTCCTCGCTTGAAGATTACGTTGCACACGTTGGAGCACGTGACCGTAATGTGTCGTTTAAGATCCTGCAAATTTTGTGGAGGGGTCGCATACATCTGCTGTTTCAAGTAATACCATAGGAAAAATCCCAGTGGAGTCAGATCAGGAGAGCGTGGAGGCCACTCTTCGAAACCTCCATACCTTAATATTTGGTTTCCAAATTCTTTGACGAGGTACTGCTTCACTGGAGATGTCTTGTGATCAGGTGCGCCGTCATGTTGAAACCATAGATTCTTCAGATTAAACAACGGCAGGTTCTCCACAAAATCAGGTAATACATTCTGAAGCAGTCGTAAATATTGTGAACCCGTTAGCGTGCCATTGTAGAATACTGGGCTTATCAGCTTGTTATTGTAAATTGCACACCAAACGTTAATAGCATACCGCATTTGATGTTGAACGTCGACGAAACATTTAGGATTTTTCAGGGCTCATTAATGGGTGTTTCGCCTATTGTATATACCATTCCGTGAAAAGCATGCCTCATCCGTCCACATTATATCTGCCAAGAATGTTGGCTGCACCTGTATCTGATTCATGACGAAGTTGCACCATGCATAGCATCGCTCGGCATCCCCGTCCATTAAAGCCTGTTCAGGCGTTGGTCGATATGGATGAGCACCTGATTCACTTAGGATTTTCCTAACCTGACTTTTAGAGAGACCACAGTGTTGACTTATCTCTCTTACGCTGCATTTCGGATATGCGAGTGCATATGCTAATACCTCATCCGGTTTAACTTGCCGTCTTACCTTAGCTGGTCTGCCAGATCGAGGTTGACTAGTAATGTAACCTGTCTCCCTTAAGCATTTTACAACAGTTAGGATGGTTTGATGAGAAGGATGCGAGCCTGCAGGGAAAGGTTGGCGGTACAACCTTGCTGCTTATCGTGCCTTGCGTAGACATTCACCGTACAGTAAAACCATCCCACAATACTCAACTTTGGAATACTCAGCCATGATCAGGAGCATCAACATACTAAAGCTCCAAGAAGATGACTCTTTTATATCTGTCTCAGGTGAACAGGCGTGAAGTTTCTTACGTATTGCAAATTGCATTCAAAATGTTGGAATTATTTTTAATACTTCCATTCTTCCCATTAATAAATCGAATTCGAAATAAAAGTGAAAAATTTAGTACGAAAACGATTTTTTGTTTTTTTAATTATGCACAAAAATACTTCATCCGGTTGAACATCGTATGCACTATACGATGCACTATACTGCATCGTATAGCACATCGTATGCACACATACGATGTGCTACGTCACAGTACGAAACAACAAATGCGCGTTTTAGCCATTGTATTCTTCATATTCATGCCTACAAGATATCGTTTCGTACTAAATCGAGGATGCTCAACAACTTTGTAAATCACTTTTTCTCTCTATCTCGTTACGTTTTCGAGATAGGAATGCTAACTCTGCTGTTTTTCACCAGGTGGTGCTGTAATCTGTTTTATTCAGTAGCGCAAGGCTGCTTTACTATACCTAGACACCACTTTTATGACTATAGCAGCAGTTGTTCCGAAGTTAAGAGGGTGGCAAGAGACTTTAGTGGACACCCTGTATATATATGTATATATAATTCATAATTTCTTAAGTTAAAACAAGCATTCACTCTGAAAATCATTTTAAGATCCATCAATTGCTCAATTTCCTGAGCAACGTAGTTTTCAAATTAGTTTAATTTATATGATTAGCCAATTCTTTGGTCTGGTGAGTGATTTTAAAATGTAGTACCAAACTTTAATAACCTTGTTTCATTTTAAATAGCTATAAATTAATTATTTTAATCTACCTTCCTAAACTAACAATTTTGAAAATAAACATAATACTTTGCCACTTAATAAACTTTTATCTGTTTTTGTCTAGTACAATCCAATTTGTTTTAAACTTTCAGAAGACAAATTTGCGATTTTCTAAATATCTTCCATTGAGGAAGACGCTTTATATTCTGATGCATAAATTGCAAAGAACTGAGAAGTGAAATGCATTTACAAAATTCTCGAAAAATCTATCTTACAAATCTTAAATATCTCTTAACTGAAGTGTGCTGAATAACTTATCGGATATGTTCCTTTTAAAACTTTCCGCTTTATGAAAAATGATAGTTATGGGCCATAAACTTGGTAAAAGATATCTTAATGTCAGATGCTTTATGTTGACTTATATCTCCAATTTCATTCAAAATTGGATCCTATGAAATAAATTCTTAAAACATTTACATTTTTGAAAAATAAACTCAAATATAGTCGTAATTGTATACTTCTGCATTAAATAAGCTTTTATTTTTTCATAACTATTTTAAGTCTTTATCAATAATTTCACAGAAAATTAAAATATCAATATTTGACAACTCTCAAAAATTTATATAAACTTCATCCAAACGAAATGTTTTTTTATCCCACTGAAAATATAACTAATTAAAAGCATTTTAGAACATAAATTAATCTAATACAAAATACAAAAACACAAAGGAAATTAGATAAACAAAATGTAATATTAATTATTTTTCAAACTTCAGAAATGAAATGCTTACTAATAAACTACCACATTTAAACGCTTTGTATACAAGTAAAATATTTAATAATTCAATTATGTTTTGCTCATAAATACAAAGGAAAATCTTTATTTAATTGTAATACATCATTATAAGCAAATAGTAAGTAAACAGAAAAAAAAAAAGAATAATTATAAATTAAATCATAAACGTTTTTATAGGTTTTCAATAATTTTCGTTTTTTTTTCTTCAGAAAATCGCAATCTTTTTAATAATAGTTTTAAAAATTTAGTGTATTCCAATATTTTTTGCATAGAAAGAAATATATTCCACCAAAATGCATTTCAAATTTGATATATTTATGTATCGCATACACTTTGAAGTTCTCAATAAAATATTTTATGCTTGAAATGATGAATTGAATTTTAGATTATGTTGGAAGATGTGTCTCCAAAATAGAATCGAAATTCCTTTTACTTCCTAAATTCTATTAGACGATACGCTTGAAAGCATGCGCAAGGAAGTTACTTCCGTAAACTTGCTATTAATATTAATACTAATAGAAAACAAAATTTAATATTTAAGCCCTTGAAAAAAGTATTTTTCTTGATATTTCTTACAGATGAAATATTGTAATCATTTTTCCTTTTTACCGCATTCAAATCAAACATTCATATTTTTAAAAAATCCTGGTTAAAATATTTTCGTTTAAATTTTAAATATTGCTAATATTTTAATTAATTTGCATGTATAAGATTATCTAACAAAATTTTAATACCAGTATAGCATTTTCAAACTCATATGTAACGAAAAATGTTAAAAATTGTAGTGTAAATATGAATACATAAGTTTATTTTGTAATGTATACACATACATAAATTTTTTAAGACAAGGTCAAATTATTTAATCTCTACTTGGTGAATTATTTTGTTATGCATTACCTATTTTTAACTAGTATCCATTTTGTTCAGTTATCTTACGATTTTGTATCTTTTCTTTTTACAAATGGAGTATTCACAGTCTTGTTTTATTTTTATCACATATCCGTTTTTTGTGTAAATTTAGTTCTTTAATTATTTTATTTATTTCTTTTTTTAAATCTTTTTCAGGTCTTAAGAATAGTTTATTAGTGTATTTCTTATTGCTTGAAATATTTGCAGAAAAAATCTTGAAGCAAATTTTCTATTATGCTCTGTTTTCTTGAAAAATAGAGGCATTTTTTTCATTTCATTATGTTTTTTTTCCTCGTTTTAATGATTTATTTTCCTAGTTTTATTTTTCCCTTAGATAATTTTTTCAATTAGGGATTTATAAGCACTTCTTTACTTATAGATTCTTTTTAAACTATCAATTTATTGTGTGTATTGATTTTTACTTTTTACATTTGATTCGCATAGTTTATAATTTTATATTCTATATTATAAATAAATTTTCCCTTGTATTGTTTTCTTATTTTATATTCCTCCTAAATGAAAGAGTTTGTGTGCATTTTATCCCATCATTTGTACTTATACACAAATTATTTCAAAAATTATCTCCCCTTGTTCCTTTTACTTTGGTGAAAAGAAGATAATTTTTATCATCTTTATTTTAATCTTATTTAATGGTTTTATTATTTACTTTTTTAAACTTTTCTTTTTAAACTTAGATACTTTAAAAGTATATTTTACTTTTTCCTTTCACTGCATTGAATGAATTTTATTAGGTTCATATTTGGTAATTTGATTAAATTAAAATCGTATTTCAAAGCTTCAATTTGATTACTATACAAATCAAGTTATACTTTTTATTCAATTAATGGAACATAATTTCATAATTATTTTATTTATCTTGAAATATTACAAACAAAATTTAAGTATAATAATTAATTCTAATATAATAATTACAAAGATATGTATCCATTTAAGTGAACTTTCAGAATAAATATATTTAAGAGTAAAAAAAAAAAAAAAATTCAAAATGCCATGGTTACTTGATTATATTTTCCAAAACAAATGATGCTCTAAACAACGGGTGACTCTAATAAAATACTCCATTTGTAATTGACAACATGTTGAAATTAAGCAAGAAAATGAAAACTGTTTAAAAAGAAATGTTGGTTAAATAAAAACTATTTTTTTTTCGACATAATTACAAGAGCTCGTTCTTGCTAGAGTTTTCATATGGCTATATTTAAAAATCCAATTAAAGGTACACATGATGAAAATTGTGAGAGTCTTTACTTATGAAATTAAAAATGTAATTTGTAAGTAAAATGGAAGAAACGAAATAAAAAGTTGTTTAACTGTTTGTGTCCATGGTAATACCGTCGAAAAATACCGTAATTGCTTTGACAGTGGAGCAAACAGTGTATAAACAAACAGTGCTTTAACAGTGTATTAAAGACAATTTGAATTAGAATTGTAAAATCGAAAGATTAATATGAGGTTAAGCATTTTGAAAGAATTGATTTCACAAGGAATTAGTTTGTAAAAGGATAGAGATTAATTTTTATCATAATATGACTAGATAAAAGAAATTATTAACTTCATATAAGTTATTAAGTGAAGTATTTTTTTTAAAAAAACTTTTCTTTATTCAACAGGGAACTGAATAGTGAAATAAAATTCCCAGTTACAGAATAAAATTCCCAGTATTAAAGCTAAAAAGAATTTGTAAAACAATGTGGGGTAAATTTTCAAACATTTTAAAAATCTTTTGAAATAAACAGGAATGTTGCATTGATATTAATACTAGGCATAGATAGTTAAGATAGTAGAGTGCTTTTATTGATACAAGTATGTGACAAGGAAAATTTTAGCTGCTTAAAACATTCCAAGTATTTGAAAGCACAGAATCGGAAAATAAAAATGTGTTAAAAGTTTATCATTTTAATTAAAAATCTTACCAGTATTTTGTGCCTCATTCTTTTGAAATTTTAATTGATTCATTATATGACTTACCAATATTGTTCTAAATTAGACAGGGCCCACATAATTACTTGTCTTTACTTTCAGAGGATAAATAAATGTTATGAAATAAAAATGGTGTCTCATTTTTTATTTAAAAAATTACCTTTGGATATTTTATTTATTTTGATCATTTGTCACACAAGTATCTTTTTAAATAAAGACTGTAGAATTGTTACAAGAATTGTAATTAAGCTAATCTTAAATTTTTGGTAGTTATATTTTTAAGAATTTTTTTTTATAAACTTAGCTTAACAATTACGAATAAATTCATTTAAAAAAACGAAGATTTATCTGTAAAACTATTTACTTAATAAAAATTATAAATACAATTTCCAATTTAATATCTAGTTTTGTGCATAAAATTCTTCAAAAATACTAGTTCATTGAAACATTTTTAGGTTCTTGGAAATTTTATTGATTTTCCTCTTAGCTCGACAATTTTATGAGAGACAAAAATTCTTTTCTGAGTCATGATAAACGATAGAGTTAGGTTATGTCATAGGACTTCTAAAGTATAGTTCAGATAAAGCCTAGATAATATGATTTCAACTTCAATAAGTTATCTTTCAAAGCGAGAAAGAATAGACGATCTTGAAATAGGTATCAATGAAGATATAATCTGTAACTTAGTATCTTTGGAGACAAAAAAGAAATTGTCTTTGCTTATCTCGAAGACGTAACATAGATTTTTCTGAAAGAGTTGCAATACCAAAGATGGGAAAGTTTAAAAAAATTGAAAAAGGTTAGCTATCTATTTATAGACTAGGAATTTCACTGAGTTAATAAATAACATATTTAAAGTTTAAATTTTGATACTATATGATTTTAACTTTGTTTTCAAATGATATAAAATGTGGAAAAAATTAAAAAAAGTATAAAAAGTATTATGATAGTTTTGTGGCCTTTAAAATTTTTTTACATACCTTTAACTATTTTTATTTTTAATAATATAGCTTTCTAAATAATGAATGTTTGTCTTAAATCTCCAATATTTTATAACAAAATTGATTTAAAGATAGCTTATCATTGATAAATTAAAGTAGATTATAATTATCGGAATATTTACGTTCAAAAATGTTATATTTAAAATTTTATTTAATAATAAAACCAGTCTAATATAGGCTATATATTTAATTTAACTATATTTAAAAATATATATTTTCACCTTATTCAATATTTGGAATTCAATTTACCACGTAATTTAAGTTACAAAATTTAGATGCAAGCAAGAAGTTTATTCATAAATAATATTTTAAAATTTAATAAAATATTATTAATGTTTAATAGTAAGGAAATATTTTAATCTAAAAAATTCATAAATAAGGATATATATATATATATATATATATATATACATATAAACACTACAAAATAAATTCATGCATAGTAAAAATGTTTGAAAAGCAATTAAAGAAGTCTCAAAATAGTGTACATCTGTAAAGAAAATTTATTTTCTTGAAAAATTTATCAAGAAAAAACTTTTATTTTATGATATAAAGTGTAAAAATGTTGGGAAAAACTTATATCCAATACATTTATCAAGAACAGAAAGAAAATAATATTCCCTTGCTCATTAAATAAATATAAGGAACAGAATAGAATAAGCAATCTATCGATATTTTTATTGAATATGCCATCCACACATGTGTGATACAAAGACAATAAATGCTTGTCTTTTCCAATATTGACATTCCTGAGAAAGAACCGAATAATAAATTCAGTAATTGCAATGATGAAAGTTTTCTACAAAGTTTCATTTGAGATTACATCTAATATATATATATATATATATATATATATATATATATATATATATATATATATATATATATATATATATATATATATATATATATATATATATTAATTTATATATAGTAGATTTCATATATAGATAAGTACAAAATAACTATATTACGTACTGAAACTCCGCCTTTAATAATAAGATTTTTAAAAAAAAATTGAACTAGGTAAATTGGATAGAACCTAATAATAAATAAAATTTTCAATATTTAAAAAAAATATTAATATCGATTAAATGATTACTTTTAGAAATATTTATTTTTGGTGATTGAAAATTATTATATTATAAGCAAGAAAATTCTGAATGAATGCAT